>JBBPBO010000004.1:62961526-63018756 GCA_037974295.1 Cicer cuneatum | reverse complement strand
ATGTTTTAAAATATCAACAATATTATCGTTTTTTTTACAAAAATTAAAAAAACTCATCAAAATTTTCAACCAAAACCCATTAAATCAATTATATTCTTTAATATAATACAAATTTCATCAAATTCATAACTCAAATCTTCAAATAAACTCATACAAAAATTTCATCAAATTTCATTCTTTATTTGATGTTGTTAGAGATGGAAATATGAGTTTATTTGAAGATTTGAGTTTCGAATTTGATGAAATTTGTATTATATTAAAGAATATAATTGATTTTATGGGTTTTTGGTTGAAAATTTTGATGAGTTTTTTGAATTTTTGTAAAAGAAAAGGATAATATTGTTGATATTTTAAAACATAAAGGATCAAATTGTCACTTAAAATTAAAATAAAGGACCAAATCGGGAAAAAAAGAAGATAAAGGATTAAAACGTTAACTGAAATTAAGTTAAAGGACCACGAGTGCTATTTAGCCTAGAAAATATACCGGGGCTATGAGACCAGTTATACAACGCTCATACCCCTGGGGTATTCTCGGCAGACACCTGCGCAGAAGTGCTGCTCCAAGAATGCTCTCCCCCCATGGTCATGTCAAAAAATTTGGATCATGGACCCACCAACAATAGTCACTGTCAAGGTACGTCATAAGTACAATCATCCCAAAATGAAATAAGTACAACCACCAAAACACTAGGGCCCTATACAACAAAACTAATTTGATCATGCACTAACAACTACAATAACAAGAGTTACCACCACACTCTCCACAAGTCTCGTCCGACGCAGTCACTCGCCTCGACGTGACATCCTCCTCCTCATCAGCCAGAGAAAGATCAGTCACCTCTAAAGTCAGATCCACCCACGATATAGGTCGCTTCGGCAACGCTGGAATCTCGCAACAATCCTCTACCGGCCTAGACAGTCCTACAATGTCAACCCCCGCTGGCGTCAACCCTTTGTCCTTCTCACCTGCTCCTGGTTTAGGCACCGCATCTCCTGCTACCACGGTAGGAGTCACCACACCTATAGTGGCCTCTGTTGCACCTCCAACAGTAGGACCCTCTGTGTTCGTAAATACCCCATTCGCCTTGAGTACCAATCCTGAAGGTACCGTAAAGTTGATCCGCCTGTAAGTGTGCTCCACATACGACACTACCCTAGCAATCCTACTGGTTATCACCACTCTCCTCGTATAAGTAGCCCTGCTTGAGATGGGATTGTATACCCAAGCAGTCGACATATGAAGATCAAAGAAGTCTAATGACGTCTCCGTCGTCAGGGTAACCGTCGGTGGTACGAACTTGGGTATCATCTGAGGGCAAAGCCCAATTTTCCACAATAATGTAAAGGGTCACCAATCGAAAATAACAGTTAACAATTACCAAATATGACAAAGCCAACAATACATAGAAAGCCGTTCCCGCAAGATAACAATATTGACAAGATAAGTATACCCACTTATTGAAAGTGTATAACATCTAAGTTTTAGATGAAACTAAAGATTTAAAATAAAAATCATGTTGCAAGTCCAAGTACAATCAACAATCACAACAACTTATTAGGAACTTAGAATTTAAGGTACTTGCACATATCATTTGCACATATCAGAATCATAACAATCATGCCTCGCATGTCAAACACCCTAATGCAATGCGTATATGCCAATGCACATGATCCTGAAATCCTCAAAACAAAACCCTCCACGAGGGGCGTAAATCATAATTGTACCGCCTATCACATGTCTTAGTACTAATTACCATGGTGCAGTCTCTAACGGACTAGCACAATTTACTTAGAGTGTAGCCTCTTACAGGCTTTACACATTAGTTAAATCCTCGTAAGGATAAGATGGACCATCTAATCACGTGGAACCACCCCGTAGCCCATCACGGTCACTACTTAACTTCGTGGCCCATCACGGTCACCACTTAACGACAAAACCTTCCTTGAAGGGGCGTAAACCATAATTGTACTGCCTATCATAGGCCTTAGTACTAATTACCGAGGTGTAGTCTCTCACGGACTAGCACAATTTACTTAAAGTGTAGCCTATCACAGACACTACACACAAGTTAAATCCTCATACGGATAGGATGGACCATCTAATCACGTGGAACCACCCCGTAGCCCATCACTATCACTACTTAACTTCACGGTCACCGCTCAACTTGTGGCCCATCGCGATCACCACTTAACTATGCAATGCATGAGCGTACTCTGTTTCTCTTTACTGAAATCATTATGTAAATGCAAATATGAAACCCGGACACATCACCACCATTACAGAAACAATCTCAAAAGAACCCCATATAATTTATTATATGCCTTAAAAATGTTTTCCAAGTGATTAAGTGCATGAACAAATATTTAAAAATAGAATTTTTGACAAAAATACAGGTTGTATTCGAATACAGCTTCTTGTAGCCGAATACAGCTTCTTGTAGCCGAATACAGATGCTAAGTCAGTAGCAAAAACTGCAGTTTTGTATTCGAATATGAAGGAGTCGTAGCCGAATACAGATGCTAAGTCAGAAGCAAAATCTGCAATTTTGTATTCGAATACGAAGGAGTCGTAGCCCTATATAGATGCTAAGTCAGAAGCAAAATCTGCAGTTCTGTATTCGAATACGAAGGAGTCGTAGCCGAATGCAGAAGAATACAGATGATAAGTCAGTAGCAAAAATCACGTATTTGTATTCGAATACGAGGTGTCTTATTCGAATACGAAATTCAAAATTTAAATTAAAACTGAGCGTTGCAGGAGTGTATTCGAATACACTAGTGTCATATTCAATTACATCTTCGAAAACAATATAATTTTTCAAGTAAATTTCAACTTGAGCTCAAACTCTTTTCTTTGAAAATAATCACAAACACCACAACAATCAATCTCATAACAACAACAATAACACCCTATTCAATAACAATAACCAAAACATCTTTAACACAACCACCTAGCAGCAACATCATCAACAACACAATAATGACATTTTTATCATCAAAAACATAACATCACGTTTTCAACAAAGATAACACATTAATCATCCATCAAACACACATATAAAGTTCCTACATGCAAACTAAAAATTTGGAAGGAGCCCCTTACCTTCGTTACGCTTTCTTAACCGTTTTCGTTACCGCGACTAAATATGGCGAAACTCCCGCTCAAGTTGTCGCTACCAAAGTTAGCTCACTAGCACCATAGTGAGGAGAAGAGTAACTTTCCCTTTTGACACTCTTGGAATGGAAGCTTAGATTTCGAAGTAATCTTGCTACCAATACTCACAGTTTGCGAAACAGAAAAAGAAGAAGAAGCAAGGCAGGACGCGGGCAAGTAAAATGAGTTTCTTTTTTCTTTCTTCTGCTTGCATTCCGTTCATATATATATATATATATATATTACTTACTTGCTAAGTGTATATATATATATATATATATATATATATATATATATATATATTATAATTAAAACTAACTCTCAATTAACTAAATACTCCCGTCACAACTCTATTGACAAATAAAATGTCCGGTATTAAATTCCTCGTAATATAATTAAATTATTCTTCGACAAATTATTTTAGTCGGTCTCAAAATATATATATATATATATATATAAATATACATATATTAAACGTATTACAAATATCTCAAAATATATTTGATACTTAATTCATAAAATAATTTAAAATTAAGGGTATTACATTACTACCCCCCTTAAATTAGTTTCGTCATTGAAACTACGAGTCGATAAATAAATTAGGATGTTGTTCCCTTATCTTACTCTCTAGTTTCCAAGTCGCGTCTCCAGTAGTTGGATTCAAAATCACTTTGACTAGTGGAACTTCCTTGTTCGTTAACTGTTTAATCTTCCCGTCCTCAATTCTTACATGTATTTCAAATGACAGGTTATCCTTTAGTTGAATTGTGTCTGGTTCGATCACATGTGACGGATCCGAAATGTATTTCCTTAGTTGCGACACGTGAAATACGTCGTGGATATTGGAAAATATTGGAGGTAAAACAATTCGATAAGCTACTGGTCAAATTTGTGCAGTAATTTGGTATGGTCCAAAATCATTCAATAAAGTAATACGTCGTAATACAAAACGACAAAAGTAATTAAGTAATTACATCATAAATATAACCAGTTAAAAAAGTTTTGGGAAATAATATTCAAAGTATACAAATAGAAAATACACCAGGGATATGAGACCAGTTAGACAACGCTCATACCCCTGGGGTATTCTCGGGAGACACTTGCGCAGAAGTGCTGCTCAAAGAATGCTCTATCTCCCCCCATGGTCACGATCACGGACCCACCAACAACAGTCATTGTCAAGGTACGTCATAAGTACAGTCATCCCAAAATGAAATAAGTACAACCACTTAAACACTAGGGCCCTATACAACAAAACTAATATGATCATGCACTAACAACTACAATAACAAGGGTTACCACCACACTCTCCACAAGTCTCTGAAGGTGCAAACACGAGAAGGGGGGTTGAATTGTGTTTGACTAACTTGAATACTTTTCCTGTTTTTACACTTTTAAAACAAAACTTGATGTATGAATAAAAACAGAGTTAGCAGTGGATATAAAGTAAAAATAAAACACATAATTTTTATACTGGTTTACCGTTAACGAGGCTACGTCCAGTCTCTTCACCTTGAAGAATTTCACTAATTCAACCTTGAATTACAACAGTTCCACTGACCCTCCAAGTCAGTCTTCTCAAACAGTCTAACAATCCTAGACTCTTGAGGAATACAGCACCTTGACTTCCTAAGTCAAGTCTTCTCCCGCCAATCTGACAACCCCAGATTGTAGAAGGAATTACAACGCCTTGAATCTAATTGCCAAGTAATCTACTACCCCTTCTGACTCCCTCAGATTGTAGACTCTACTTCAACAACTTAGATCTAACACAAGGGAAAGAAAATAACACGAGTGCTTGCTTCTTGAAAGCTGGAACTCACAATTAACCTCACTGAAAAATTTAGTGTTTGCTTTTGAAAGTGTATGACTCTTTTGTGATTTTCGATGCTAAGTATTCTGTCTTGAGCCTCCTTTTATAGATGGGAATTAGGGCCTCTACCAAGCTTAATTTCGAGCTGAATCTTGCTGGATTCTCATGCAAAAATATCTTGACCAATTGGGCTTCATTTAAATAAAAAACATATCTTTTTTAAGCTTCAGATTTTCTTTCAAAAATAACTGACCAATCGTGTCTTTAGTTTCTTCCCGTCAACAGCTCATGAATTCCACAATACTTCACTTTATTTTTGTAATAAATCTTTTTAATACTTTGATCAAAATAAATTAAAATCTCCACCGTTAATCCTCATGATTAAATCTGGACCATTTGATCTGCTGCGTTAGTCCACATCTGGACCATACTAAGTGATCTGTTGTGATCCTCTGATTTCGGCCAACCCTAGACCACACTCTCTAACCTTCTGATCTTCTAATCTCGGCCATTCTGGTCTAGCAAACTAATCTGCTGTGATCCTCTGATCTTGGCCGCTACTGGACCACACATCCTGACCTTCTGATTTTGGCCAACACTGGGCCATGGTCTGATCTTCTGATCTCGGCCAACACTGGGCCAAATACTTAAATTTGAACCATTGATCTGAATATCTTCCCTCTGATCTGGACCAATTCTGGACTTGGTTTGGATTAAACTGAAATTAAATCTGGACAAATAATATTTCAGTATGGACATTTTACCTTCTGTTTTGGATCAGTTATGGATCAATTCTGGAGATCATTTCTTCTGGTCTGGACTTAGTTTCATACCCTGAACCATGCTATCTTCTGATCTGGGTCTAATCTGGATTAATTCCTTTGTTCTGGACCCATTAATTTACCCTCTGATTAAGTCTGGATCAAGTCTGGATCAAGTCTGGGCTATTTATTATTTCACTGCCAGGCAATCTTCTAGTCAGAATAACTTGTAGAATAAATCTGACATTTGATTCCTTCTGGTCTGGATCAAGTCTCCCTCTGTCAGGCTTCCTTCTGGTCTGGTCCAGGTCTCCTTCTGACTTTGCTTTCTTCTGATCTGGGCCAGTAAAGATATATTCTGGTGATGTTTTGACATCCTAGAGTATCTTGTGGTACCTTCAGGATTCAATCTCTGGAACCCTTTGATCTTCTGTTTCTGATTACTTCAGCTTTTGATTTAATAATTCAAGGTTCAAAATAAGATTCCATGGAGTGCTTTTGTAAACATAAAAATCCTAAGTACTTAGAACCAACTTGGTTCCATCAGTCTCGTCCGACGCAGTCACTCGCCTCGACGTGACATCCTCCTCCTCATTACCCAGAGAAGGACCAGTCTCCTCTGAAGTCAGATCCACCCACGATATAGGTCGCTTCGGCGGCGCTAAAATCTCAAAACAGTCCTCTACCGACCTAGACGGTCCTGTAATGTCAACCCCCGTTGGCGTCAGCCCTTTGTCCTTCTCACTCGCTCCTGGGTCAAGCACCACATCTCCTGCTACCACGGTAGGAGTCACCACACCTACAGTGGCCTCCTTTGCACCTCCAACTGTAGGAGCCTCTGCGTCCGTAAATACCCCATTCGCCTCCAGTACAAATCCTGAAGGTACCGGAAAGTCAATTCGCCAGTGAATGTGCTCCACATACGACACTTCCCCGACAATCCTACTGGTTCTCACCACCCTCGCCGTATAAGTTGCTCTGCTTGAGATGGGGGCGTATACCCAAGCAGTCGGCATATGATGATCAAGGAAGTCTAACGACGTCTCCATCATCAGGGTAACCGTCGGTGGTACGAACTTGGGTATCATCTGAGGGCAAAGCCCAATTTTCCACAATAATGTAAAGGGTCACCAACCGAAAATAACAGTTAACAATTACCAAATATGACAAAGTCAACAATACATATATAGCCGTTCCAGCAAGATAACAACATTGACAAGATAAGTATACCCACTTATTGAAAATGTATAACATCTAAATTTTCGATGAAACAAAATATTTAAAATACAAATCATGTTGCAAGCCCAAGTACAATCAACAAACACAACAACTTATTAGGAACTTAGAATTTAAGGTACTTGCACATATCATTTCCACATATCAGAATCCTAACAATCATGCCTTGCATGTCAAACACCCTAATGCAATGCGTATAAGCCAATGCACATGATCCTGAAATCGTCAAAACAAAACCCTCCACGAGGGGGTAAATCATAACTATTCAATGCATGAGTGTACTCTGTTTCTCTTCACTGAAATCAATACGTAAATGCAAACATGAAACCCGGATACTTCACCACCATTACAGAAACAATCCCAAAAGAACCCCATGTAATTTGTTATATGCCTTAAAAATGTTTTCCAAGTGATTAAGTGCATGAACAAATATTTGAAAATAGAATTTTTGACAAAAATACAGGTTGTATCCGAATACAGCTTCTTGTAGCCGAATACATATGCTAAGTCAGTAGTAAAAACTACAGTTTTGTATTCGAATACGAAGAAGTCGTAGCCGAATACAAATGCTAAGTCAGAAGCAAAATCTGCAGTTCTGTATTCGAATATGAAGGAGTCGTAGCCGAATACAGATGACAAGTCAGTAGCAAAAAACACGTATTTGTATACGAATACGAAGTTCAAAATTTAAATAAAAACTGAGCGTTGCAGGAGTGTATTCGAATACGCTAGTGCCGTATTCGAATACATCTTCGAAACCAATATAATTTTTCAATTTCAACTTGAGCTCAAACTTTTTTCTTTGAAAATAATCACAAACACCACAACAATCAATCTCTCAACAACAACAATAACATCCTCTTCAACAATAACAACCAAAAAATCTTTAACACAACCACATAGCAGCAACATCATGAACAAAACAATAATGACATTTTTATCATCAACAACACAATAATGACATTTTTATCATCAACAATATAACATCACGTTTTCAACAAAGATAACATATTAATCATCTATCAAACACACATATAGAGTTCCTACATGCAAACTAAAAAGTTGGAAGGAGCCCCTTACCTTTGTTACGCTTTCTCAACCGTTTTCGTTACTGCGACCAAATATTGCGAAACCCTCGCTCGCGTCGTCGCTACCAAAGTTAGCTCACTAGCACCGTAGTGAGAAGATGAGTAACTTTTCCTCTTGACACTCTTGGAATGAAAGCTTAGATTTCAAAGTAATTTAGGATTTGAGTTTGGTTTTTTTTTTCTTGCTACCAACACTCACAGTTTGCAAAACAGAAAAAGAAGAAGAAGCAGGGCAGCTCGCGGGCAAGGAAAATGAGTTTCTTTTTTCTTTCTTCTGCTTGCATTCCTCTCATATATATATATATTATAATTAAAACTAACTCTCAATTAACTTAATACTCCCGTCGCAACTTTATTGACAGATAAAATGTCCGGTATTAAATTCCTCATAATATAATTAAATTATTCTTCGACAAATTATTTTAGTCGGTCTCAAAATATATATATATATATATACATATACATATATTAAACGTATTACATATATTCAAAATATATTTGATACTTAACTAATAAAATAATTTAAAATTAAGGGTCTTACAATCAACACCATATGCTCAACTCTATCATCCAACTTTATTATGTTTTGAGCACGCACATGCCGAAAAACACAATGAACCAAATACTCTTAGATAGCTCACATCGTTTTGTTGGTTGTTTTGTTAAAATATATTTGACTTTGTTTATATTTGATGAAGGAGGATGATGGATTTTTTTATGTCTCTATATTTTTCTTATTTGTTCTTCTTTCTTAGATTGTTTCTGTTTTTTTTTTCTTGTTTTAGAAAGAAAAAAAACCTCTCAATTGTCTTCTTATTTTTTTTAGAAAAAAAAATACTTTTTTCTATGTTGTGATTTTTCTGGAAGAAACAAAAATAACATGCCCCTTTTTTGATATTTTTGTTCTTAATTTATAGGCTACAAGGATGAATTCTGTGCCCATGAGATAAATTGAGATCTGGACACTACAAGAAAACATTTCTATACCTACGGACTTTAGTCCACGGGTAAATTATTAATTATCCATGGAACAACCGTGAGTAACTTTGTTATTGAATAAATTTTTTTTAAGACTATTCCATGGTTAGTCCGCGGGTAATGTTAAAAATAATTCGTGGGTAATGTTAAAAAAAATGCAACTGAACTTAATTTTTCAAAATGTTTTCGTATTTTATGTTTCCACGAATTGTCCGTGAGTAAATTTAATATGTAAATTTTCTTAAAATTGTTTAATTTTTTTAAACTGATAAAATGTAAAAAAAACCCTATTCACATAAGTGACACTAAACCTGCTAAGCACATAACCAGTGCCACAAAACCTCAACCTTACCGCCGCCACCAAACCTCAACCGTTACACTCGCCGCCACCAAACCTCAACCTTACCTACCGTTACACCTCGCCGCCATGGATACAACTTTGTCGTCTTCGTAACTCTTGTTCCGTAGAAATGTCTTGATTTCTTTGCAAGCATGCTTGTAGATGTGTCTTTTTAAGGATTCACTTCCAAAATTTTTTTACCAAGCGAAAAAATTGGTGACCATGCTAGGTTTGAATTATGAGATAATTGATTGTTGGGTTAAAGGGTGCATGTTGTACTACAAAGATAATAGTGCAAATCTAGAGTGTAGGTTTTGTCAAGAACACCGATATGTTCCTCGTAAGCCTGGGATAGGTAACCACAAAGACATTCCATTTAAGAGGATGTTCTATATGCCAATCACTCCTATGTTAAAAAGATTGTATGCATCAATGGAAACTGCTGCCCAAATGAAATGGCATCAACATAATAGATCGAGTTCAGGCATTTTACGTCATTCGTCTGATGGGGAAGCTTGGAAGCATTTTGATGCAAGGTATCCAAACTTTGCAAATAAACCGAGAAATGTAAGGCTTGGTTTATGTTCTGATGGCTTCACGCCATTCATTCAAGCATCTTCATCCCCATATTCTTGTTGGCCTGTTGTTGTGACCCCGTATAATCTCCCGCCCGAAATGTGCATGAGTAAACCATTCATGTTTTTGACTTGTCTCATACCTAGATCATCTAACCCAAAAGCAAACATTGATGTGTATTTACAACCGTTAATAGACGAGCTTCAACAGTTGTGGAGCGAAGGGGCTTTGACTTATGATATTTCCATGAAACAAAACTTTGTAATGAGGGCAGCCTTAATGTGGACAATTAACGATTTTCCTGCTTATGGCATGTTATCTGGATGGAGTACTCAAGGTAAGTTGGCATGTCCGATGTGTATGGACGGAAATAAGGCCTTTACCTTGAAATATGGTGGAAAAAATTCATGGTTCGACTGTCACCGTCGTTTCTTACCTCATAATCATCCCTTTAGAAGAAGTAAAAAAGGGTTCACTAAAAATAGGGTTGTTAATGATGAACCTCCTCCAATATTGACCGGTAAAGAAGTATGGAGTTGGGTTCATAATATTCCACGAGTGATAGATAATGTAGTTTCTAAATTATTTGGATATGGAGTTAGTCATAATTGGACTAAACGAAACATTTTTTGGGATCTTCCATACTGGAAAGATAATTTATTAAGGCATAATTTAGATGTCATGCACATAGAAAAAAATTTCTTTGATAATGTGTTTAACACTGTCATGAATGTTAAGAAAAAGACTAAGGACAATGAAAAAGCAAGAATGGACTTGGCCATCATTTGCCAACATAGCGACTTGGAGTTGGTTCCACATAACAACAGAAAAATGACAAAACCTAAGGCAAATTATTGCCTTACGTCTAATGAGGCAAAGAAAGTTTGTAAATGGATAAAGGAGCTTAAGATGCCAAATGGGTATGCTTCTAACTTGACAAGATGTGCATATGTTAATAAAGGACAAATGAGTATTTATACCATATATGAAGTTGTAGATGTCCAATTGGAGTCAAACCAAGTGCAAATGAAATCTATGATCCATAGCTACAACTTTCATGAAGACACCGGAACCAAATTCGAAGTCGAAAGAGGAGAAAAATGCAATAAATTCCAGACATCAAATGTTGTGCGCTTGAAGCGCAAAACACACGCCTGGAGGGCACTTCGGCACTACTGATTCTGTTTTAACGCGCCTGAAGCGCAAGTCTTGCACCTGGGCCGCATGGCACGCTGAAGAATACATAAAACTGAGTTTTTCTGAATTTTTAGGGATCTTTTGGTCAATTGGGAAGTTTAGAGATTTGTGCCCTAGCAAAGAAACTCAGAGACGACTGTTCTACACAATTGAAGGAGTTTTATCAAGAATCATTCATGAATCTTTCTTGTAATTCTTCTTTAATCTCTATCTCTGTAATGACTAACTAAACTCTAATTGTTAGGGATGAGTGAAACAAGATGAAACCTTTATTTGTCTGATTTGATTCCTGATTATATGAATAAATTTATTGAATTATTTTTCTCATCTCTGTGCTTAATGCTTTTTATTGCCTGATCAACTTTAAAATGTTCTATGATTCGTAATTTGAAACAGAAGTGGACTTTACGAATGCTTGAGATGAGAAATTCATGAGATTGTAGTCTAGGGATAGATGCAGGTCATGAAACCAATTGAATTAGTTGCAGAGACAACAGTTTAAAAAGAGAATTTTTGTACTGTAAAGCTTAATCCTAATTTTAAACCCACTAAGGAATTAGGGGTAATTTTGGAATTAAAGGTTTTGTCACTAAGACATTAGGGCAAGAATACTAAAGAGAATTCGGTAATAATTCAATAAAGGAATTCAGTAACTAGGATCAAAGTGAAACTCATCCCTGACATTTTTCTCATTTTAAAAGTTCGATTTCATTACTATTGTTATTTTAAATATTACTTAAATCAATTCAGAAACTTTTTGTTCAATTTCAGTAATTAAAGAAAATTCGATAGTAAAACGCAACCCTTGAGTTCCACACTCGGTATTATCGTTTTAATTATTACTTGCAACGATTCAGTAAACTTGCTGAAACACTATCATATATATATATATATATATATATATATATATATCTTAGTATTTGTGCTTTTAGTACTGTTCATCCTTCTATTTATTGCTTTTAATGCCATTCTCATTCTGCCATTATGCTATCTGCAATGTGTTTTGCTGTTGTATTGTTTTCTTGTTTTTCCATTTTGCTGTTTTGCTATCTGCAATGTGCATTTCTTTATTATTCTGCTGTTTTGGTGTTTTGCTATCTGCAATGAGCATTTTTTTATTATTCTGCTGTTTTGCTATCTGCAATGTGCATTTCTTTATTATTATGCTGTTTTGCTATCTACAATGTGCATTTTTTTGTTATTCTGCATTTCTTTAATATTCATACAAACTATTGTGTGTGCTAATTGTTTTTATTCATCTTATTTTTTTATAGATGGCTCCAAAAGAAAAGATTATACTCAAGCTTCATTTGAATAAAAATTTGCATGATTTTACCGCATAAGGTAACTCAAGCAGCTCAGCAGGCACAAGCAACAATTGATCAATTGCCACTAGATGCCAATGTCACTACACCAACCTCACAATATGTGGGACATTCCACCCAACAAAATGTTAAGCCTCCTACCCAACATGTTGCAGTACTTCCACCCCCTCATAGTAAGGTGAATCAATCTAAACCAATTATAGTGATGATGCCCACACTGGGTTTTGTCCCAGAAGACATCATTTCCCCGACTGTTGATCATTCTCCGTCACAACCATTAACATCTGTTGCCTCACGACATACTTCAATTTATGCTAATCCACCACCTTTAATACCTGTTGCTATTGGTAATAACACTCAAGGCTCACGATGCTCCAATTCTAGTCATGAGGTTGCGCCTGATGGGAGAACAATAATATGGCTGGATGGTCGAGGGTATGTAACTAGTTCCAATTAACTTTTCATTACAACATGAGGTTTATGGTTCATTTCAAATTATTTTTTAAAATTTTATGTTGTTTGAAAATTGTTTGCAGCTGGTTACCGTGTAGGGTGGTATCGAGGGCCCTCACCTCAGTCATTACATCACAATATGTTGATCCGTATCCTACATGGGGAGCAATCCCATAATTAATTTTGGAACGTTGGTTCGACAAATTCGGTGTAAGATTATGTTATATATCTTGTTAATGAGTTCAACTATTGTGTAGATATTAATTAGTACATGTAATCTTGTAATGTAATGTTGCAAGAGAAAGTTGCTTGGTTGCCTGAGCACAATTTTCAGATTAAGAATATCTTCAATACAAAAGGATCAATGCGTCTTTCTGATATGTTGATGCAAGTAAGAAAGAAACGCAAGTGTCCAAATTGGATGGGCAGAACTGTTTGGAAAGATCTTCAGAAGATATGGATGGATCCGTCATATAAGAAGATATCAAATCGAGCTAAGAAAAACCGTATTTCTTCTAAAAGAGGAGCTGTCCATACTGGTGGATCTATATCCGTTGCTGAACATACCAATCGGATGGTACGTTTTCTATGTCAAAGTCTTCACTGTATAATCATTTAATGTTTGGCTCAAGGACATACCTAATATTTACTATTTTTATTGTTTTATTGTGTTGTTGTTTTATTGTGATGTTTAGGGTTTAGTCTTCACATTTCTGCTGTTTTTTATTTTTTGTAAGGCTGAAGAGTTAGGTAGAGACCCCACATTGGATGAGGTCTTTTTAAAAACTCACACTAAGAAGAAGGACAACTCTTGGGTTGATGAAAGAGCAAAAAAAACATATGTAAGAAATATTAAATCATTTGTTATTTCATTTGTATTTCTTGTAAAAGTAATTTGATTATGTTACATTATTTTCTATTTGAGTAGGAAACATTTCAAGGTAAGTTGCAGTAGACCTCCAAAGGTGGGGAAACATCTAGTAGTTGTAGCCAAGTGGTTAATGCAGAAGCTCGCTTAGACATGTGGGTTCAATCTGTTGGGGGAAAGAATAAAGGGCGTATTTATGGTGCTGGAGATAGATCCTCCCTTTATAGACCAGGTGTCGCAAGTCTGGTCCCAAATTCTTGTCCATCTAGAGGTTGCACCAATGTCTTGTCTCAGCACTCTAACGAGATAGCTGCACAAATAGCAACATTTGAGGAGTGAACAAAAGCAGCAGAACAGGAGGCATGAGAGGCGCGAGAGGATCTAAGGAAAGTAGAGCAACGTCGACAAAAGGAGGTTTAACAAATAGAGTAGCACACTACAGAGTTCCAGATCCAGCTAGCAACATTGGCAAAAAGTGTCGCTTCCATACAGGCCGAGTCCTTCCGTCGTCGTCGTCATCCAGATTATGAAGAGGATGACTCTAACAATGATGACGACGAGTAGTAATACTGATTTCAGTGTCAGTTTTATTTAGTAGTTATGACTACATATTTTGCTTAGACTTGTTGGCATTATCTATATATATTCTTACGACAATGTTGTTATGTGTATTTTGACACTTATGGTAGTGACAATATACTTATTTTGAGACTTGTGGTAGTCACGATGTGTATTTTGAAAATAATATTTATATAAAACTTCACTTTGTTTTGACAATGATGTTTTAATATGCTTACAATTTATTTTAAAAATACATTTTAAAAAAATACAACAATCAACAGGATACAAAATACATTTTAAATGATAATTTACCCACGGAAATGTCATGGATAAAATTTTAAATATCAATTATAAATCAATATAATAGTTTACGGATTGTCCGTGGTTAAAGTTACCCACGGAACATCTGTGGGTAACTTTACCCATGGAAAATCAGTGACTCATATTACCCACGGAAAATCAGTGAGTCATATTACCCACGGAAAATCGGTAAGTCATATCACCCACGGACATTCCTTAAGTAACCATATCCTACTGATTATTCATGGATAAATATTTACCTACGAGCAAAACAGGTACGGACCCGTGTTCGTGGGTAATCTATGGGTAATTTTACGTTACCTACGGATTTTCCGTAGGTAAAGATAAAATCTGTCGTAGGTAATAACAATTTTTCTTGTAGTGGGATTTTTTATTGTTTTTACATAAATTATGGAACTATGCTTAAATGAAAAGGGAAAAGGGTGGTTGAACTTTTTGTTTGTGTGCATTTTTAGTAAATATTATAGCTTTAGTAGAAAAAAAGAGGGGAAAAAAAAGAGGCGGAAAAGAAGGGGGAGCGAGGCTGGGGTGCTGGGTGAAAGAGATAAAATGAGTATATTTTTTGTTTTTATTTTACTTTTGGTGTTAAATGTAAAGTAATAGGAATTCATGTAAATATGGACTAATCCATGTAATGGTGAAATAGGAAAAATGAGTACATTTTTTAGATTTAATAATAATAATTGAAAAATATTTATTAAACATATAAACTACTTATTTTTTAGAATTATTTTTAATTAGTTAGACAAAATTGAGGTTCTACACATAATTATAAATATATATAGCTTAATTTATATCATATAATTTGATATCACGTCATCAATATATCAAAAATATTATTTTATCTAAGTTAGTTGGTGTAATTTATATGTTTACCTTTATGCTTGTTTTATAATTTAACTTTTATTGTCAATCATGTATAAATTAGTAGATTCTATAAATATACAAAATGAAAAATAAAAAGTATATAAGCTCAATTTGCAATTGTAAAATGTTAATTGAACTTGGTTGGGGGTATCGGCAAAATCGTCTTAATGTCTTTAGAGGTCACATTCGAATTTAAAATATTGGGTCCCTAATACAATATGTCTTTTAATAGATTACAAGTAAACTATCAATTAGTAATATGTAATGAGTTTTTAAAATCTGAAACCCTAAACATCATACTAAACTCTAATATGAGTTCCTAAAATTTAAAATCCTAATATCAGATTAAACTCTAATATGAATTCCTAAAATCTAAAACCCTAATATCATATTAAACTCTAATATGAATTCCTATAATAAGTAAATCACAAAACAAGATAAGGGTTAAGAGAAATTAAATTTAGTCTACGTTTAGATTGAATATTTATTATGAGCATAAGATGCAAATATAAAATTTTAAAGTAGTCAGCGTACAAAATTAAGGACAATTTTTTAAAATTCAAGTATACTATAAAAAAAAAAATTAGTCTCCCTAATTAAAGATCTTGTGCCAATATTCCAGTTAATTGCCGATCCTGAATATAGGATCTATTTTTTGTTGAAAAATGTCCAAATATTTGCGTGTTTTTATTTAAGTGAAGAGCTATGGATTATATTAGGCTTTAAAATGAGTGTATTTTGAAGCATACCATTATAAAAGAGAAAAAGTAAATTCCATTTTTGTTCACCATACCACTATAAAAATGTGATTGAATACTTGTTCGCCGTTTGGTTGGACTAAAATTTGAACAGTAGATCATTTAGGATGTATGGGTCTTTGTTTTCAAACAATTGGATCCCGGTTCACAAGGAATCAATTGGTCACCTCAATAATTAGACAATTACACCATTATATTTATATTAAATATTAATTTTATCCTCCACTTTATTTATAAAAAGTATTTTGGAATTTTAAAAAATACAAAAATTCAGAAATCTAAACTGTTTGCACTTATGAATATTGGAGAAATAAATATTTTACCGTCATCAATCCATACTTTAATAAAAATCTACAAGATACGTCGAAAGTTCGATAGTAGCGTTTAATTTTGCATGAGAAAATCGATGCTAACATTAACTTTGTCATACACATTATATATTATTTCGTATTTTTCATCTTTTAAAATATTTGATATTATGAATTTTTGTTATTTTTAAAAATATGGAACATAATTTTATTTTTATAAAAATTCAAAATTTTGAATATTTTAAAAAAATTAAATATTGAGAACCTAATATATTTTGAATTTTTCAAATAAATGAAAAGTTCAAAAAAACATATTCCAAATATTTTTAAACTAAAAATATATGAAATTGTAGTAAATATAATTAATTTGTTTCCTGTAAAAAAAAATACATTGTTGGAGTTGGAAGAACATCAAGTGTTGCGTGGGCTTGATTGTTAAAAAAAATTGCACAGTAGTTTTATTTGAGGGTTTTTTAATCATACTTAATTTTTTAATTTTGAAGCATTTGTGCTTGATTGTTATGATCGATTATTGACTTTTTTTACTCTTATATAATCATAGTCGAAATATTTTTATCTTGGTTTTGGGGAATTTTTCTTATTAATTAAAATTTGGATGTCTTTAAATATTTGATTTGTTGTATTTATTGTGGCATCAAAAGAATGAAAGACGAGATACACACATGACACATGGGAAGAAGAAGTTTAACAAATGTAATATTAATAATAACTAATGGGAAAATTGAATAATAGAAGTGAGATTACATTACATAATTAGTATTATTATCTTATATATCAACCAGTAGATGACATACAAGATAACAAATCTTTATGATTTATTAATTAATGAACGACATAGTATGAAAAAGATGAATTGATAAGAAGAAATAAAATAGTCTAAGAGTATTTTGGAGCAGGCTTGGGTAAATCCTTGACGATACCGCAAACAAGCTGTGTCTCTGGAAGATTGTACTCATCCCTCAAAGAAAGTTCTGGTGAGAGAACACTAATGTAGAGCTGTTGTCCCAAATAACGATTCTCAGCTTGCTCTGATCTCAAGTTCCACATACCAGCATTGTCAAATGTCAACATTATTGCAGCCCATGATTTTGGGAACACTTGGATTGTGTGTCTGCTGATTGCATCAAGAAGATTGTAATTCTTCCTCTTCTCTGGGCTCCACTTTCCTGGCTCACCACTGTTGTAATAATTAATAAATTAAATTAGTAAATAAATAAATAGAGATGAATATTGAATTTTGTTTGTGTTACTTACGCGACGGCGAAGAAAGAGTAACCATCCAAATTGTAAGATTGGATAGACTTTACAGAGTTTTCCAAGATGACTTCAATGAAGGTACGGAAAGTTGCGTTTATGACATTAGGTGCGATAGTGATGGCATTGAGGTCGGCGGGGGGTTCATCTCCGATTATATTGTATTTGAAAACCTTTTCGGCAACACCGTAGTATTCAGCGAGCTTCAAAGGAGTTTCACCATCAACGTGGGAAACACCGTTAATAGCATAACGTAGTTTACCGTCAACTTTGCTAACGGAGTTAACCAACTTAATGGTGCGAGTGATGTTGATCTGACCGTAATGGTAAGATCCCTGTGGGTTAGGCCTTGCAGCACTGGCGGTTAAATTCCAACGGAAAGAACGGAATTGGTTAAGAGACCAAGCCCAACCGACAGGTGCAGGTGGAAGAACAGTTGAAGGGGGACCCACACCGTTAGTGTACCGGATAATCCCGGTAGCGGTGTGAGTGTATTTGGTGAAACGAGTGGAAGCAACCATGTAATAATCCTTTGGATCTTGATCAGCTGTAACGAGTACAGTGTAACACTGTCCAACGTGAACATCGAGTGAGTCGTAGAAGTTTTGAACAACGTGTGAGCCTTCAGTTTCAACCAACTTCATTGTATGTCCTTGGAATCTGAAGTTAAGTGCGTCCTTAAGACCAACATTACAGATTCTATATTTGTAAGTTTTTCCTGGTTTCATTGTGTAAAGTGGCTCTTCATTAGTGGCTTTACCGTTCATGATAACACCTTCAGGTCTTCCAATTGAACGACCACTGTCTAGCATCATTTTAAGACTTTTGTGACTCTTGCCATACCAATCACCAATGATAACCCAGTATTCATCTTCGGGATCAGGGTATGGAACAGGGATCAACAAACGACTGAAGATTCTAAGACCACCGAAACCACCAATGGCTCTTTGAAGACCCATGGTGGGGTAGTAAAAGTAACTTCCAATTTGATCCTTCACTTGGAAGTGATAAGTGTAGTTTGTACCTGGAAGGATTGGACATGCTGTACCAGGGGTACCTTCTTGCCATGAATTCTTCCTTTGTTGAACACCATGCCATGTGAAAAGCAATGGTTCGTCAAGGTTGTTGAAAACATTGATCACAACGTTGTTGTTACTTGTGCTGTTGATTTCAGGTCCTGGGAATTGACCGTTGATAAGGATACCTTGTTGGGGTACCCCAAGAGGAGCAATGTTACCGTAGGTAACATTCCATGTGTAGTAAATGTAAGGGTCTTCACCGTAGACAGTGACGCCAAAGAGGCATACAATGAAAGCTAAAACTGTTCCGCGACTCATATTATTTTTTGTATTGTACAAATGCTAATGTGATTTTTATCTCATCCTTCTTATTGTGAAAGAAGATAAAGGCTGTTTATTTCAACTTATTTGGATCCCCTTTATAGCATTGACGTCTTTCTACCGTTCAAATATTATTTTGTTTACCGATGTTTTCTCTCGTCCGTTAATGGTTTGTTTAACACCCTTATAAATCGCACTGCTTCTCGTTTTTATTTGTTGACTTTCTATAAATTACCTTTCAATCTAGTTTTAGATGTTTTTGTTCTAGGCCATGCATTAGTTTCGCCGATCAACGACTATCAAAACAAACAAGACCTATTGAAATTAGTAATGACTTACCGTACGTGTAAAATTGTTTTATAATGTCTACCAAAAATTTAAACTAAAATATATTAATTTGTGGTTGTTGCATGTATTATATATATTCATATTTTTTTTAAGTTAAAATACACTTTTGACATCTAAAATTTTAAAATTTGGCGATTTTGACTCTCTAGATTGAAAATTATAATTTTAACTCCTTAACTTTAATTTTTTTTTGCAAATGGTTGATATGTGGGTTAATTTATTTAAATATTCTACTTTTTTTAAAAAGTCACTAAAATGTCCTACTTTAAAAAATATATACTAAATGTTCTACTTTTTTCAAGTTCAGCATATCTCTATTCTGCGACCTCCTAAACGATCATTTTTCTTTCTGTTACTCAGTAGAAGATCGTATATTAGGGATGCGATTTTAATTTTAATTTTTTATTTATTTTAACAATTGAATTATTTAATAAATTAAAAATAATTAAAATATTTTTTTTAAAAAAATACTATTAATAAAATACATTAAATTGAAGAAAAAAAATGCAGTTGAGTAGATATGTCAAAATAAATAATATGTTCTATTATTTTAACAATTCTAATATATTTTGTAGATAAATTTATATTATTATAACAAATCTATTTTGCAGATAAATTAGCCACTTAATTCTATTTTGTTAACAACTTCCTCTTAATTTTTCTACTATTTTGTAGATAAATTTATTAATATAAATTTATCTACAAAATAGGAGAGAGTTGTTAAAATAATACAACATGTGATTTGTTTTAGCACATTTACTCAACTGCATTTTTGTCTTCAATTTAATGTATTTAAGTTTATTAATAGTATTTTGTTTTTTTAAATATTTTAATTATTTTTAATTTATTAAATAATAAATAATTCAATTGTTAAAATAAAAAAAATTAAAATTATTAAAATTGCATCCAGGGGACCCCCACTAAATAAAACAAATTATCCTTTACGAGATTACATAGGATATTTAAATAAATTAACCTGATATGTGATTTTTTTTATATAATTACATGAAATATATACTCATTTTTTGTAAAGGCTTAAATATAATTTTAATAATTTATTTTTTATTTAATACTTGTTTTGGTCTTTTATATATATTTTTTTAATTTGTTTTGATTATTTATCTTTTATTTTAGTCATTTATTTTTTGCTTAATAATGTTTCGATCTTTTATCTTTCGCAAAATTATATAAATTTGTCATTTTTTTAAGGACGAAATGAAATAAAAAAGTAATGACCAAAATAAATATTATATAAAAGATAAATGATTAAATTTTAGCTAAATTATAAAAAATGAAGTGACAATGTTAAAAAAAAAATGAGTAGACAAATTTTAAAAAAATAATAAAACAAATCAACCGTAAAAATAAGTTGTATATATATAAGGAAATAAAGAACTCATAGAGGTGGGAATAGGTCAGGTCAAACCAGTCTTTAAAAGGTCTGAGTCTGGCCTACAATTAATTTTTTAGGTTTAAGTCTGACATAGACTTATAATAGGCTTTATTTTCGGTCTGGCCTTGCTTGAAAGCCTATTTTAAAGTCTTATCCACGTTAAAACATTTAAATGTTATATTTTACATTGTTTTAAATAGGTTAAACTAGACATCTATATATAATAAAAACTAATAAAAATATAATCAAATTAATATAATCAAATAATATTAAAATAGTCTAATTGATAGACTTTAAAATAGGAAACAATAATATTAATAAATAATATATATATATATATATATACTATAAAATAAGAAACAATAATATTAATAAATAATATATATATATATTATATTAATAAATAATATATAATATTAGTATGTCTTTTATTATTAGTATGTCTTTTAAATATTTTTTCAGATAAAAAGTGAAATCTAAATTATAATATATGAACTATAATTTAGTGCAAAAGTCGTACACATGAAAAATCTTTGACATTTATACATTAAGAAAAAGTTTTTGTTTAGAACATCAGCCAGATAGATACATAATAGTAATCCATTTATTTAGTACAATATTTTTATTGATGATTGACAAACCATTATTGCTTTATAGTTTCTTCATTGCTTTGTTGACCATGAAGATTTTTTCATTCACGTAAGTTTACATTAATAATACAATATTGCTTTATACAATGATCAATCATGCATAACTCATGTTGTGAATGAGCTCAAAGTTGAACATAAGTTGAAGTCACATTTATCAATATTAATATTAATTATACCAAATGGTTAATGTTGAAGTAGCAATGTCGATTTACAAGAAAGGGGGTTTGAATTGTAAATTCGCTCTTTTAAAATTTCTGTTAAAAACTTAAGAAAATAACTCAAGATTGATCTTGGTTGTGAAAATAGAAAACGGAGAATGTTCTTGGTTTTCACTAGAAAACAGAGAACGTTCTTGGTTAGTCAAAATCAATAGTTCAGTTTATTTATTTAACTTGATATTTAAAAGACTGAAAGAAAATAAAGATAAGGGAAGAGAAATCACACACGGATATATCCTGGTTCACCAACCTAGGCTACGTTCAGTCCTCACAACGGTGAGATTTTCACTTAGTGCTAAAACAGAGATCAATCTTGGTTTTACACACCCTATTTCAGATCAACTTTGATCTGTTACAAAACAAATCCTTTCCACCCAGAAAGGAGTTCAATCAAATCACCTATCAATCTTTAGATAGGATTTTATAGTTCACCTTTTAATCATAAAAGGATTTCCAACAAGCTTACTCAAAACTATACTTCACACTATAGCCTTGAGTTTACAATGATATGATTTAAAGTGTTTTGTCAGAATCTGAGAAGGCTCAATACTTGTTTGAGTTCTGATTCTTTGACAGAGAAATACACGAGAATGATTCTAGGAATCAAATAGGAAAAATCAGAACTGACTCAATGTATGTGAGTGAGATAACTTGAAGTATGATTGAAGTGAGTAATGAATTGCTTAGTACTTGAAGCTCTGATTTTGGACAGAATCTGAGTATGCTCAACTCTTGTTTGAGTTCTGATTCTTTGACAAAAGAAATCAGTAGAATGATTATGATATGAAGAAGAAGAATGGAACTAAATCTTTTGTTTGTGATTGAGAAGATTTCAAGTATGTAAGTGCATGTAAGTGATGTATTGATTTGAACTTCAAGCTCTTGAATCTGATTATGAATGATGAAAAAATTGCTTTCGTGAGTGCTTGTTGTTGCCTATATCTCGAGTTCTCTTTTATAGATTCAAAAAGTACTTTTGACAGCTCATTTGCCTGTTGGGAATAGCTTGCTTGTCCTCTGTCAGTGATTAGGTGAGAGCAGGCCAAAAAGCAAGAACATTCTTCATTTTGCTTCTAATGTTCAAGAGCAAACTTGGTTCTTCCTTTGTGTTGCAAATGAGTCTTGATCATAGTGAGGCATATTCTTGACTTTTAAATTATAGGGATCCTCCTGTGATATCCTCTGGAGGTATTTTCTAGTATCCTCTCGTGACGTCATCTGGAGGTATCCTCTGGATGTATCCTCTGGTGACGTCATTTGGAGATTTCCTCTAGTGAAGACTTCTAGCGGTATCCTCTGGTGACATCTCTGATGACGTCATCCTTTGGAGACATCAGAATGCTGTCCAGAATGTTCTTGGATCTTCAGATTTGATCTTGCTTCTCTCAACTGATTTTGATTCGAACTTCCTTCAAGTCTTCCGTGATTTTTGAATCAAATCTCCTTAATACTTTGATCAGATTTCTATCAAAAATCAATCAAGTCTTCTTCGAATTTTAATTAAGTCTTCACTTGATCATGACTTAAATCTGGACCATATGATCTGCTGATCTGGATCAAGTCTGGACCATGTGATATGATGTGTACCATTTTGCTTCCTGATCTGGACAGTGTAACCTTTTGATCTGGACTATGTGATATTCTGATCTAGACCTGTGATCTTCTGATCTGAACCATGTGATCTGTTTTGGACCATGCTATCTTCTGTATGAACCAAGTCTTCTGTTCTAGACCAAATCTGGAACATGTCTTCTGTTCTGGACTGAGTTATCTTATGAACTCTGTTTCCTTCTGGTCTGGCCAAGTCTCTTTCTGGATCATGTTTCCTTCTAATCTGGGCCATGAATAATGTCATTGTTTCTTCCCTCTGATGATATCCTCCTATTGATGATATACTTCAAGATCGTTCAACGTTCTTGGCAGTTAAGTTGGAGAAGGATGTAACAAGGTTGGAGAATGATGTTCAGTTTGCTGGAGAATGATTGTATCATTCTGGACTGATGTTATCATAGTAGAGGATGATGTTTGATCATTATGGAGATAGTTGTTAATCATGTTGGAGAAGGATGTTTAACATGCTGGAAAATGATAATCATTCTGGACAGAAGATCATTTTGGACAGCAGATCATTCTAGATATTCTGGAGACTGATCTGATCATTCTGTAGATTGATCTGATCATTTTGGACATTTATAGAGACTGATCTGTCTTGTTGGAACAGTTTGATTCATAGTCTTTTTCCTTAAACAAAACTCAAGTGCAATAATTAGTATATCACCATTCATAAAACTCAATCATTTAATTCAAAAGGTTTGTTGTCATTAAAACATATATCAAAAATGTTTTTTCCTCAACAAATGTAACTAAATTGTCTATTTTTGTCTTAAAAAAACTAAATTACCTTCTTAAAAATTATTTTAATGCTGTTTCTATTTCATCCGACTCTATCACAATATTTAGTTGGTTTAATACATATTGCCCGATTGATCTTAGTTTCGTGTGATCAATAATGTCTATCCCATACTATCGAAGATAATACATTTATGTTTTAATTAATTATTTGTCTATATTAAGTAGCATATAGTACTTTTAACTAGTTAGATAATTCAAACAAGATTTTATTATTTATATAATATAGATTTGATTTATAAATCACATCCCTATCCATTGCAAGTGCACAGGTATGGGTAGGGTAAAAATGAGCAAATGTGTGTGGAGAGAGATATATTAGATGTTAAATTTAACATACTTGCACTTTTATTAAATCAATTCAATTGATGAATTATCTTATATTATGTTATGTTGATGATTATATATATAAAATTTCAGATAATTTAGACATTCGTTCACATGTGTTTTAATAATAAATAATTACATATGTTTAAAATAACATATTAGTAAGGTGATCTGATGAAATACCATAAAGTTTTAAATTTCTATTAATTTTTATAGGATTGATATATTTAGCGAGAACTATCAATTCATCAATTGTATGATTTAATTCGACTTCTAGAAAGAAATATTTAATATATAAGTATTAAGTTTAAATATGGTATCAACGAATTTTGCCTCCTATATATATATATATATATATATATATATATTAAGAATTAAATAATTTTATTAGGCATATATGATACTTTAGTATGGTACCAAATTGGGTTACTATTAACTACAAAAAGTCCTAGTATTTTCACTTTGTTTTATTGCTACAAAACTTTGTAGTTCTGGTAAAATACTAAAAGCACCTCGTTGAATGGTGCGTCCCATGAATCGCTGTAGTAGGCTCTACCATGTTACATTACTTTGCAACGTCTTATTCATTTTTTGGACATAGATCCTCTCCATTTACTTTACTTTGTATTTTTCAGTAGGAGATAAAAAGAGATACTGATCTGCTCTCAAATGTGAGAAAAAATAAATTAAAAACATTATTGATCTAAATTTTATACTAAATATATCAATTTTTTAATTTATATTTAAAAAGTAGGAGGAGTGGTTAACAAGATAGAATGTGTTACAATTATATTATTTTATGTTAAGTATATTTTTATTCATTATAAAATTTAAGCCTTTTAATTTTAGTATTCGTAAAATAAAAATATAATTTTTAATCTCTACAAAATATTATGTATATAATTTTAATCTTTACTATTAAGACAACATATATTTTTTAATAAATTTTTTACGTATGTTTATATATGACATTAAAAAAATCGACTACAAAAAAATGACTTTAAAATTTAATTTATAAGTCTATATTTTCGTTGTTTTTATCTTGGTATTTTAACATTTAACAAATTTATATTTAATTCATTTAAAGTTAAAAATTCTAAATTTTTTTGGAGTTTCTTTTTATAATGTTCTAAACATGTTTGGAAAAAATAATTAAATTTTTTAAAGTTAAATGAAAATTAAACATGTTTCATTTCAACAAGAATTAAAAGTAATATTTGAATAATTTTGTAGAGACTAAAAAATGTATTTTTATTTCATTGGAACTAATATTGAAGAGTCAAAATTTTATAGGGACTAAAAACATATTTAATTATCTCTTATATCTATTAGATACAAATATTTAAACATTATGTGACATAACTATTAAAGTTATTATCGTCTCATAGAAAATCATGTAGATACAACATTAATGTTAAAAATATTTTTTTTTCTGACTTAATCCTCCAATTTATGAATAAAAGTCATAGTAATTTAAAGTTTGATTGAAAAGTATGTAGAGTTTATCTAATGGGTTGAAGTTAAAATTCGAACACAAATGCTCACACTCGATTTGTTCTTAATTAGCTAAATTTTATTGACCAATTGAATCCAACTATCTGATTTTGTTCAAAAGAATATAACGTTATGTTGCTCATTTGATGAAACATTTTCTGAAAATCAGTGATTTAAAATGTTCAGTCTAATTTGTAATATTTTTCTTCTCATTTTCATTGGTATCATTATACCAAAGTATTTTAGCAATTCACATGGATTAAGAAATCTCATGACTCTTTGTTGATTTTGTTATAAACTTAAATTATTTTTCTATTTTATCTTTGATAATACATTTAAAGTTGCACTTAGTATCTCTCCTACCAAAATGAATTTATGTTGATATTATCAACACAAGATTTACTATAAAAAAAAAACAACAAAAGAAGTAAAAAAATACTCTATATTAATATTAACAAAAGAAATAGATAACGGTACATGAAATATAAATTTAAAAAAAATGTAGGAAAAAGACAATAGACATGGTTAATTTAGGAAAGAACAATGTTAATTCTATATTAATATAGTAAAACCACAAATTATTTGAGATAATGTTTTCCAAAAGTCACTTATAATTTGAGGTGGAGGAATAATATTTAGCTATGAATCTTTTTAACAATTCTGATTCTAATGCTCGAGTAAAAGAACATAATATTGTGATGTTAACTATGGCTTTATAACTACAATTAACTCAATGTAAGACCCTTAATTTTAAAATTAAATTCATATTTAATTTTAAGTGTATTTGGGAATATTTGTAAAATATTCAATATATATATATATATATATATATATATATATATATATATATATATATGTTTTGTGTAAATATATATATATATATGTATTTGTTTTGGAGGTGGAATTAAAATTATTGGATAATGGATGAATTAATTTAATTTCGAGTAATTAAATTATCGGGCCGTTAATTAAGATATTCTCTGCTAATTTCGACGAGACGGGTTAAGTGTGGGAGGATCAAAAGTTATTTTAATATAAGAGTTGGGTGAGGTGACGTAGATATTTGTGAGGAAAGAAACAATTCCTCCTTTTCCTCTGCTGTGTCAGTCAGCATTTATGTGGATATATAAGTGAGAAACTCTTTCTTCTTTCCTCTACGGCGCCAGTTCTGCTTTATTGTTTTCTTCTTCTTTTGATATTTCTGAGTGTTGGTGAAGAAAAACAGTTTACTCAAAAGCCATTTTCTTGAAAATCTGAGTGTCAAATAAAAAAGTTTCGAGTACGAAAGTCATTCCTCTGATCGTTACGGAGCTAAAGAACTAACTTTCGTAGCGGCGAACGCGAAACGGGAGTATCGTCGACTTTTGTCGCAGAAGCGTACGAGTTAAGGGAACGTAACTAAGGTAAGGGCACCTTCCAACTTTCTAGATTTGCATTTAGGGTTGTAAATGCATGTGTGATGAATGATTATTGGGTTATGTTGTGAAAAACATTGTGTTATGTTTTGGAAATCAAACTGTTTTGATGTTCCTGCTGTTTTCAGTGAAGGAACTTATTGTGTTGCTTTGTTGATGATGTATTGTTTGTTGTGTTGAGTAAGAAATCATTCGGTTGTGTTTGAATGATGACTTGGTTGGTGTTGTATTGGAGATGATCCAAATGCTTGAGTTAGTTTGTGTGGGACTGTTTTGTGGTTGACTTTCTGGTTTTAGTGATTCTGTGTTTTTGCTGTGTTTTGTTAAATAATCTGGTGTTGATGATGGTTTCAAAAGAAAAGGGATTTAAAATGGTGGAAGTGTTATTTCTGAAAAATATGTTGTTGTTGTTTAATGAAAATGTTCTGAGTTTTAAGGTTTCTAAAGAGGGGTAATTATTATTCTGGTGTTAGGTTGGTTTTTCAAAAGAAAACAGTTTGAAATGTGTTGAAGTCTTAGGAAAATTTTACTGTTTTCGAAGGTGTATTCGAATACAACATGAGTGTATTCGAATACAACCTGTCAAACTTCTATTTTACTCAAGTTTTCAAACTTGTATTCGACTACGAGCCCCTGTAGTCGAATACAGAGGAAGGATTTCTGTTTTCTGATTCTGATGTTAATCATTCTGATTCTGGTTCTGTTTTCTAATTCTGGTATTAATCATTGTGATTCTGGTTATGTTTTCTGATTCTGATTCTGTTTTGCTTCTGATGATTCTGATAATCATCATGTTTCCTGCTTCTGATGATCTTGATAATCATCATGTTTTCTGCTTCTGATGATTCTGATAATCATCATGTTTCCTACTTCTGATGATTCTGATAATCATCATGTTTTCTGCTTCTGATGATTCTGATAATCATCATGTTTTCTGCTTCTGGTGATTCTGGCATGAATCATTCTGTGTTTCTTCTGATCAATTCTGGATGAAGTCTGGGCGAAGTCTGGGTTATTCAAAATTCGACTGTCATGCCATGTTCTGGTCAAATTATCTCCTGGATTACTTCTTGCTTTTGACAACTTATGGTCTGGAACAACTCTACACATGGCAGGCTTCACATTAGTATGGTCCAAAGAATCTTCTGATATTTATTCCCTCTGATATAGTCCATCAAAGATATCTTCTGGTCACTTCTGGACAAGTCTGGACTGTGTTGAAATTACACTGCCAGGCTATGTTCTGGTCAGTATAACTTCTTGATTGCTTCTAATATTTGAATCATTCTTGTTTAGAGCAATTCATATTATGGCAGGCTTCCCTCTGGTGTTTTTCAGATGTTCTTCTGATTTTGTTTCTGTTTGATATAAGCCTTCAAAGTTATCTTCTGGTCGGTTTTGGACATTCTGGTTTATCTTCTGATAATTCCAGAAATGCATCTTCTGTAAATTCAGAATGTATCCTCTTATACATTCATCTTCTGATGGTTTTTACTGTAGTAATTCAAGTTCAAAATAAGATTCCATCAAGTGTATTTGTACACATCAAAATCCAGATTATTTAGAACCAACTTGGTTCCAACATCATTCTGTGTTGTTTCTGATGATTCTTGATGAATCATTATGTGTTGTTTCTGATGATTCTGGTATGAATCATGCTGTTGTTTCTGCTTCTGATGATTCTAGTATGAATCATTCTGTTGTTTCTGCTTCTGATGATTCTGGTGTGAATCATTCTGTTTTGCTTCTGATGATCCTCATTCTGGTTCGGTTTCTGATGTTCTGAGGCTGATCATTCTGGTTCTGTTTTTGGCTTATGTATTCGAATACAAAGAAGCTGTATTCGAATACAGATTCGTAAATTCCAGAAAATTCAGTTTTTAACACTGTGTTTGAAATTTTCAAGAGGTTGGGAAAACATTTCAAATGTTGATGATTACTTGGCTGTTTGGTCATGTTTGTGATGATGATAATTTTGACTGTGCTGAGTTATTTTAAATATGATTGAAAGGCATGAATTTCCTAATTTTGCATAGTGTCCCAGAGAAGTGAAACACTGCATATTCATGCATTGCATAGTCAAGTGGTACCCGCGATGGGCCACAGAGTAATACGCAACCACGTGCTGATCTGTTGAGCGATTGCACGAGTGCTGGAGTGTTGAGCGTCTGCACTAGGTACTGATCTGTTGAGCGATTGTACCTTGGTATATAAGTGCTGGTCTGTTGAGCGACTGCACTGGTACTGGACTGTTGAGCATATGTACCCTGAAATGCGCAGCCACGTGCTGATCTGTTGAGCGATTGCACGGGTGCTGGTCTGTTGAGCGACTGCACTAGGTACTGATCTGTTGAGCGATTGTACCTTGGTTTATGTCAAACGTGCTGGTCTGTTGAGCGACTGCACAAGTGTTGGACTGTTGAGCGTCTGCACTGGTGATGATCTGTTGAGCGATTGCACCCTGGTCTTGAGGGCCGTTAAATTGTGCTGGTCTGTTGAGCGACTGCACCTTGGTAATTCCAAGAAAATTGTATATATGAGCATATACATATTGCATTGGGTGATTGACCGGTGGGTCACGTTTTGGGTATGTGATGTTTGAAAATTGTGTGTGTAAGTACTTTATAGATTCTGGAATTTCTGATGAATTAGTGTGACTGCTGATTTGATGTTTGTGCTTACAACATAATTTTCATATTTATTTGGTTGCTGTTTTGAAAAGTACGAATGTCATGTATTTCAAAATTGAGCGTCCTTATTTATCATCATTGTTATATGATATGCCATGAATATGTTTGTGATTGCTGATATAAATGCTATGTGGTAATTGTTAATTTCGGTTGGTGACCCTTTACAATTATTGTGGAAAATTGGGCTTTGCCCTCAGATGAGATTCAAACCCGTACCCCTGATGGTCACACTAACGACAGGGAACGTCGTTAATTTCCCTTGATCATTACTTTGTGGGCTACGCAAAGGGATGGGCAGCTGGGTGAAGATAAGACCTGTGGATGATACGGTGGAAACCGAGCTACTGTAGCTTAGTGTATGATCAATTTAGACTTATGTATAGGGTTTTTGAGCTCAATTGTTGTAAATATTTATTTTGGGAATTATTGTAAAACTCTTCCGCACTCTGATAAATATTTTGATGGATTGAGAATTCAGTTTTGATGTATCTTTATTTTAGTATATTATAAAGATTAATTTCCCAAAAATATCTCATTCGATTAATCGTGATGTTGTTGTTTAATTATCTTACTATTTTGGATTACGATGTCGAATGATATTTAATTTGAATTGATTTTAATTTCCTTGGAATTAATTCTGAAAACCCTTTTATTTATGTATTCGTTTTAAAAAAAAATACACTCGCGCTGTGTTTTAAACTCGGGGTGTTACACTCACACTCTCTGGTACTACTATACTATTTAGTGTTATTATTCATAAATATACAATTCATAATTTTAAAAAATTAATGTGGATAATTGAATGTTTAATATTAAAAAAGACAATTTAATAAATTTGACTCGAATTTTACATGAAAATTATAAAATTAATTAAATTTAACAAAAAAAAATTAATAGCCACAAAAATAAATATATTTTCCTTTATAATATGATTAGATGGAGTATAATATCAACTTATACAAGTTTTAATCCATTTACAATGATATTTTATAACTTTTATAATTCCTCTGTTTTAAAATAAATTCATTTAAGTTTTTCGTATTCATATTAAGAAATTCAATAAATAAAATAAAAAAGATAATTATTTTATCAAATTATTTTTATTAAATTAACTTTTATTTTACACTATCATAAATGCTAAGTAGAATTACTAACGTGCATTAAAAGTTAAAGAGTACAATTAAAAAATATTATTAAAATTAATTAAAAATACCGTTCATTATGAAATATTTTTTTTACTAAAATGACTCATTATATAATAAATGGAATAGTTAAAGTGCATATAACATATACAAATACTCAGGTATCCAAAAAATACCAGTACATATATCAAGTTGCATGAGATCGTTTAGGGTCATACATCATCATGGTTAATGTATGAAATTAATTAAGTTCAAGGACTATATATTGTGCTATATAAAAAAAAAACATAATAAGTTCAAGGACTATATATACTGTGCTATTTCAAAAAATTTAAACGTTAAATTGAACGATGACTAGAAATCCAATCATCAAGTATCCATCACAATTTTTTAAACGAATGAAATGTTTTGTTTTTATTGGTTTGAAAGTAATAGGACAACTGAATTTTTTTGTTCAAAAGATAATTACGTTCTTAAGTATGTAATTATAAGTTCCATCAATGATATTATGTATGATTTTTTTTTTATATAAACAAATATTATAAATCAATACTGATGTTAGATTTTCAGATTTGAATTACAATCCTCTTTTTTAATATGTCTTTTAATTAATCAACTAAGTTGTTTACACATAATGTTGTTTTTAAATTTCAAAAAACTATTTTAAAATAAATTTATGACACCGAAAATATTATTGGGTTGAGTCGCGGACTAGGTCGCTCTCTTTAAGACGTTTCGCGACACTGCTCAAATTGTGCAAGACACACTATCAACCACAAAGTCCTCAGAAAACAACTCAAACGAACTGTATCGGAGTTTTACTGCATCGTAGAAAACCGTTCTAGAATTACACCCTCAATATGACTGTTAAAGCCACTCTTCATATGATTGTTAAAGTCACTTTTAATATGGCGGTTAAAGCCACTCGCAATATGGTACTATGACCACTCATAAATCAAAAGGACTAGGACACAAAAAACCGTTCAAAAAGAACTGTGGTATTAGGACCACTCAAAATCAAGGAGACTACGTCATAAAAACTGCTCTAAAAGGGCAGTGGTATTATGACCATTTAAAAATCGAAGTGACTACGACATAAAAAACGCTCTAAAAGGACAATGGTATTATGGCCACTCAAAAATCGAAAAGACTACGACATAAAAACCGCTTTCAAAAGGGCAGTGGTATTATGACAACTCAAAAATCGAAGGGACTACGACATAAAAACCACTCTAAAAGGAAGTGGTATTAGAACCACTAAATCTCGAAGGGACAGAAAGAAAAGGGAGAGATGGCTCGAAAATTCATCGACCAGAAAAGAGGGAGAAAAGAGAAAGTTAGGAAATTCATCCAACTTTGGTGTGTTTTTCACAAGATATTAACACTCTTTATATAGTGATGGAAGCAAACCCAAATATGTTTTCTATCCAATGTGAGACTTTAGTATTTATAGAGTTGAAAACTACTCAAAATATGAGAGTTTTTGTAAGACCCTTAAATTTAAGAATTTATTTATGGAATTAATATTAAGTGTATTTTGGGGGTATTTGTAAAATATTTAATATATGTATGTTTTGGGTGAATATATATATATATATATATATATAAATATTTATTTTTGGAAGATGAATTAAAATTATTGGATGAATAGTAAATTAATTTAAGTACGAGTAATTAAATTATCGGGCAGTTAATTAAGGGATTATCGGCTAATTGCGACGAAAACGGTTAAGTGCTGGAGGGTCCAGCAATATTATAATATTATTTTTGATGAGGTGGCACATAGAGGTGCCTATATATGGACGGGAGAGGGCAGAGCAAAGGCAGAAAAACCGTACCTCCTCCATACTGCATGTAACAGTATTCCTTCCCTTCCATTCTGATTACTGTTTCACGTTCAAGAAAAAAAGAGGAGTTCCTCAAAAGTGATATTAATTGGAAATTCAGGCACCAAACCAGAAAACCTCCAGTACAAAAGTTATTCCCCTCATCATTTCGGAGCTAGAGAACCCATTTTCGTAGCAGCAAGCGCAAGCGGGAGTTTCGCCGATTTTTGACGCAAAAACTGAACGAAAACAGAAACAAAATAGAGGTAAGGGCACCTTCCACTTTCTAGTTTGCATTTTAGGGCTGTAAATGCATGTTTGATGTATAATCATATTTGAGTTTCTGTTTTGAAAAACAAAACTGTTATGCATATTGTCATAAAATGCGAAAAATGCATTATGTTGGTGTTTTAATAATCTATAATGTTTGTTGTTCTGGTTGTTACTTCAATGCTATTTTATTTGTGTGGGAAAGCTGAAAAAATATTTTGCATGTTATTTTGAAGATGATCAAAATGCATGTTCATAGAACTGTTTTGCATGTTGTTATAAAATGTAAGAAATGCATTCTGTTGATGTATGATGGTTCTGTGATGGTTGTTGTTTGGCTGAATGCATTAATGTTGTTCTGTTGTGTGAGAAAGCTGGAAATGTTTTGCATGTTATTATGGTGGTGTGAGAATACTGGAAAAACACTTTGCATGTTGTTTTGAGAAATGATCAACAATGTAAACGTTGAAAAATGTCTGTTCGGTTGTGGTTGACATTCTGTGTTGGGTGGTTTTGGTGTTGCTGATGTTTTCAAAAGAAAATGATTTAAAATGATGAAAGTGCTTTTCTGGAAAATCTATATTGATGAAAAAAATGCCGGAGTTTTGTGGGTCAAAAGAATGGAGAAAACTGTTTTGGGGTTGTGCTGGTTTTCAAAGGGAAAAGTTTGAAAATGTGTTGTAGTTTCAGGAAATTTCACTGAATTCGAAAGTGTATTCGAATACAGTTTGAGTGTATTCGAATACAGCCTGCCAAGATTCTGTTTTACTCAAGTTTTCAAACTTGTATTCGAATACGGGTCTCTGTATTCGAATACAGGTGAAGGATTTTTTCTTCTGACTTAGCCTCTGTATTCGGCTACGACCCTGTCGTATTCGAATATAGGACTGCAAATTTTGCCAATGTATTCACATCTGTATTCGACTACGACAGCCTCTTATTCGAATACAGAATGCTGATTTTCACTATTTTAGCTTCTGTATTCGAATACAAAGAAGCTGTATTCGAATACAGATTCGTGTTTTTCCAGAAATTCAAGTTTTAGCTTCTATATTCGAATACAAGGAAGCTGTATTCGAATACAGATTCATGTTTTCCAGAAAATAAAGTTTTAAACACTGCCATGTGAATTTTAAAGTGTTGGGAAACTTTGGAAAGGTTTGAAATGATTTAAAATGGAGTTTTTGAAATAGTTTTGCAAAGGAGATGATGAGATTCTTGAAACCTTTAAGGATGTTAGGAAAATGTTGAATATACACTATTTTGTTCTTCTGTATTCGAATACAAGTATGCTGTATTCGAATACAGCGTGTTGAAATTGCAGTTTCAGCTTCTGTATTCGAATACAAGGGATCTGTATTCGAATACAGATTCGGGTTTTTCAGAAATCCAGAGTTTTAAACATTGTTTTATAAACTTTAAGTGTTGGGGAGCATTTGGGAAGGTTTGTGATGAATTAAAATGGAATTTTTGTGTTAGTTTGAAGTGGTGGTGATGAAACTTTTGAGACTTCTACTGATGTTGTGGAAATACAAATTTTTGCACTGTGACAGCCTCTGTATTCGAATACAAGGAGGTTGTATTCGAATACAGAGTGTTGATTCTGCCCTGTTTTGGCTTCTGTATTCGAATACAAAGAAGCTGTATTCGAATACAGATTCGTGTTTTCCAGAAATCTCAGTTTTAAAACATTGTTTTATGAATTTAAAAGTCAGGGGAACATTGGGAAGACTTATGACAATTTAAGAATGGAATTTTGAGATAATGTAAAGTGATAATGATGGGATTGCTTGAATGATTAATTATTGATGTGATGATAATAAAATTATTGGTGCTGAGATGTTTTGGGGAAATGATGGAAAGGTTGAATTTTTCTGATAATGCATATTGTTTTCAGTGAAGAGAAAACATTGCATGTCCGTGCATTGCATAGTCAAGTGGTGACCGCGATGGGCCACAGAGTAATGCGGTAACCGTGATGGTCCGCGAAGTTAAGTAGTAACCACAATAGTAGGCTACGGAATGGCCGCGTGTTCGTGGTGGTCCATTCTATCCGTGCGAGGATTTAACTTCTGTGTATTTGGCCTGTGAGAGGCTAATACACGTAAATGTAGTAACCGTGATGGGTTGTAGAGTGGCCGCGTGTTCGTGGTGGTCCATTCTATCCGGGTTCAGAGTGGCCGCGTGTTCGTGGTGGTCCATTCTATCTAGGCTACGGAATGGCCGCGTGTTCGTGATGGTCCATTCAAATACGTAAATGTGATGGTCTGTTGAGCGACTGCATTGGTACTGGTCTGTGAGCGACTGTACCTTGGTATATGTAAAACGTGCTGGTCTGTTGAGCGACTGCGCTGGTACTGGTCTGTGAGCGACTGTACCTTGGTATATGTAAAACGTGTTGGTCTGTTGAGCGACTGCACTGATGCTGATCTGTGAGCGATTGCACCATGGTCATGTTGGCCATTAAAGTCTAACATATGAAAATCGTGCTACTCTGTGAGCGACTGCACCTTGGTAATTCGAAGAAGTTGAATACATGAGCATATACATATTGCATCGGGGTGATTGACCGGTGGGTCACGATTTGGATATATGTTGATGATTGGAAATTGTTGTGTGTGAGTACTTTATAAAATCTGAATTTCTGATGAATGATTGCTGAAGTGTTAGTTGTACTTACAACATGTTTTCCATATTAATTGGTTGCTGTTTGAAAAGGCATACATGTCATGAAATTTCAAAATGAGCATCTTTATTTATCATCATTGTTATATGATATGCCATGGATATATTTGTTACTGTGAGATAAATGCTATGTGTTATCTGTTAATTTCGGTTGGTGACCCTTTACTATTATTGTGGAAATTGGGCTTTGCCCTCAAATGAACCCCAAACCCGTCCCACCGACGGTTACACTAACAACGGAGACGTCGTTAGTTTTCCTTGATATTCGTATACGGAGTCTTTGTGGACAACGCAGAGGGACGGTCAGCTGGCTGAAGACGAGACTTGTAGAGGATGCAGCGGAGACCGTGCTACTGTAGCTTAGTGCATGATCAGTTAGATTTGATGTATAGGATTTTGAGCTGGAAAATGTAATTGTTTTTAATTTGGGATTATTGAACCACTTTTCCGCTAACACATTCCGCACTCTGATATTTTCTTCTGAGATGTTATGACACTGCTCTTCTTTTGAAATGTATTAATGTTATTATTAATTCCCAAAGTTAAGTATTTAGTAATATTATGATGAAGTTATTTAATTACGTTCATCGATTAAATTACGACGTACTATTTTATGAAATGAATTATTGAAAATTTTATCCAAATTCTTTTTGAATTAAATCTGGAAATTCTTTTAATTATTTATTTTAAAAAATAAAAAAAATACATTCGCGCTGTGTTTTAAACTCGGGGTGTTACAATTTTGGTATCAGAGCATTTGGTTAAAGTTTTGGGTTAAAGCTCTAATTAAAGTATTGTTTTGAGTCTTTATCTGATCATGCATAGGAGCAAGTAGTTAAAGTGTCAAGTCTTGTGTAAGTTGTGGTGTGACTGAAGTGATGATGGTTTTGTAGGAAACAATGCCTCCAAGGAGAGACGACACCACAAGAGCCAATGTTAGCCGGGAGGATAGGATGGCTGAAGCGATGAATAACATGGCTGCGTCTGTTGCTGCATAGACGGCTGCGAAAACTCAACGAGATCTGGAGAAAAGAGAAAGAGAGATTCGTGCTGCTGAATCAAGGGGACTAGAGGATTTTCGTCGTCATAATCCTCCAAAGTTCTAGGGTGATGAGGTCCAGAAAGAGCGGACCAGTGGATTCAAGAGATGGAGAAAATCTTCGAGATGATTAATTGCCGAACAACGGTGAAGGTCAACTATGCCACGTATCTGCTAATAGGGGATGCAGAGTATTGGTGGAGAAGTACAAGGCTACTGATGGGGTCAGCTCAAGAGGAGGTGAACTGGGAGTCGTTCAAAAAGAAGTTTTTGGACAATTACTTTCCAATGAGCACTAGGACCAAGTTGGGTGACGATTTTCTGAAATTGCACCAGGGAAGCATGATGGTGGAGGAATATGCAGCTAAGTTTGAATCTCTATCAAGACATTTCAGATTTTTCTGGGAAGAAGTTGATGAACAGTTTATGTGTCATCGCTTCCAAAATGGACTGAAGTATGAGATTCAAGACTCGGTCTTACCATTGGGAATTCAACGTTTCCAAGTCTTAGTGGAGAAGTGTAGAGAGGTTGAAGAGATGAAGAACAGGAGGGCCAACAGAGGAGAGAACTTTAATTCAGGAGGGCCTAGTCGGATGCACTATCAGAACAATAGAGGAAAGCAAGTTGCTAAGCCGTATAACCGGCCACAAAACAACAATAGAGGCCAGAATCGGCCGGGAAATTACAATTTTGGACGACAACTAGGACAAGGGGTTCGTTGTTTCCGATGTGGGAAAGAAGGACATTACGCTACTGCTTGTACCGTGAAGGATTCTCCCTGTTGCAATTGCCATAAGCCAGGACACTTTGCAAGGGATTGCAAGGCTCCAAAGGTGGAACTAACTGTGAACGCGACTAGGGCTACTCGTCCTATTGCTAGAGGACACGTCTATCACATGGGTGCTAAAGCTGGGAGTCAAGCTCCAAATTTAATCCAGCAAGATTGTGAGATTGCAGGTAACACACTAACTGCACTTTTTGATTCGGGGGCAACCCACTCTTTCATTGCTATGGACTGTGTGAATCGTTCGAAGTTGTCTGTGTCTGTTTTGCCTTTTGATTTGGTTGTTTCCACACCTGCTAAGACTTTGACTGTAAACTCTGCATGTTTACACTGTACTGTAACGATTCAGAATAGAGATTTATTGGTTAATTTAATCTGTCTACCCCTACAATCACTCGAGATCATCTCGGCATGGATTGGATGACGTATAATTACGTAGTCTTGGATTGCGCTCGAAAACTAGTTCTTTTCCCCGAACCTGGAGTCGTTCGGTATTTGGCTGCTAACAAACTCGAAGTATCTCTGAGAGAAGGAACTCAGGAATTTTTATCATTGGCTAACATGGAGACCAAGATGGATGTGAACATAGAAGATGTGGTGTTAGTCAAAGAATATCCGGACGTATTTCCAACAAAAATTCTAGGATTACCCCCAGTAAGAGAGGTGGAGTTCTTCATTGATTTACACCCAGGAACTGGACCTATTTCAATTGCGCCGTACCGGATGTCGCCATTGGAATTAAGTGAGCTTAAGGGTCAAATTGAGGGTTTATTGGAGAAAGGATTTATCAGACCAAGTGTGTCGCCATGGGGAGCTCCGGTGTTGTTGGTTAAGAAGAAGGATGGAAGTTCACGCTTATGTGTGGATTATCGACAACTTAACAAGGTAAATATCAAGAATCGTTATCCTTTACCACGCATCGATGATTTGATGGACCAATTGAGGGGAGCAGCGGTGTTTTCAAAGATTGATTTGAAATCAGGATACCATCAGATTCGAGTAAGAGAAGGAGATATTCAAAAGACTGCTTTCAGGACTCGTTACGGACACTATGAATATCTCGTTATGCCTTTTGGAGTTACGAATGCACCAGCGATTTTCAAGGACTATATGAATAGAATCTTCAGCCCGTTTCTAGATAAATTCGTTGTGGTGTTCATCGATGATATATTGATTTATTCAAAGGATGAAGAAGAACACGGAGAACACCTACGCCAAGTTCTTAAAGTCTTACGCGAGAAGCAATTGTATGCTAATTTGTTGAAATGCGAGTTTTGGCTAAAGAAAGTGAACTTCTTGGGACATGTGATAACAAAAGAAGGAATCGTTGTAGATCCAGCAAAGTTTGAGACAATTCTTGCCTGGAAACAGCCTCAGACTATCACAGACATACGTAGTTTTGTCGGACTAGCAGGATACTACAGGAGATTCATTGAGGGATTTGCTAAGATTGTAGCTCCTTTGACACAACTCACCAGAAAGAATCAGCCGTTTGCATGGACGGAGAAGTGTGAGGAAAGTTTTCAGTTGCTTAAAGAAAAGTTGACAACCTCACCAGTATTGGTTTTGCCACAGCCAGAGGAACCATATGAAGTTTACTGTGATGCATCTCACCAAGGTTTGGGATGTGTTTTGATGCAACATAAGAAAGCTGTAGCCTACGCCTCAAGGCAGTTGAAAACTCATGAACGAAACTATCCTACTCATGATTTAGAGCTTGCTGCAGTAGTGTTTGCGTTAAAGGTCTGGAGGCACTACTTATATGGATGCACGTTCACGGTGTTCAGTGACCATAAAAGCTTGAAGTATCTGTTCGATCAGAAAGAATTGAACATGCGGCAGAGAAGATGGATGGAGACCCTCAAGGATTTTGACTTTTCACTGCAGTACCACCCTGGAAAGGCCAATGTGGTGGCTGATGCATTGAGTCGGAAGAGTGTGTTAAAATCTTTAATGATAATGGCCAGACAACAAGAGTTGTGGGAAGCATTTAGAGATCTACACTTGGACGTAAAGTTTGCACCAGGAATTTTAAAGTGTGGAATGCTAACAATCTCGAGTGGTCTACTTGAGGAGATTGCGAACTTGCAAGATGACGCATTAATCCAAGAAAAGAGGAATCTGATAGCGCAAGGACAGACAACTGAGTTCAGGGTCGGACCAGATAATATTCTGAGATGTAATGGAAGAATTTGTGTACCTGAAGTTGCAGATATGAGGAGAATGATTTTGGAAGAGGCTCATAAGAGTAAGTTGAGTATTCATCCTAGAGCGACCAAGATGTACCAGGACTTAAGGCAAAATTTCTAGTGGCCAGGAATGAAGAGGGATGTAGCGGAATATGTATCGGCTTGTTTAACTTGCCAGAAAGCGAAAGTGGAACATCAACGACCTACTGGAATGTTGCAACCTTTGGATATACCGGAATGGAAGTGGGATAGCATTTCCATGGATTTTATAACTGGATTGCCCAAGACAAGGAAAAAGAATGATTCAATTTGGGTAATAGTGGATCGATTGATAAAATCCGCACATTTCTTACCGGTAAGGACCACGTATAAGGTAGATAAGCTGACAGAGATCTACATTGCTGAGATTGTGAGATTACATGGAGTGCCATCGAGTATTGTATCGGACCGTGATCCAAAGTTCACATCTCATTTTTGGGGAGCGCTGCATGAAGCTTTGGGGATGAAACTGAAATTGAGTTCCGCTTATCATCTGCAAACAGACGGACAGACTCAGAGAACAAATCAATCCTTGGAAGATCTATTAAGAGCATGTGTGTTGGATGACAGAGGAAACTGGGATGAGGTATTGCCATTGATTGAGTTTACTTACAACAATAGCTTTCACGCAAGTATTGGAATGGCACCCTATGAGGCTTTATATGGACGCAAGTTTCAAACGCCTTTATGCTGGTATAAGGACGGAGAGAGTATAATTGTTGGACCTGAGATGGTGGAACAAACCATAGAGAAAATCAAGAGGATACAAGAGAAAATGAAGATTTCACAGGATCGTCAAAAGAGTTATGCGGACAAGTGTCACAGACTTTTGTAATTCGAGCAGGGTGATCACGTATTTCTAAGGGTTACGCCTACAACTGGTGTTGGCAGAGCTATTAAGTCAAGAAAGTTGACTCCGAAATTTATTGGACCATACCAGATTACTGCACGAATTGGACCATTGGCTTATCGCTTTACCTCCCATACTGTCCAATATTCACGAAGTATTTCATGTGTCGCAGTTAAGAAAATACATTTCGAATCCGTCACATGTAATTGAACCAGACACAATTCAACTGAAGGATAACATGTCATTTGAAGTATTCCCTGTAAGGATTGAAGACAGGAAGATTAAATACTTGAGGAACAGGACGTCCCACTAGTCAAAGTGATTTGGAATCCGACTATGGGAGACGCGACTTGGGAACTCGAGAGTAAGATGAGGGAACAATATCCTCAGTTGTTTATTAACATGTAGTTTCGAGGACGAAACTAATTTAAGGGGGTAGTAATGTAAGACCCTTAAATTTAAGAATTTATTTATGGAATTAATATTAAGTATATTTTGGGGGTATTTGTAAAATATTTAATATATGTATGTTTTGGGTGAATATATATATATATAAATATTTATTTTTGGAAGATGAATTAAAATTATTGGATGAAGAGTAAATTAATTTAACTACGAGTAATTAAATTATCGGGCAGTTAATTAAGGGATTATCGGCTAATTGCGACGAAAATGGTTAAGTGCTGGAGGGTCCAGCAATATTATAATATTATTTTTGATGAGGTGGCACATAGAGGTGCCTATATATGGACGGGAGAGGGCAGACAAAGGCACAAAAACCATACCTCCTCCATACTCCATGTAACAGTATTCCTTCCCTTCCATTCTGATTACTGTTTCACGTTCAAGAAAAAAAGAGGAGTTCCTCAAAAGTGATATTAATTGGAAATCCAGGCACCAAACCAGAAAACCCCCAGTACAAAAGTTGTTCCCCTCATCATTTCAGAGCTAGAGAACCCATTTTCGTAGTAGCAAGCGCAAGCGGGAGTTTCGCCGATTTTTGACGCAAAAACTGAACGAAAACAGAAACGAAATAGAGGTAAGGGCACCTTCCACTTTCTAGTTTGCATTTTAGGGCTGTAAATGCATGTTTGATGTATAATCATATTTGAGTTTCTGTTTTGAAAAACAAAACTGTTATGCATATTGTCATAAAATGCGAAAAATGCATTATGTTGGTGTTTTAATAATCTGTAATGTTTGTTCTTCTGGTTGTTACTTCAATGTTGTTTTATTTGTGTGGGAAAGCTGAAAAAATGTTTTGCATGTTATTTTGAAGATGATCAAAATGCATGTTCATAGAATTGTTTTGCATGTTGTTATAAAATGTAAGAAATGCATTCTGTTGATGTATGATGGTTCTATGATGGTTGCTGTTTGGCTGAATGCATTAATGTTGTTCTGTTGTGTGAGAAAGTTGGAAATGCTTTGCATGTTATTATGGTGGTGTGAGAATACTGGAAAAACACTTTGCATGTTGTTTTGAGAAATGATCAACAATGTAAACGTTGAAAAATGTCTGTTCGGTTGTGGTTGACATTCTGTTTTGGGTGGTTTTGGTGTTGCTGGTGTTTTCAAAAGAAAAGGATTTAAAATGATGAAAGTGCTTTTCTGGAAAATCTATATTGATGAAAAAAATGCCGGAGTTTTGTGGGTCAAAAGAATGGAGAAAACTGTTTTGGGGTTGTGCTGGTTTTCAAAGGGAAAAGTTTGAAAATGTGTTGTAGTTTCAGAAAATTTCACTGAATTTGAAAGTGTATTCGAATACAGTTTGAGTGTATTCGAATACAGCCTGCCAAGATTCTGTTTTACTCAAGTTTTCGAACTTGTATTCGAATACGGGTCTCTGTATTCGAATACAGGTGAAGGATTTTTGCTTCTGACTTAGCCTCTGTATTCGGCTACGACCCTGTCGTATCCGAATACAGGACTACAAATTTTGCCAATGTATTTGCATCTGTATTCGACTACGACAGACTTGTATTCGAATACAGAATGCTGATTTTCACTATTTTAGCTTCTGTATTCAAATACAGATTCGTGTTTTTTCCAGAAATTCAAGTTTTAGCTTTTGTATTCGAATACAAGGAAGCTGTATTCAAATACATATTCGTGTTTTCCAGAAAATCAAGTTTTAAACACTGCCATGTGAATTTTAAAGTGTTGGGAAACTTTGGAAAGGTTTGAAATGCTTTAAAATGGAGTTTTTGAAATAGTTTTGCAAACGAGATGATGAGATTCTTGAAACCTTTAAGGATGTTGGGATAATGCTTAATATACACTGTTTTGGTCTTCTGTATTCGAATACAGAGTGTTGAAATTGCAGTTTCAGCTTCTGTATTCGAATATAAGGGATCTGTATTCGAATACAGATTCGGGTTTTTCAGAAATCCAGAGTTTTAAACATTGTTTTATAAACTTTAAGTGTTGGGGAGCATTTGGGAAGGTTTGTGATGAATTAAAATGGAATTTTTGTGTTGGTTTGAAGTGGTGGTGATGAAACTTTTGAGACTTCTACTGATGTTGTGGAAATACAGATTTTTGCACTGTGACAGCCTCTGTATTCGAATACAAGGAGGCTGTATTCGAATACAGAGTATTGATTCTGCCCTGTTTTGGCTTCTGTATTCGAATACAGATTCGTGTTTTCCAAAAATATCAGTTTTAAAACACTGTTTTATGAATTTAAAAGTCAGGGGAACATTGGGAAGACTTATGACAATTTAAGAATGGAATTTTGAGATAATGTAAAGTGATAATGATGGGATTGCTTGAATGATTAATTATTGATGTGATGATAATAAAATTATTGGTGCTGAGATGTTTTGGGGAAATGATGGAAAGGTTGAATTTTTCTGATAATGCATACTATTTTCAGTGAAGAGAAAACATTGCATGTCCGTGCATTGCATAGTCAGGTGGTGACCGCGATGGGCCACAGAGTAATGCGGTAACCGTGATGGTCCGCGAAGTTAAGTAGTAACCACAGTAGTGCGCTACGGAATGGCCGCGTGTTCGTGGTGGTCCATTCTATCCGTGCGAGGATTTAACTTCTGTGTATTTGGCATGTGAGAGGCTAATACACGTAAATTTAGTAACCGTGATGGGTTGTAGAGTGGCCGCATGTTCGTGGTGGTCCATTCTATCTGGGCTACAGAATGGCCGCGTGTTCGTGGTGGTCCATTCAAATACGTAAACGTGCTGGTCTGTTGAGCGACTGCACTGGTACTGGTCTGTGAGCGATTGTACCTTGGTATATGTAAAACGTGATGGTCTGTTGAGCGACTGCACTGGTGCTGATCTGTGAGCGATTGCACCATGGTCATGTTTGTGACACCCTAAACCCCAAAACAACATATAAAATAATTTATACTAGATTTTATTTTATTTTATTCGCAGCGGATAAAGAAAATATGTTTTCAAGAAAATAAGAATTTTTATAACTAATTTATGATATCACGTTCCTCTAAATACACACGTAAAAATTTAACTTTATTCCTTAATTAAAACAATGCAATCTCAATGAACTTGACTTAACTATAATTTCTTGATTAAATTCCAAAAACTTACTTGTACTTATAAGGTTTTCATACAAAAGGTCTTTTCTAATTGAACAAGTGAAAGTGAAATATAAGTTACAACCCTTAATTCCCGGTATCACCTATCAGAGCGGAGTTTCTCCCAAATTTGAACTTCAAGACTCATTAACCTGTAATAACTGCGATTTCGCAAACGCAGGGCCAAGCCAGACGAACACAAACAACGAAGGAGGTGAGTTTTGAAATCATGTTTATAGTATAATATAAGTAAGAAGAACACGCAATCAATCATAATAAACCGTATCATTATACAAACATTCTTCAAGAAAAGAAACATCACATTATAAAGTCAAAATCACTAACGAGAAACCAATATATTTCACTATAACATCAAATCATCTAAAAGGAATTATTATCGCACACGGTACATATTAATCACAACAAAACAATCACAATAAGATGCAATGCTATGCATGAGCTTAGACTCTACTTCACAATGTGGTACCATTCTAACTCTGAAGTACTTGGTTAGGAGACTTGATACTATGTCACCATCCCGGTGGACAGACAATTCAAATTGGCTCTGTCCTCATAGATCCGCTCAACTCAACCCGAGACACATATACGCGACAGTCGAGGTAAACGTGTGTTGCATGGTAGCTCCCGACATTAGGAGTGCTATCTCCAAGTCACCTAGGAATTCCCCACCCGAATACCTCCAAGGTCTAACAATCTTGCCCTAAGGCTCAACAGCAGACCGCCATGATCAGGCTCATTCAGTTGTACTTCCCCGGAATCACTAGGCTTGTCAGGCCCTACCTATATGGTGACAAAATAATCTCCACTTCAAAAATTCTCAATATTTATTTTCTCCCCTCGTTGGCCTATGATACTCCATTAAGACCATAATCTCAAACACAAATTGCAATCATCACCACTCCATCAATTATGGGGTTACTTCAATATCCTCATCACAAATTTATAACATCACAATTATTAATCATACATCATTATCATCATATAAACTCATCACAATGCATCCATATTTTATTATCACATCACAAAACTCATCTAATCAAACATACATAAAATTCATTCGACATCCAATATCACAATAATATTAAATATCACACATTTAACAAAAATAAATCAAATATCACGATAATATCAAATAACACACAGTTAACAAAATTAAATCAATCAACACTTTATAAATATTTTTATTCCAAATTTTAATCTCACAATTTTCATATTTTCACATTAATCAATTTATCACTCAAATGGCTACTGTCGTACGTAGCAAGCCCCGGATGAATCGTTGGGAATACGGTTTTCCTGATCATCTCACAATATATTATACTCATGAATTCAAACACTCTCTCACCCCTTACCTTACTTAGACGCTTTCTCTAATCACAGAAATCAATGGAAGTTTTCAACAGCAACCGTAGATTGACAACGTACAGCGAGTGAATCCAAATAAACGGCGAGTTCACAAAATCTCTGAGACATGACTGATAAATTATGCGGAGCATAAAAATAAATATTAAATAATTAATAATAATTTTTGGAGCAAAAATAGAGTCAAAACGACGAGAAAAAAACTGTAGAAAAAGTCTCACCGACTCGTCGGAGCGCTGGAAGGGTCCGACATCAACTTCACCAAAAAATGCAAATGAGTAGTGCTTCTTGAAGGTTTCGACGAGAGGAATCCAAAAACGATGTCATTTTTTTGATACGACAAACTTGGTGATTGGAATCGGCCAAAAACAGCTCGCTCAAGAAAAATAGCGCAGCTGTTTCTGATGAAACGGAGCCACGATTGATAAAATTGATGCCAAAAATGGATTCAGTGGCCGATTTTGAGTGGGATAGAAGTTGGGATCGGTTCAAATGGCAAGGAATTGATGGGATGAATTTGAGAGGAAGAGAATGTTGTGGTTTCTTATCTGCGCCCTGCTTCCTTTCTTCCGTTCGTTTCCTCTTCTTCTTCTTCTTCTTTTATTCTAAAACTAATATTTTATAAAATAATTAATCTTTTAAAATACATTAATAACCAAAATTATCATATTCCAAATTAGCACTATAATAATACTTATTTTTCCAAATACTCAAATTAAAATATTATCATCATTAGTGAATAGTCAAAATTATAAAATAAATAAATATAACATCTACATTTTATATTAATTACTAAATCATAATAAATATATATAAAATTACAACGTCATAACAAGTATATAAAAATAAAGTAAATCAAACTCAATATCACTACTATCCCAAGATAATTATTTATAAAATAAATAACTAAAAATAGAAAATAGTCCTAAATAATTGAAATATAAAATCGCATGAAATCTTATTCTTTAAAATATTACACTAAAATACAATTACTTTTAGAAAAACATATAAAATAATAAAATAAAATATTTATTATTTATATCACTCATTTAATATAATATAATATATGTCAAACTAACACGTCATAGAAAACATCCATATAACGGAAATTAATCACAAAATCTATCAACATATATTCTAAAATAATATTAATATCAAATTAATTATTTAAAATCTTATTTCATTAATAAAATAGTTTATTATAAAAATTGGGGTGTTACAATGTTGGCCATTAAAGTCTAACATATGAAAATCGTGCTAGTCTGTGAGCGACCGCACGTGCGCTGGTCTGTGAGCGACTGGACCTTAGTAATTCCAAGAAGTTGAATACATGAGCATATACATATTGCATCGGGGTGATTGACCAGCGGTTCACGATTTGGATATATGTTGATGATTGGAAATTGCTGCGTGTGAGTACTTTATAAAATCTGAATTTCTGATGAATGATTGTGATTGCTGAAGTGTTAGTTGTACTTACAACATGTTTTCCATATTAATTGGTTGTTGTTTGAAAAGGCATACATGTCATGAAATTTCAAAATGAGCATCTTTATTTATCATCATTGTTATATGATATGTCATTGATATATTTGTTACTGTGAGATAAATGCTATGTGTTATCTGTTAATTTCGGTCGGTGACCCTTTACTATTATTGTGGAAATTGGGCTTTGCCCTCAGATGAACCCCAAACCCGTCCCACCGACGGTTACACTAACGACGGAGACGTCGTTAGTTTTCCTTGATATTCGTATACGGAGTCTTTGTGGACAACGCAGAGGGACAGGCAACTGGCTGAAGACGAGACTTGTAGAGGATGCGGCGAAGACCGTGCTACTGTAGCTTAGTGCATGATCAGTTAGATTTGATGTATAGGATTTTGAGCTGGAAAATGTAATTGTTTTTAATTTGGGAATTATTGAACCATTTTTCCGCTAACACATTCCGCACTCTGATATTTTCTTCTGAGATGTTATGACACCGCTATTCTTTTGAAATGTATTAATGTTATTATTAATTCCCAAAGTTAAGTACTTAGTAATATTATGATGAAGTTATTTAATTACGCTCATCGATTAAATTACGACGTACTATTTTATGAAATGAACTATTGAAAATTTTATCCAAATTCTTTTTGAATTAAATCTGGAAATTCTTTTAATTATTTATTTTAAAAAATAAAAAAAATACACTCGCGCTGTGTTTTAAACTCGGGGTGTTACAGTTTTCCAATGTGGGACTTCAACAATTTTTAAATTGACACACTAACATACTATATGTTCCAACAATCCCCCACTCGAATTAAGAAAAAAATGTTTCTGAAGTAGCGTTAAACGCTTCTATAAGATTGTGCATAAGCAGAGGTGTGAGATTCAAATTTAACAAAAGTGACTCGTAGTCTTGAACTCTATCTCTGACATCAAACCCACACACAACCTTTTCATAGGGTGTATTCTCAAAAGCCCATGCATTAACGACCCGCACATCTATCTCAGTATAGTAAACGCTCTAAGAGTTGTGCCTCAAAATTCCATAGAAGTGGCCCTACTTCCACATTCACATAGGTGAGTCTATCAAGATTTCTCCTATAGCTAGGTACTCCACTCCACATGGAGTATAGATCTCATTAAGAAAATTATCTCATCCTATCATCGCTTCAGGAATCATGCTACTCTCATTTATAATAGCATTTTCATCTCATATCACTCCACGACTTGTTATTACCCATTAAACATAATTCTTGGGATCTCCAGTCTTTTAGGTCGGGTTACCATCATGAGTGACTCATTGATCTATAGGCATTAGTCTCATCCTTTTGGATGTATTTAGGACTTCCTCTAGTTAACCCTTTCGTCAAAGGATCTGCTAAATTCTCATCACTACGTACATGATTCACTTTAACAGCTCCTTTAGAAAGTAACTCTTTAACAGTATTGTGCTTACGACGTATTTGTCGTTTCTTACCGTTGTAATAACAATTCTCAATCTTTGCAATAGCCGCGACACTATCGCAGTTGATCAACACAACTGACATAGTTTTTTCCTATAAAGGGATCTCAGCTAGCAAACATCTCAATCAACTCGCTTCTTCACTAGCTAGTGCTATTAATTTAAACTCCATAGTGGACTGAGCCAATATCGCATGTTCTTCGATTTTCAAGATACATCACCACCACATATACTAAAAATATAGCCATTAGTTGTTTTGGAGTTGTAACGCCCCAGATTTTTTTGATCCAAAATGTTACTTAAAAAAAATAATTTTAGAACATTTACGACAATTTTTTGTGTAAGAATATCTAAAATTTACCCATTTAAATAATTAGTAACAATCACATTTATTTAATATTATTTAAAAATGTTTATTCAAAGCTAAAACAAAGAAAAAGCAATTATTCCTAACGGAAGGAAACCCACTTCCGTATTTCTAGAATTCAAGTGCATTTTAAAGTTTGGTGACAATAGATTTAAAAATAGACTTAGAAATATCACGACAATTCTATTTACAAAATTGTCTCGAAAAACCCATTTTTACCTCACATTCGCCGCATGTTAATACTCATCAACCGCTCTTGAATCTCCTCGAACTCATTACAACCTAAAATGTTATTGTAAGGGTCAGTTTTTTTCCATCATCCACATTAAACCAAAGCTAAACATGTAGAAGAATAACACAAAACATATAAAAGTAAAAACTTTCAATTTAAAAGAAAAAAATGCGCAAACCGGTAAATTGTATATCAAAAACATATGTATAATGCATGCTCCTAAAACTATATGATTCGGATATAAACCTGTCACTAAGCCAACTTCCACACAGAAAAATCACCCTTACCAATAAGGAAAGTAAACATGCCACTAAGGCAATTTCCACACAGAAGATCACCCATACCAATGAGCGAAATAAACATGCCACTAAGGCAACTCCAACTAAGATGCATATGCCAAGACATGATGATATATTATCAAAGAGATATATTCCCACACAACCTACTTGAAGGTGCAAACACGTGAACGGGGGGTTGAATTGTGTTTGACTAACTTGATTACTTTTTCTGGTTTTGCAGTTTTAAAACAAAACTTGGTGTATGAATAAAACAGAGTTAGCAGCGGATATAAAGTAAAAATAAAAACACAGAATTTTATATTGGTTCACCGTTAACGAGGCTACGTCCAGTCCCTTCACCTTGAAGGATTTCACTAATTCAAAACCTTGAAATACAACAATACCACTGACCCTCCAAGTCAGTCTTCTCAAACAGTCTAACAATCCTAGACTTTTGAGGAATACAGCACCTTGACTTCTTAAGTCAAGTCTTCTCCTACCAATCTGACAACCCCAGATTGTAGAAGGAATTACAACGCCTTGAATCTAATTGCCAAGTAATCTGCTACCCCTTCTGACTCCCTCAGATTGTAGACTCTACTTCAACAACTTAGATTTAACACAAGGGAAAGAAAATAACATGAGTGCTTGCTTCTGGAAAGTTGGAACTCACAATTAACCTCACTGAAAACTCGAGTGTTTGCTTTTGGAAGTGTATGACTCTTTTGTGATTTTCGATACTAAGTATTCTGCCTGGAGCCTCCTTTTATAGATGTGAATTAGGGTCTCTTCCAAGCTGAATTTCGAGCTGTATCTTGCTAGATTCTCTTGCAAAAATACTCTGACCAATCGGGTTTCATATAAATAAAAAACATATCTTTTTATCTCTAGATTTTTTTTCATAAATAACTTGGCCCAATCCTGTCTTTAATTAATTCTGGAACAAATCTTTCTTCCCGCCAATAGCTCCTGAACTCCCATACAACTTCACTTTATTTTTGTAACAAATCCCTTTTAATACTTTGATCAAATTTAATTAAATCTCCACCGTTAATCATCATGATTAAATCTGGACCGTTTGATATTCTGCTCTCATCTACATCTGGACTATACTAAGTGATCTGCTGTGATCCTCTGATTTCAGCCAACCCTGGACCATACTTTCTGATCTTCTGATCTTCTGATCTCGGCCAACCTAGACTTGCAAACTGATCTGCTGTGATCCTCTGATCTCGGCCAATGCTAGACCACACATTCTGACCTTCTGATTTCGGCCAACACTGGGCCATGGTCTGATCTTCTGATCTCGGCCAACACTGAGCCATATAATTAAATTTGAACAATTGACCTGAATATCTTCCCTCTGATATGGACCAATTCTGGACTTGGTCTGGATTGAACTGAAATTAACTCTGGACAAAGGATATTTAAATCTGGACTTTTACCTTTGATTCTGGATCAATTCTGGATTAGGTCTGGATCAATTCTGGACATCATTTCTTTTGGTCTAGACTTAGTTTCATACCCTGAACCATGCTATCTTCTGGTTTGGGTCAAATCTAGATTGAATCTCTTGTTTTGGACCCATTAATGTATCCTCTGATTAAGTCTGGATCAAGTCTGGGCTGTTTATCATTTCACTGCCATGCCATCTTCTGGTCATAATAACTTTTGGATCAAATCTGACATTTGATTCCTTCTGGTCTGGAACAAGTCTCCCTCTGGCAGGCTTCCTTCTGGTCTGGTCCAAGTCTCCTTCTGATTTTGCTTCCTTCTGATCTGGGTCAAGAAAGATATCCTCTGGTGGTGTTTTGACATCCTGGTGTATCCTCTGGTAATTTCAGGAGGCATCCTCTGGTACCTTCTGGATGCATTTTCTGGTGTATTTTGGAGGTGTATCCTCTAGTCTGTTTTTATCCTCTGGTAACTCATCTTCTGCCTCTGAAGTCTTCATCTTCTGCCTTTGGAAACTTTATCCTCTTGTGGCATTTAATGTAATAATTCAAGGTACAAAATAAGATTACATGGAGTGCTTTTGTAAACATCAAAATCCTAAGTACTTAGAACTAACTTGGTTCCAACACTACTAACAATTATGTCATATGCATTCAAAATTACTTTTTAAAATTCACCATCTTATTCACATATCACTAAGATCACATACCACACATCCATATCATGAGTATCACATATTCATGGACAAATAATCATAAAAATGATAACTTTCACCACATACACATAAAAATCGAAAACTTTATATCATACACACCATAAAAATTAGCACTTTAACATATATAACAAGAAAATTCAAACTCCAACTCATATACATTATTGGAGTTAAAACTTTATAACATATAACATAAAAATACAACATTTAATTCATATCCATCATAAAAATTTAAAACTTTATTTCCTGTAACATAAAAATGCATATTTTACTTCATATGTTTCATAAAAATTAAAACTTTATCATATATAACATAAACAAAAATCTATATTTTACTTCTAAAAAAAAATCGTATATTATATATTGACTCAACGCAAAAGATTGAGGTTTCATTATTTTAATTCATTAGTCTACATTTTATTCCTTTCAAAAAGCAAGCGATCACAATTATTAATTTCATGTCATCCAACCAACGGTCTAACTATAATTTGTGTGGGGAAAAACCCTTACCTTAGTCGTTTTTCTTCCTAGTACAAAGCTCTAAGCCCTCACGAAGTTGTTCTCAAGAAAAGAAATTCCAAGCTTTTGATGAACGAAGAAGAGAAAATATTATTTTATTTTTTTTCTTAATTTTGATCATACAAAAACCAAGCCACAAACTCCAAGCCCAAATTTCTATTATAGGTTGGGTTACACCAAGCCACAAACCCTTAGCCTAAATTCTTCTTATACGAAAAGAAACACACACACACACACACACACACACATATATATATATATATATATATATATATATATATATATATAAACTTCTTCATTGATTAAATAATTCTTACTAATAATTTTATCAACTACAATAATTCGAACAAGGCAAATAATTATCACACCTAAATTAATATTGAAAAATATATATATTTATAGGTCTTAATTATTTTAAATAATAAATTTAGAGGATGTTACAGGAGTCGTCTGATAAAATGTTCAAATCAATATCATTGTATCCTTCAAGGACAGTAGGAAATTTTTTATAATGTAATCTGAGACTCATGGTGCTTTTCAGGTATCTCATGACTCTTTGATAGCGTGCCAATGCTCCATATACTAGGTCTACTGGTAAACCTGCACAACAATCCCACAACGTAGACAATGTTGGGTCTAGTACAATTAATGGCATACCTGAGGCTGCTAATGATGCTCGCATGTTCATATTGTCTAACATATTCACCACTATTCTTGAAAAGTTTCACACTTGGATCATATGATGTGCACGCAGGTTTATAGTCAAAGTATTTGTATTTCTTTAGTATCTTTTCAACATAGTGAGACTGATCCAAAGAAATTTCATTTTTTGACCTAGTAATCTTGATTACAAGGATTACACTCGCTTCTCCGAGGTCTTTCATATCAAAGTTGTAACACAGTCATGATTTCACCATATTTACAACATGAATGTTTGAACCAAATATGAGTAAGTAGTCTACATAGAGACATATGATAGCGCAAATTCCATTGTCAAATTTGTAATAAATACACTCATCACTTTCATTCACTTTAAACTCATTCGATATAATCAAATTATCAAACTTTTCATGTCATTGCTTAGGAGCTTGTCTAAGACCATATAAAGATTTATTTAACTTACAGACCTTGTCTTCTTGTCCATCAATTACAAAACATTAAGGTTGTTTCATATAGATTTCTTCTTCTAGGTCACCATTTAAAAAATTTGATTGACATTCATTTGGTGTATCACCAAGTTATGAATAGCTGCTAGTGAAATGAGTACTCTAATGGATGTTATTCTAATGACCGATGAGAAAGTGTCAAATAAATATATATTTTCTCTTTGTCTAAAACCTTTAGCTACAAGGCGAGTCTTGTATTTATCAACAGTTCCATCTATTTTTAGTTTTTTTTTTAAATTCATTTACAACCTATTGGTTTGCAACCAAGAGGTAAGTCTACTAAGTGTCAGGTCCTGTTAGACTCTAGAGAATCCATTTCATCGTTTATAGTTTCTTGCCATAAATCTGTATTCAAAGATGACAAATCTTTTTGAAGATTTGCAGGATCATCTTCTAAGGTATAGGTTGTATAATCGGGTCCGTAATCTTTAGCAACTATGACTCTTTTATTTCTTCAAGTTTTTGTTTCGTCTTGTTTGTTGTTTTCAGTGCCGCTTGTCACATGAACGTGACTTGATTCGCTGCCCCCACTATTTCTCGATTTGAAAGGAAAATCTATTTTCATATATTTGACTCTATGATCACTTTCGTATTTAGGTCATAAAACCTACGCTTTGCTGTCTACTGCATACCCAATGAATACACATTCATAGGCTCTACTGGCAAGTTTAACTAGCTTGAGATCGGGGAGTCTTCAAAATCTCGTAAACAAATGTTTTGTTTTTAGATTTAGGAACTTTATTCAAAACATAACAAACAATCAATATAATTTCCCCCCACCAATGAGATGTGATACCAAAGTTAAGCATGTCAAATATTAAAATCACACAACATGTAAGTAAAAGGGAGACATTTTATTAAATTCGAACATTTAATTTAAACATGCCATGAGTGTCGTACTATTTCCCAACAAAAATATCATATTTAGAATTGATTAACAAATATGCCCCTATAGAGTAAGTAAATCATGCCTTATTCACAATAAAACCATAAACAATATTTGTTTTTACTCGAGGCGGGTTATTAGATTCTTTTTAGAAAAAGAAAAAATTTATGGATTAGTTTTTCAATAATAACAACAATTTGAAATTCTTCATCTACAGTCATACCTTAATAGATGATCTCATGAGTTATCTTCTGAATTTCACGTGAGTGAGCCTCCACAGATCTGTCATCGGTCATCTAATACTCTAATACTTGAGGTAGCGGCTCACAATATTGTTGGAACTATAGTAGTTATATAGATCATCAGCAAGTCCATTAAGAATATAATTCTTATAGAGGTAATCATTATCCTCTCATGGGTTAATTCTTCAGCTTTCTTATCATTTTCTATTTGCCTCAGTGAAACAGTTCATTGAAATTAGAGGCACTAGATCCAATAATCTCTTCGGTTGACATGGCAGATTAAAATTGTTGTCAATATTGCAATCAAGATATGAATAATGATAACTACAATAATATGACATAATTGTATGCAAGCATTTTAACGCACTTTGAAAAATAGTCAATGAATATATATTCTTCTCATTTTGTTAGAAAGAAAACAATGAGTAGACTTTAGTTTTAAGAAGAATAATATTTTCTAAAAACTCCCCTTGAATTAATTTTTTTAAATAATTCAAAGTTTCATAAAACAAGGAAATGTCACTTTGCTCTTTGTCCTTTTTCACAAGAGATCACCTTTCAATTTGAATATGATCAAGCTCATTGTAAGAAATACATCCATTTTTCATTTTTTAAAACTAGAGAGAATGAGCGCATACAAGGAAGCGAAATAAGATGAATGTGATATCATGTCAAATATAATTTCTCTCTTTTAGAAAACATTCTTATGCTAAAAATGTTTGTACTTTTCAAAAACTAATTTTTAAATGGATAATAAAAAATATGCCAAAGGATTTGTTTACATTAAAGAAATGTTTTTCCCAAAGTTTTTGCAAACACGCAAATAAACAATAAGGCATATGTTCAAGCTTACTTTCATGAGGCTTTTTTATTGTTGCTATTTTTATGCTTAAAATAAATTTAAACATTTGGGATCAATTTTCAAAAAAGAAGTAAGCAACAAATAAGACTCATTTGCGAAGGATCTTTTTCGAAAGTCATATTAAAAAATTATACTCACTCATCAAGCAATGTATATGGTTTTTAACCTATACAAAATAATTGAAGAACATGATAGAAAATGCTTTTAAGGACATAAAGAGATGAAATTGCACAAATAATGTTAATTCATTTATCATGATAATTTGAAAGATATTATTATGCAAAGTGTAAAAAAAAGATTCAATGAGGTATACTTGACAAAACAACCATTTGTCTAATTATAAAAGACACTAATTTATTTTAAATGTCTTTAAAAATAATAATAAATAAAATATAAATAAAATACAAAAAGAATAAAAATACAAAAATAGTAAAACTGAAAAATAAAAGCAAAACAAATAATAAACCAGGAAAAACACACACAAAAAATAATAAAATATTTACAATAAATAAAATATAAATAAAACACAAAAATAATAAAACTGAAGAATAAAATTACAAAATAATAAAACTGAAAAATAAAAGCTAAACAAATAATAAACTTGAAAAACACACACAAAAAAATAAAATATTTACAGTAAATAAAATAGAAAATACAAAAATAATAAAACTGAAGAATAAAAGTATATAAAGCTAAAAAAATAATAAAACTGTAAATAAAATAAAAGTTAAAAAAAAATTAAAACTGAACACAAGGGTGGTGGGTGAGAGTGAAAGAGTGTACAATGAACAGGGAGGCGTGAGTGAGAGAGTGAGAGAGAGTACTGTCCCATGGAGAGTTGAAAATAAATACCCGGATTTACTCCGGCAGCTCCGGTGCAACTCCGGTCGGCATTACAGGTGGGTGTTTAAGATGGAAACGGAGTTGTTTTCTTGAAGATGGAGATGGCACAAGAGGGAGAGGCTTTTTGGTGTATGAAGATTTTCCAATGAGAAAATGTGGATCTTATATATAGGAGAGATGTGCGTAACAATTTGTATGGAGAACAACGGTAAGAAAATTTTATATCTCATTTTTTTTATTTGTTCTAATATAGTTTTTTTAATGGTAATTAGGGCTTATAATTGGCCCATAATCATGTGAACTAGCAAGCATACTAAAACAACATAGTATAGTAAAGAAGTTTTTTTTTCCAAGAACAAAATGAAGAAGTTAGATACCATTTTTTTATAAAACAATAGCAATTTCTTTTTAATTTTTAGCATCACACAAACATAACAAAAAAAAATAATATTTACGATTTTAAATTATAAATCCAAATAAAATATCTATTAACAGTAACAAGTCGAAATTAATGTATCTCCTATTTGATATTTTAAAATTATGTTAAGAGTATATGGTTATTAGAATTATATAAGTTAGCTTCAGCTCAACCACTTAGATATTATTAGTGTCAATATTTTAAAGTTGTATATATATATTTTTTCATTTCCTCAATTGACAAAAAATAAATAAATAAAATAAAAGATTATTTAATAATAAAACTAAACTGAACCCAAATATAAATAGAATAAAGGATAAAAATAATAATAATAAAATATTTACAATAAATAAAATATAAATAAAATA
>JBBPBO010000004.1:62899705-62951001 GCA_037974295.1 Cicer cuneatum | reverse complement strand
TTTACAGTAAATAAAATAAAAAATACAAAAATAATAATACTAAAGAATAAAAGTACAAAAATAATAAAACTGAAAAATTATAACTAACCAAATAATAAACTTGGAAAAACACAAAAAAAAAATAATGATAAAATATTTACAATAAATAAAATAAAAATTAATAAAACGGAAGAATTAAAGTACAAAAATAATAAAACTGAAAAATAAAAGCTAAACAAATAATAAACCTGGATAAACACACACAAAAATAATAATAAAATATTTACAAATAATAAAATAAAAAATTCAAAAATAATAAAAGTGACTCAAATATAAATAGAACAAAAAGCTAAAAAAATAATAAAACTGTAAATAAAATAAAAGTTAAAAAAAAATTAAAATTGAACACATGGGTGGTGGGTGATAGTGAAAGAGTGTACGGTGAACAGGGAGGCGTGAGTGAGAGAGAGTACTGTTCCGTGGAGAGTTGAAAATAAATACCTGGATTTACTCCGGCGGCCCCGGTGCTACTGTGGTCGGCTTTTCGGGTGTTTAAGATGGAAATGGAGTTGTTTTGTTGAAGATGGAAATGGTAGAAGATGGAGAGACTTTTTGGTGTATGAAGATTTTCTAATGAGAAAATGTGGATCTTATATATAGGAGAGATGTGTGTACCAATTTGTATAGAGAACAACGGTAAGAAAATTTTATATCTCATTTTATTTGTTTTTTTATTTGTTTTAATATAGTTTTTTTTATGGTAATTAGGGCTTATAATTGGCCCATAACCTTGTGAACTAGCAAGCCTACTAAAACAACATAGTAAAGTAAAAAAGGTTTTTTTTTTCCAATAACAAAATGAAGAAGTTAGATACCGTTTTTTTATAAAACAATCGCAATTTTTTTTTTAGTATCACACAAACATGACAAAAAAAATAATATTTACGATTTTAAATTATAAATTCAAATAAAATAAGTGTTAATAGTAACGAGTCAAAATTAATGTATCTCCTATTTGATATTTTAAAATTATGTTAAGAGTATATGGTTACTAAAATTATATTAGTTAGCTTCAGCTCAACTACTTAGATATTGTTAGTGTGAATATTTTAATGTTGTATTTATATATTTTTTCATTTCCTCTATTGACAAAAAACAAATAAATAAAATAAAAGATTATTTAATAATAAAACTGAACTAAACCCAAATATAAATAGAATAAACTAGAACAATAATTTTGAACTTCAAACTAGATTTGCACACTGGTTTATCATAAAAAGTGTATGAACAAAAAGTGAAAACATGTTGAATTTAGAATAGAAAATAGGCATATGCACATACAAGTAATGACAAAGAGTAATGTAATCAATTTAAACTTTAAAGTCATACTTGCATAAAAAATAACATGTATTTTTAATTTTAAGAACAGCCAATCAATCACATAAATTAAAAAAAAATATTCATTCTTGTCATGATGCAAATACTATAAGAACTTGGGATTGAGTGTACCTCCTTTAGTGATCTTGTTTAATGACAAGAAATTTTCGAATATTTTGGAGCTTTTCTTCATGCTTATTCACTTATCTTGATTAATGGTTGAAATGAGACAATTGAAACACAAAATCTGGGATGGTCAACAGTTTTCGCGGTACATATCTAAAGAGTTGCAGACTTCTAATGGCATATACCACTCTTCCAAACCACATTATCGACAAGCAACTGTAGACCTACTACTGCAACTTTTAGTCCAATAGTTGGGTGAAGGGTATATATTACATGTAGGTTTTGTTGGTGTTTCTGTCCAAGTATTTTGTTGTAATCTTTTCATCCAACCAAGATCTGGTTGCACTTGCAGAGATGCAGTAGAATGAACGTATACAATAGTATAAGGCTTATGTATTATTGGCTCAAACTCCTTCACCACGTAAAGCACAAATCGCTCAAGATCAAGACATCTGAGCAAAAAGTGAGCCCCACAAAAACCATGAATGGACGACTCTCACTGTCCACACCTCCACGGTAAACAATCTTTATCTCTAGTTCACCAAATCCAAGCATATTAGCAAAATTTCAACCTCTTTGCATTTGAAAACTTTTTATACATCTCAATATCAATTGTGTTGGTAGTGCAAAAGACAACAACTATAACTTTGTCATTCTACTTCTCAAGAAACCGCTGCACAGTTCTTATAGCTACATGTGCAGCTGGTTCATGAGGATAATTCTTTGCATCTGTATAAATACAACCTATAGCAATACTTCGAAGCCCATTTTCAATTAGAAGCTCAATGCAAGCACGATAATAGTGACTTCATGGCATACTTTGGACCAACTGTATGGATGATTTTCTTTGCAGGAAGGTCATAGGTGTTGGTAACTTTAACCATCCATGTTTGACATCCACCCAAAGTTGCACATTTTTCTGCAAGACCAGGTCGAGCATGCAACCCAAGGCTGTTATGTGCTTCATCATTCTTGAACGACATTTTTGTTCGAATTCCGTCAGTTGTGTCTCCAATGATTTGAGTTTGAGGATGATCACATATCGTTCTCCAACTTTTAGGTGGAGACTGAAATGGAGACTGTTTATCAATCTCGGTTTCGTGCAGATTCTTCTGTTGTGTACCTTCTTACTTAATTTGATTTTTCTCTTAGATCCTTTTTGTTTTTCCATTCCATGGTCATACTTTGAAGTTTCCATGGATGATATTTGAACATTATCTATCAACTTTGTGATTTATCCAAATTTAACATTGTAATTATTTTTCTTCACCACCCTATCTTTCATCATAAAAATCAACATATTCATCAAACATAATATGCATAATATCATCTACAAATTTGGGCCTTGAGATTCTATAATATTTATGGAATGTAGAGCATTCAAAATATATACTTTGATGGTATTTTAAAAAAAAATTGCTCATACTTTCTTTATCGTGTGAAACATAGTAATGACATTTAAAAAATGTCAAAATATGATATGTTTTGCTTTCTATAAAAAAAATGATATGAAGGTATGTCAAAAATATTTTCTACTAAAGCCAAGATTAAGAACATGATAAACAATTTTTGTGGCTTCTCTCCAAAATTATTTTTCAACACTTGATTTATTTAAAATTGTTCTATCCATTTCTTGTAACTTCATATTGTTAGAAAGTTCTTTGACAAACAAATCATGTGAAATATCATTTTCATCAAAGAATTATTTGAAGAATGATGTTTCAGATTTTCTTTGATCATTTATGGAAATGGCAATTTTTTTTAAAAGACTTAAAAAATTGATTCGGTTGGAAATTCATCTAAGTATAAAACATAAGATTTTTTTTTTTAAAATGAAACATGAGGATGTTTGTTTTACTTCAGCCATGTGGGGTTTAAAAAATAACTTTAAAAGCAATTTTACAAAGTTATCTTTCACATATCAAACATCCTTAATCTATGCAAAATTATTTCAACAAATGATACATGTACCTTTGATTTGTTAATGTTTCCAAAGGTTATAGACGCTCCAAATTTTTGTAATGAGAGGCGGCACCATACTTTTCCATTCATGTGTATTGAGCAAGCCTTGTTCATGTATCAATGTTCTTTCTTGATTGTTGGATGGTGTTCCTACATCACAAGTTAGTAATGACTTTGGTACCCATATTTTTTTGGGTCCTTGATGGTTAGTATATCTTCTTTTAGAAGATTTTTTAAAACTTGATCTCTTTTTAAAATAGCAAGTTGACTTGAAGTGACCATTCCTAGAATAATAGGAACACTTTGTTGTTGGTTTTGAAGAATGTTTGAAACTTTGAGTTTTAAAAGTCTTTGAAAATGATTTTGATGAAATTCCAGAACGTTTTCCCTTTTTCAAACTTTCTGGAGAAAGTTCTGTTTTTGTTTCAGAACGTTCTTCGTTTTGAGAACAATTTGGAGAACGTTCTCCCTTTTTTAAGTTTCATGGAGAATGTTCTATTTTTGTTTCAGAACGTTCTTCTTTTCTAAAGATCCTTTTGTTCTTGATTTTTTCATTTCTTTTCTTCAAATAATATGCAAATTCTAGATGTCCAACTTTACTACAATATGAACATTTGATTTTGCAATTTTCCTCTTTTCTTTTAGGAACAAAAAAGTTTTCATAAATCTTTTCTTTTCGAGAAGTTTTGAAACATAAATCATCTTTCTCAAATATCCTTTCTTCAGATATCATATTCTTTTGAAATGTTTTAGTGGTTGTTACCAAGATGGTTAAATCATTTTTTAAATCAAGAACTTCTATCTTTAAAGAGGTACTTTCTTCCTTTGTTTCAAAATATTTTGGAAAATGATTTTTTATGGTTATCTCATTTAGAGTCTTTTGTTGTTCAACCATTTGTAAATGAGTTTGCTGCAAACTTTGAATGACCTTTATGAGTTCGTCATTCATAGCTTGGGCTTTCTCTTTTTCTTCTTTTTCTTTACGGAGTTGTTCTTTTAATAAACCATATTTTTGAGCAAGAAGGTTTGAATCACATAAAAGATTATCAAATTCTTTTTCCATTTCTTCACATGAAGGACAAAGTTCAGATATGGTTACCTCATTATTTTCTGATTTTTCCTTTAAGCAAATGTTGGTTTCTGACATTACTTCTTCTTCTTGAATCTTTTCCTCTAACACTTGTTACGTGCTCAATCTTTAGAGACCGATCTCTTATACCAATTGAAGTAGCAATGTCGATTTACAAGAAAGGGGGGTTTGAATTGTAAATTCGCCCTTTTAAAATTCCTGTTAAAAACTTAAGAAAATAACTTAAGATTGATCTTGGTTGTGAAAACAGAAAACGAAGAATATTCTTGGTTTTAACCAGAAAACAGAGAACGTTATTGGTTAGTTAAAATCAACAGTTCAATTTATCTATTTAACTTGATAATTAAAAGACTAAAAGTAAATAGAGATAAGAGAAGATATATCACACAAAGATATATTCTGGTTCACCCAACCCGGGCTACGTCTAGTCCTCACAACAGTGAGATTTTCCACTAGGTGTTTAAAACAAAGAACCTTCTTGGTTTTACAGCACCTAGTTTCAGATCAACCTTGATCTGTTACAAAGACAAATCCTTTCCACCTAGAAAGGAGTTCAATCAAATCACCTATCAATCTTTAGATAGGATTTTACAGTTCACCTTTTAATCATAAAAGGATTTCCTACAAGCTTACTCAAAACTATACTTCACACTGTAGCCTTGAGTTTACAATGATATGATTTAAAGTGTTTTGTCAGAATATGAGAAGACTCAACACTTGTTTGAGTTCTGATTCTTTGACAGAGAAATACACAACAATGATTCTAGGAATCGAATAGGAAAAATCAGAACTGATTCAATGTGAGAGAAATTCAAGTATGATTGAAGTGAGTAATGAATTGCGTAGTACTTGAAGCTCTGGTTTTGGACAGAATTTGAGTATGCTCAACTCGTGTTTGAGATTAGATTCTTGACAAAAGAATTCAGTAGAATGATTCTGATATGAAGAAGAAAACAGAATTGAATCTTTTGTTTGAGATTGAGAAGCTTTCAAGTATGTAAGTGATGTATTGATTTGTACTTCAAGCTCTGGTTTTTCCTTGAGCTTTGCCTTCCTTTTATAGGCTTTAGGAAGGTTGATGACAGTCAAAAGAGCCGTTGGAAAGTGCTCTGTTGTCATGTGGCAGTTTGACCAAAGACCAGACTTTATGATTAAAAAATGTTCAAGTCTTTGAACATTCTGCATTCTGTTTGAATGAGCTGAGTTCTTCGATTTTTTATCAGATTTCCTTTGTTTAATGATCCGTTGAACTTCAAATATATTTGTTAATATCTTTGATCTGATATGGAGTTTTGATTATGTCAAAACAACTTTGGAGAATGATGATGAACTTCTGCATAATGTTAATGAAAATTCTGGAGATTGATAATCAATCTGGAGTCCTAGTATCTGAACTTTCTGGAGATTAATAATCAATCTGGAGGTTCAGTTTTGATCATTTTGGATGTCTTCCTGATCTTTTCTTGGATCTGCTATGATGTTAATATACTTCAAGATCGTTCAACGTTCTTGGCAGTCAGACTGGAAAAGGATGTAACAAGGCTGGAGAATGATGTTCAGTATGCTGAAGAATGATTGTATCATTCTGGACTGATGTTATCATACTGGAGGATGATGTTTGATCATTCTAAAGATAGTTGTTAATCATGCTGGAGAAAGATGTTTGTTGCTGGAGATTGTTTATCAATCTGGAGACTAATGATACACTGCTGGAGAATGATGTTAAACATGCTGGAGATTAATGTTAACATGCTGGAGAATGATGATCATTTTGGAGATTGATGATCATTTCTGGAGACTGATGATCATTCTTGACAGAAGATCATTCTGGACATTCTGATGTTCAAGAACAGACTTGGTTCTTCCTCTGAATGGCAAATGAGTCTTGATCTTTAGTGATGCATATTATGTGCTCTTAAATTTGTAGAGGGATCCTCTGGTATCCTCTTGAGATATCCTCTAGAGGCATCTTCTGGAGGTATCTTATGATATCCTTTGGAGATATCTTCTGGAGATATCCTCTAGCGACTCTGATGATGTCATCCTCTTGTGACATCATCCTTTGGTGATGTGCCGTCTTGGATCTTCAGTTTTGATCTTGTTTCTCTCACAATGATCCTGTTTGAGTTTTTTAGTACCTATCTTGATTAATACACTCAAACACACTTACTAGATACACAAACATGCTTTAGAATCATAATTATAATTTTTAATTACTCTTTGTTTATCATCAAAATTTATTTAAGTTGGAGTTTTGTCTCAAATGTATTATAACCACTAAAACTCGGAAAGATATAAAGAAATGAGATAAGTGACTCGGAGAGATAGAAAAGAGAAAGTTAGGAAATTCATCCAACTTTAGTGTATTCTTCACAAAAAATTGACACTGTTTAGATAATGATAGAAGCAAACCCATATATTTTTCTATCAAATGTGAGACTTTAGTATTTATAGAGTTGAAAATTATTCGATATATATAAGAATATTTCAATGTGAGATTTAAACGATTTTTAAATTCATACACTAACAAACATATTCTAGGTATTAACGTATAACATATATAAGAGTCCTAGGATGATTCGACTTTGATTTACAATTAGAGATAGTTTGAAAACATTACATAATGTTATAAAATCCTTTTATTAAGTGTTGACTGTACTTTTTTTTACGAATACTTGTTTTGACTGTATAGTGTTTAATTTAATACAAATAGACGTAATATAACATTTTAATAAATAAATAAAAAATAGAAATACCACTTTATATTTGAAAATACTAAAAATACAAGAAGAAGAAAAAAAAAACAGCCAAATGATGTAAGAGGCAGTTGGGATTGGACATTCGTTAGCAGGAAATTCTCCCACTTTTCCCAAAATTCCATCTTCCATCTTTCCGTTACGTTTTCCGGCATCACCAATTCATCAAACTCCCAAACGTTTCTTCCTTCATATTCATTGGTAACTAACTCTTCAATTTCTCACAATTTACACATTATAATTATAATTATAATAATAATATTTCTTAATTCTCTCGATTTTCTTTCTATTTAATTGTTTCCATTTGCGTGTCAAATACGTTCATGTTGCTTTGTAGTTTCTCCGTGCGATCATTCATTTTTTTTTTATCACACTTAAAAAATTTCATCGATTTTACTTGCAGCGCGTGACGTGTTTCCCTTATTTGAACTCAATTCAACGCTTCCAGATCCTTCTTTTTTTATTTTTGATTTAAAAACCGATCCGTGTATTTTAATTTGTTGTTCATTTTTCATAAACCCTTCGCCGACCAAATTTGTTGTTGTTGCTGCTATTTTGGTTCTTTTGGTGCTTCGTTTCCTAAGGTGATGATGATTTTATTGTTTTTCCATTTAATTTAATAATCTACCTGATGGTTTGATTTGTGAAGGTTTTAGGTTTATTTTGGGGGTTTTTATGCCTTTATTTTTTCTATGGTGATTTTGCTATTTCTTATTTGTCTTGGAAGTTTGATTATTATACTTGTTAATAGCGAATTAACCTTCATTGCTAGAACTATGAAATCATGTTTGTGTTGGTTAATGGCGATATTTGATCATTTCTGGATGAATTAGTGTGTTATTGTTTGGTTTGGTGTTTAGAATTTTTTTATTCATTGGTTATGGATAAAGTTTGTCTGAAGATTTTGAGGGCCAAACCAAATAGTTCTAATTGTGTGAACTCTGATGGGCATGAGTTTTTAATTTTTCTGTGTTTTGGGTTTTGATTTGAAGTTGTACTGGCTTGATGTTTCAGGAATCAAGGAGTAAATAAAGCATCTGTATATTTGGAAGATACATTATAAAAAAGAATATCATGGATGAAACAATGGCGGCAAGATATTGGTGTCACGCCTGTTCTCAAATAGTCAATCCTGTCATGGAAGTGGAGATGAAATGCCCAGTTTGCCAAAGTGGATTTGTTGAAGAAATGAGCAGTGCTACTGGTATCATCGAGATGCAAAATATACCAGAAAATGATTTTGGATCAGATCGTGCTGCCTCCCTTTGGGCACCAATCTTGCTAGGCATGATGAGTAATCCGCGACATCGTCGAAGATTGAGACGAATAGAGCTTGAAGATGACTATGATAGTGGTATTCGTGATGATGATAATGGTGGTATAGGACATTATGATCGAGACCTCGAGTCTATCCTTCGGAGGAGGAGGAGAAGCTCAGCTACCATTCAGCAACTGCTCCAAGGCATAAGAGCTGGACTGACATCTGAATCACATGAGAATACCGACAGTGATGACCATGTTAGGGAAAGGGAAAGAGAAAGAGAACATGTAATTTTGATCAATCCTTTTAATCAGACTATTATAGTTCAAGGTTCCTATGATTCTAACCGGGATCAAAGTGATATTCATAGCACCATTGGTTCTCTGGGTGACTATTTCGTAGGGCCTGGTTTGGATCTATTGTTGCAACATTTGGCTGAGAACGATCCCAATAGGTACGGAACTCCACCCGCACCGAAGGAAGCTGTTGAAGCTCTACCCACTGTGAAAATCAATGAGAATATGCAGTGTTATGTTTGTTTGGATGATTTTGAAGTTGGTTCTGAAGCTAAAGAGATGCCATGTAAACATAGGTTTCATAGTGCATGTATCCTGCCCTGGCTTGAGCTTCATAGTTCTTGTCCGGTTTGCAGGTTTCAATTGCGAGCAGATGAATCTAAGCAAGACTCCGTAGCGTCAAGGAGTAGCAGAAATCAAAGGGAGAATGAAAATACTGTGCATGACAATGCTGAAGAAGGAGACAGTGAAGGGAGAAATTCAAGTGGGGGTAGAAGGTTCTCATTTCCTTGGCCTTTCAATGGATTATTTTCATCATCATCATCTTCTAGTTCAAATGCAAATGGAAATGGTACTCAATCAGAAAGAAACTGACTATTCTTGCATATCCGTTGTATTATTCATGTGCTACCTTGCCGTGCTTTTGTACAGAGAGAACTACCAATTGAAGGATACAACGTTGACAGTATCAATTATGATTTTTTATGTGGCTTTGTTGTTGCTATATTTCTTTCAACTTTTACCACCCAACTTGTTTTGTGTATATTTGTCGTTGGTGGTTTTATTTTCGCATCTCATTAATTTGTATTACTCTGGTATAAATGTATATTTTTGTTAAGCCTGGTTTTCAAATTCTCTATTTGTAAAATTAAATTTTCTTAGTCATGACTTGTGAATTGTATTGGGGTTTGACCTGTTGCTGCATTGTTGATTTTTTTTTTTCCTTTGACTGAGCATTCTGGAATTTAGACATTGGTCAAAAATCAAACTTATTTGATGAATGAATCTTATTACTGTGTTATTTTTGAATTGTTCTCTTATGAGGAAGGGTATATGTTTGAGCAAATCTTTGTTTCAATATAGAAGTTAAAAAATATATTTAGTTTTTCAAATTTAATATAAATATTAGTTTTTTCAAATCAAGCAATGATTGAGTTTATCTAAAATTGTTAGTCGATTGTAATGTGGCGAATTACAATTTGACTCCAATAGGGGAAGACACATGAATTATGCATGTTTATAAAATAATGGAGTATTTAATGACTTAACTGTCAATATTAATATTTGTTAAATTAAATATTTTCTTCAATGACTCAAATTTAAATTTATAATCTCCATTTTACAAATATAAATTTATTAATAATATTAGTCATTAATCTGTTTACCGACAAAAAACAAGTTGATAGGATACCACAATCTTCAATTAATATATAAATATTTAAGAGTTATATGTGATCCACTGTTTTATTTATTGATTGAAATTTATGAGATACTTTAAAATTAAAGTTTCTTGACTATTACTGAAAATTAAAGTTCATAGTACTATTCAATTTTTCTTGCCTTTGGGGCTTCATACTGATTGGAACCTTCGCCTAGAGTAGTCCTTAGGTCGGTCCCTCTGCTACGATGACTTAATTTCATATTTATCTGTTATATTTATTTTAAATTTTATTTTGATTTTTTTACGTTTTAGATCACTTTCTTTAAGTTTTAATTTAATATCATAATGATGTGTGACGTGTTAAATGGTAATATGACTTATTATTTAATTTATTGATTTAATTTTATATTTCGTTTATTACGATTGTTTTATGTTTCAATTTGATTTCCTTTGTTTTAAAAATTTTAAGTTAATCTCTTATTAAAATTTGTTGGTCTCTTAATATTAAGATTCTAAAATTCTATGTTCAGTATAAATGTCACCAATGAATGCAACCACATCTCTAATAATAATAGATAGTGTTATATTTATTCATTTTTATAGTTATATGTATTTCTAAACTTGATTGTTAGTACCGTAGTGAATAATGTTCAAAGAATTAAATAACTAAAAATTTAATAAATTTATTATAAAATAAGAAGAAAAATGAGTGGTAGTAGTAGTCATTAGAAGATCAAATAGAATGAATAAAATTTGTTAATTAAGACTCATCAAATTGTAGGAGCTCTTTACGTCAGCCAAATTATAGAAATATTAAATAAGTCTCGATACTTTTAAATTAATATAGATATATTCATATGTATAATATATATATATATATATTACTTTTAAATTAATATATATATATATATATATATATATATTTCACTTTTAACTTAAGTATATGATTTATCATGTAAACACGAGGAAAATATTTTAAAATTAAAAGAGGGATTATCTTTTCAATAATGTTATACTATCGTAAAGGACTAATTTGAAACATTTAAAACATAAAGAACTTAAATAAAACTTAAAATAAATGTAAGGACTAAATATAAAATTGATTAAAAATATTAATTACTATGTTAGATTTCTGTTGGACATGTCACAAGTTTTTACGGCGTTAAGTCAAAACTTAACCTAACATTATTAACGTAAAGGATTAACATAAAACTTTTAAAACATAAATGACCAAAACTAAACCTAAAATAAACCTAAGGAGCCAAAATATAGAATTAGGCCATTTCATAAATATTAAGATATGGAATAGATAATAATACACACAAATTTTAACATAAATCATGATCTACTGTAAATTAATTTTAAAAAAAATATTTAAAACTCTAATGACTATAAATATTGTTCTTTAGAAGTAAGTTAATTGTCAACTTTTTTTATGATTGCAATAATGAGTTAAATAGTATTAGTTTGGTAAAAAAATGTGTATTTTGTATTAAATTAAAATCAATAAAGTTACCATTTTATTTATAAAGATAAGAAATATCGTGAGTTATTAATTCTAAAGAGTATTGTCAGCTACCATTAAAATTTCTGATGATTTTTAAGTATTGGTTTACAATAAACTATTTATAATAATGGTCAACCATAAAAGTCACCTATATTTAAATATTATAGGTGAGTCCATTTATTCATGTGGGTATGTTTCCTCTCAATAGGAAACTTTTTCGTCCAAATAAACTTGTGTTGTTGGCACCACATCAACAAGACACGTTGCTTGCCCACCAATATAGGAAATACTTTTGATATAAAGAGTCAATCACATTAAACCATTAGTTATAATGTCAATGGTGGATGATAAAGGAGTATGATGGGTCATCCATCACATTGGTCTGGTACCTTAAACCTTTGGATATACAAATTATGCCAACTATACAATGCTGAACATTCACTTTTCCACACTAAATATACAAGTCCCATGTATTGAGAATGTGATTGATGTGTAATTTAGAGTGGCATAGGTTTTAGTTTCCCAGTGATTGCAACTTCTTTCTTGAAAAGGAAGATTAATGATCATTAATTACCATTCAAAATTAAACTTCAAAACATGAAAAAGTTATACGAGAGACACATCTTTTTTTTGTTATATTACTTATATATTTTTTCTATAAGAGACAATTAAGTTATAATTTAGTTAAAAAAATTTAATGTATTTAATCAATATTATAGACTAATTACATAAATATATATATATATATAATAATTTGATTAGATATAAAGTAGGCACCGGTTTCTTTGACAAGCAGAAATTTCAAGCACAATATAAACATCTATATATGTTTATTAAAGTCATGGTTCAATTCCTTTAACCTTATTACATTAAGTAAGCATCGTACTATGAAAGCTTGAATATATATTATTTTGTACCATGTAAAAAAGTGACTTAAAAGTCAGTTTGTTCTAGCTTTTGTTTGGTTTGTGATAGAATAAGGTTGTTCTTAATTTGTTTGGGCAATATGAAAAAAAGAAGCGGTTTGTTTTCTTTAAGCTGCATGGTTATTATTTGTGACTTCAAGTAAAACACCAGCACAAGGATATTCTTATTCATTTTTTTACAATTTATTCATTTATATTAAAAACACCGATATATGAAAGTATTGGGCCTATTTGAGTCAACAACGAATTAATATGCTTTCACTTGTTGGTAAAGGTAGAGACTTGATTCTTAATTGACATAAATTTAATTCAAAAAATATATCTAATTCAATTAAAAGAGGGTATCCAATAAATCCAGGTTATACGGCAATCATGATTGGTATTCTATGCATTCATAAATTTTTTGTATTTTTTTTATAATTTTTTATAGTTTTTGTTGTAAAAAAATAACACTTGTGTGGAAGTCATAAAAGTGAAACATCTGATTTGGTAGTTTTAAATGAATAAAACTGTTAGAGAATAAAAATGGTAGTGCATAGGCCACATCAAAAGAGCATATTCCCTTTATTAATAGTATAGAATAGATATAGCATACTCAGTTCTAATGTTAAGAGCTTTTTTTTTTTGTGCAAAATTGTTAAGAGCTTTACTGAGTGAAAAACAAAAAGTTGAGAGTTTTATCTTTATCTTTGCAATGTGAATATCCAATTCCAATGTTTCCGATTTCACTCTGTGAAATCACCAATGCACATTTGAAGCATGGTTCTCTATAAAAAGCCAAAAACCAAACATTTTGCTCTGAATTTAAGGCGAAATTATCTACACTTCCCCATTTTGCTAATTACACCCTCTTCGCCCTTTTCTTACTCCATTTTTTTTGACGAAAACTGTATTTGAAATTATCAAAATAAGCATAATAATGGACCTAACTTAACGGGTACCCGTCCAACCCATCCTAATTTTGACAGACTTTCTCCATTCAGAATGTTGACACCCGCTAATTTCACTAAACAAAAATTATTTATTTATTTTTATGTACATACTATCAAATTATGTATAATTTTTTTATTTTGTTATTGTCTAATATTTATGATTTTGGTATATTAATTATTATAAATTTGTTTTAACATACATTGGCGGAGCATAGATCAACTCCATCGAAATAAGAGATTGATACTTCACTCTCTATACGCACCACTACAGCATCCACATTGGTACGTTAGTGGCAACGAGCCATCTTATAGTGGCAACGAGCCAATGACCATTTGAAATGGTTAACTCGTCCTATCTGGTAATATTGTATTTTTTGTAGTCCTTCACTCTAATTAATCCTGTATTGTAGCAAAACTTCAATATACGTACTAACAAAAACATAATCACCATAATAAATGGTTATATAGCTTGTCATTTTTCCTGTTTGCTGCGTAGCGGATAAACTTGGTACGTGAACCACTTTCCAAGACACTAGATCACTACTAATATATGAGAGTGGGAAAAGCTCTCAGATCACACGTCTAGTCTACTATATGAAGAAGGCAATGAACTAGGGGTTTACAGGTAGCGCCATGCTTAAAGAAAATAAAACAGGCTTTCAACCATGACTCGATTGAAATCTTAATACGACCCCTCAATGAAGTTTCCTTTCTTTTTTGGTCAGAAGGATGCATCAAATAAATGAATCAGAAATGATGCCCAGGAACCACAACTTGGACATTACTGTTGCAATTCCATCAGCCTGACCGCATACAAAGCATGAGTAATAGTATTTAAAGAACAGGCCACCAAAAATGGGGCGATCGTTTCATATTTATAACATTCAGCACAAGAATTAGCCATGGCCAGGAAACCAAAATTAAGCATAGAGATAGGTATTGGCACATTATTGCCTTACAAAATATAAAATAATTACAAGGAAAATGAAATTCCGAATGCCCCAACCCAATATATAGAATATGGTATATTCTATTGTACAATAAACAGTTTCTATCAATTATGCTAATCCGAGTTAATGTCGGCTGTTCTAGGAAGCTCATGTACACTCTCAACTATAGCTAAATCTATTTCTTCCATGAAGACACCAGCAGGCTTTACATTTAATTTACAAAGTTGCAGCAGATCTAGTATGATACAGTCTATCAGCTCGTCTTTCCTCTGAAACCAATGAGTAAGGGTATTGTCCCATAATTGTATACAAATTAAAGTCAAGATTTCTCCGACTGCTTGGAGAGCTCTTTGTCAGCAAAGTGAAGAAGTCGTCTAAGTCTTAGAACCATGTCGCAATGGAAAGGAAGTGCTGTTCTTCGTTCTAGGTATGCGGGGCTGACTGTCATCCATGATAAGGCATGAAGCTCTGCTGCATGGGATTCCAAAATCAAGTGTGTCTCAGTTTCAAAATCTTTAGCATCCCAGCTCAAACCTCTACCACCTTGCTTGTTAACTCCTCGAACAATCTTCTCTTGGGGGATGATAGAACCTCCATAATAATCAATGAGGCTCACTGAAAGTACTGAAGGCCATTCTTCTTTCAGGTTGCTTCTATAGTCCTTCCTCATGGAAGGAACTGCTTTTGAAACCACAAACCCTGTGGAGAGTGGAAGAGCAGAACCCTTGCTGTGAAGCAGATGAGCTAGAGGTGGAGACTCGGCAGTGAGGCATGTGGGGAGTTGAAGGGCTGTTGGAGGAAGGGACTGCACGCTGGGAGAAGGAATAAGAATATATGCAGAAGATGCAGAACCAAGAGACTTCACTGGAGTGAAACCTTCTACATAACCTAAAATAAACATCCAACCATCACTTTCAGTTCCTCCCAGAAGTTTTTGCCATCAATACTTGTATGATTTACTTAATAATGAACATTCAAGTATGAATTACCATCACAAAAATTCAAAAATATGTATTTTGGTTTTTTGGGATTTCGTAGAAGAAAAATAGAATTTGGCATTTTCAAAAAACCAAAATACAAATTTTTTATAGAAGAGAATATGCATATTCCAAGATTTCAAATTGATAAGAAATGTCAAGGTATACCGTGTTCAAGACAAATAGAACTCTAAATTTGAATTTCAAATAAGATTCTATATAACAGTTTATAATAGTTCACGGGTTTTAGTTTTAAAATATGAGGTATTCATTTGGGGGATTGATTTCAAGGGATTGACCACTGTTAAGGGTGTGCCACAGGCAAAGTGTAATCCATCCTTTGACTATTTCACTCTCTTTTCCAAACCCTTAGTTCTCCCTCTCGCTAATTTTTCATGAAGAAAAAGCTTTCAACAATCTCACAATGTCCGATGCCTTCTCCCAACTTCCCCGGGGTCGTATACACCTTTGAATGTTAATAGTTTTTCCAACCAATGGTTTTAATGCTCAACAAGATTTGCTGAAACACAACAAAAGCCTTTTCTTCCCACACATTGGGCTAGATACATGGATCAAATGATGCAATCTTATTATGTCAAAACTAGGCTTATGAAGAAGACATTTAGATATAGGTCCTTTTAATGTTTACAGTTAGAGTTTTTCTTAGTCTTCCTTTACCTCTAACTATTAGGCCATTGTACATCTAATCAACTCCTCTTATTTGGGCTTTCTATTAGCCTTCTTCTCACATGGACAAACCATCTTAAACAGACTCATTTATGATCTTACTGTTCTCATGTTCACTCATACTTCATAACACTTTTCTTGAGATTCCAAATCAATTGAAGATATAGCTATGTAGTTTGTTTAAGGGTTAGGCAATTCTGACCCAGTGAGCTGACTTTTGGAGTTGAGTTAGGCATAGTCCATATTCTAAGATAGTATCAAAGTCTATCTTATATTTGTTATTAGGTCACGGGCATTTGCCTGCACTAGAAATCCAACCCTAGGCATGAGGAGGTGTGTGGAGAATGGAGATCTACATAAACTAGAGACAAAAGTAGTCCCAATAAGACACCTTGAACTTGTCTTTAGATTGAGGCGGGCCTAGCTCAAATGCTAAAAACTCTCAACTCGTAAATACCATTTAATGAAATATATATATATATATATATATATATATAGAGAGAGAGAGAGAGCTAACTGTGTTAAAGATATCACTCACCAGGAGATGAAGAATCGGCTGGGAGAACTAACTGTAACGTATGGTCCATAGAAACTGCAACAAAACTAATGCTTTGTGCCCAATGGAGCAAACCTCTTGAACTGTCAACCATAGAATGTCCGCTCATTAACTGCTTTCTTGCAGCAGGTTGCCCTAAACTGCCTTTTATAAAACCAGTTTGTTTGGCATGAGGGCTGTACAAAGGACTCGGGGAGGAAGGAAGAGTTCTTTCTGGGATCAAACTCATATCTGTTTGTTGCAAAGAAGAGCCGTTACTAGTCGAGGACGCTCCATCAGACAGAGATTTACGGAGTTGCAAGGGCCATCTCTTCATCTCAGATCCGCCAACTGAATAAATAGCTTTCTGCCACTCTGTTTGAATAAAATATCAGTAAATATACATTTATCAAGGACGAAATAAGAAGTGAATATGATCCAATCAGCTACTACCTTAGCATCTATTGACTGCTATCTCAACAATATGAAAAATACAAATTTACTACTGAATGCAAGTATATACGAATAACTTGAATGTTGGAACAGATTGAACATGGTCTAAAAGCATACATTTAAATATGACTGGAACAATACCTGTCATCATTACCCATAGCAAGCAATATGGCTCAATTTGATAGACTAAACAGTGGATGGTCCAAACGTATTAATAAAATAATATAAAATGCAAATCTCTTTTATACAGCACAGATTAAAAAACCGACTTTTAATATAAAAAAAACGGCATAGATGATATATTTTCTATTTTATTTTATTACCCCTTTCAGAGGTGCAATCACTTATTTACACATAACACATTATTATGAAACAATACTACTATTAAATAATCAAAAGTTGGTCCCCTCAAATCCAGAATCAATATTTCGAATGTACTAAAGTAAAATAAATAGAGCCAGCTAAATTTCATTACTACAATTGAGTTGCTTGTTTGTTCTGACATATTGCGTTTCATAACTGAAGACCGCTGATACATCTACAGTTTCTACACATGGCAAGACAGAGCAACCAGAACAAGAACTTGTGTAAGATTATTATTTTAAACAGAAAGGATAACCCAAGCTCTTGCAAGGGAAAACCAGATTCTCAGTTCCTGAAAGAATTTCAGTCGAAAAAACAAAATAACTAACATCCTCTCCAACTACTAATTGCCCCCCTATAACCATGCAGCAGATCATGGACTCTTTTTTCGTTTATTGAGTAAAGACAATCCAGCGGCCTAACTAATTCTCTCCCCCCCACCTTTTTACGTTTATTGAGTATAAACCTGCCAGGTCATGGGCTCTTTAGGATTTGATTCCAATACCTGCTCAGCTTCACTGCTTTATATCAGGTCCATAATCAAGTGCTCTATCAAGCAACCTCTGAATTTTGAACTTATCAGAACCTAAACCTGGACCAACCTAAATTTCAATGAAACTGGTTTAATATTTTAGGATTATAATTGAGAAGGACCACAGGGTATGGTATTTCAGAAAAATAACCCACCAACAACTTCATAACATGATTATTAACTAACCACTCAAATAATATTGCGAATAGGGGCTTTGCAATGATTCTCACTTAGCAAGCATCAACCAAAGTTTGATTATAATGATTGAGGTTTGATCCTTCACCAAGTCACCTTTCCACGTCTTGAACTTTTTCCTGTATAGTTTAAATTTACACATGCAATCTCTCTCTCTCTCTCCCCCCTCCCCCTCTCTCTCACACGCACACACAAACTAGTAAAGGTAAGACTTGGTTGGCCAATTTTCAGCAGATATGGGACAATATGCACTCAAGCTTATAACATTGTGTGACTATGGGCCACTCACTAGAAGACGTAGAAGTGTTTTTCAATTAAATTTTTACACAAGGTCATCTAAGAAAATGTCTGCCATGTCCCCAAACCAACCGCACAATACAGTAAAGATAGAGACAGAAATCTTACCAAGGTACTCAAGCTCGTAGAAACCTCCAATGCGTGCTATCACAAAATCTCGAGGCTTTGCAAGGCCGGGATCACAAGATTGGAGTATCAGACAACCTTGCTGAAGAACTTGGACAAAAAGGCACTGTAGACCTTTTGTATCCTGCCTACTGCTTATTCCACCAAATGGGAAAATATTGCAGTCCAGCAATTCTCCCCTTGAATCTGTCCAGATGCATACAAGCCAACGCCAGTCCTCTGTCCATCCATAGCAACAATGTAAACTTGGATGAGTCTTTTGATCAGACCCAGATCCATCAATGCTTGAAGCAGAATCCACACTCCCAGCTGTATTTGTGCTCTGCACATGGTTACCACTACTGTCATCTGCCAATGCCTTGGAAGCTTCTGAACTAGGGCTACTAATAACTGAAATACCATGTTCAGGAGAACCTGGTTCAGCAAGAATAAAAAGTGGTTCAAACATGTAGCGAATTTCATCATGGAGAAAAATATCCCCAGTTCTACTTGGATCGCAGTTCAGAACCCCAGACCTCGCCTGTTGCCAAGAATTATCCCAATTACCAGGTCTCAAGCTAGCATCAATGTCACTCTCTCTTGGAAGAGAATGTCCTACCATTCGAGGACCGACACAGTCTTTCCACATCCCAGAGATAGGAGAAGGCATTTGTGCCAAAGCAGACTGAGATCTGCTGGAAAATGCCAATTGAGCTAAATCACTAGAGATGCCACGTGAAATGCGACGAGCCTTGTTGTACACAGTAAAGGCAGTCTCTTTTAAAATGACAAGCTCACTCACTGATGGACTTGTGACTCTGAAAATGGCATCGACTGTAACTATCTGCAAGACCAATTTAGGAATACTACACCCAGAAAGCACAAGGATATTAGATGCTGAAGCTTCATCAACAGTTGCCCAACCACTCAATGCCTTCACAACCAGACTATGCAAGCTAGATCTCCTCTCTCTATCTGACTGTTGGATAACGGAACCAATGGCAACAGAAGATTCAATAACAGTTTGCAAAATTGCAGTAGGATCAGGAAACGGGCACACCACATAGATTACCTAAAGTAAAGAAATTAAAAAAAGGTTGAGATCTAAACATCTACAGATGTATATCTACCAAAAAAATACAGTGAGGAGAAATATGCAATTTCTTATATGAACAGTACTGTGTTATCATGATGTCATTTCATTAATAGTTAAGGATGCATAATGGCCATCAACCTACAAGATCAAACTAATAAACAAGTCGCTTACCAAACTTGAACTGTTACTTCCTTCTGTGGGGTTCGCGGAAAAACAAGAGCTCAGGTTCAAAGCTCTCAGCGCCTTCGAAAGAGACTTGAGATAACTAGTCAGGTCCCAGCCATTAGATAAAGACAAAAAATAATCACTTACTGAACCAACAAGAGATGCATTGCTGCTCTCAATCTTCATTGATTGTGGGCAATCGAGTAAAACAAAACCACAAGTTGACAACTTTGCAGGCTCTATTTCCATCTGATTCCCCAAGCCCAGAGGTAAATGAGTACCTAGCTTGCACGTCTCATAGACTGAAAAGAGTAAAAGCAAAATAAGAACGATAGAACAACTTGATGCTGAAAGTCAGAGTGAAGGAACAATATAGATGGAACTTAAATCAACAATCGTAGCGCATAAAATTCCAGAAGCACACTGCTGGCAAAGCATACAGCTATAGTTACAATTAATTAGTGTGACACAGCTATCTCCATTAAAATAAATGTTTTTTCTTTCCCAAGAGAAACAATCCAACTATGATTTCTCCACATTTTCTTTCATCCTTTTTACCGTCAATAATGCATCCATTATAAATAATTGGACATGTATACAAGTTTGCTATAGTGAATATGTAAGGATAATAGAATTCAACTATGCAATATCAGAAGTGTCATCAAACACACCTTATAGTTCAAATTTTACCATTACTCACCTGTTCCTAGTTGTTGAAAAAAATCAGCAGCAGCAGAAGTAAGGGGATCAATGTCAGGACATACAACATGATATGTAATCTGCATCCAACAATGCATATAATGACATAAACAAAAGCAATTCTCGTTAAACTTATTTTCCAACAGGTAATTAAGTCGTATTATATGGTATTCAACGGAGTTTGACTAGCTACAGCATCTATTAGTTATTATAAGCTTACAGGTTTCTGAAGAGCATAAGGTTCTAGAGGAGCCTTTTCCCAGTGCTGCAGACAGTTTGCCGATGCCTTGAGCCAATCATCCTGATACCTATTGCATGTTGCATTGGTATGAGTGGTTAGTTAAATGCAAAACTTTACAGTAACAGATGGCATCTTTGTTAATTAATCAAATTTAACATATGATGATACGTCAGCAAGTAGGCAAGGGCTCAATCTACTGGGTTATTTGCAACACTTGAAAAAACAACCCAAGCTGTTTGTAGTTTAATTCCCTGAGAAACGTCTCCCAGCATATGTATAGTTATACTTACATGCATAAACATAGACAATCACATCCCATAATTACAGGGATTACAGCCCAATTAATTAAATAACTAAATTAAAACCAGATATTCTATATACAGTAAGAGTCTAGTTTCTGAAAACTAATGATATATTAAACAATATTCAACATAGCTCAGGCTTAATAAAGCACAGCTAAAAGTTCTTTCTTTACTAAACAAACAACAGTCTATATGAAGGGAAAAAACTTGACTTTAAAATTCCAAGTTTTATATATAGTAATATATAGATATATAAAAATGAAAAAAAGTATTAATAGTGTTTCAGATTATTTTATGAAAAAATCACTTTTAAAAAAATAAACTGTTAGGATTTTCTATCTGTTTGTTTTAGTTTTGGAAATTATCAGATTCTGAAGAAATCTGGTTATAATTCAGAGTTATTCTTAGTAGCTTCTGAAGTCAGTCTAATTTTAATAAGCGTAGCAGATGAAAGAGAGTTCAAAAAGTTTTGTAATGATTGTAAACAAAAAATAAGTGTCTTCTTTACATAAAAATCTAAAAAATTATATTATTTTTGGTAAAATCTTTTTTTATTCATTTCTCACAAGCATATGGTGCTTTTCAGATATTACACATGTGCAGATACTATAAAGGAGATGCATCGGATGGGCAGAGAGCTGATCAAATAGCCCATGGTAGCCAGTGGAGTTGAGTTTTTATACAAAAATTAGTTAGTTAATTGATTACATAGTTAGAACTCCAACTTTAAATGTATTATGAACACTGTAATTATGGATCAATTCTTTTAAGTGTGTGTTTGGTATGGGTGAAATAGGGGAGAAGTTGGAGAGAGAGAGGGGGGGTGGCTGAGAAAGACCACACTTCTCTGGTTTGTTATGAAGAGAAATGAGAAAGAAAGAAAAAAGGTGGGACCCACTTGTTTCCTATTTCTTCGCATACCAGCAGAGAAAGAGTAGAGAAAGTGGCTCTTTGTTTTCATTTTCCACTTTTGCCCATATCTTCGTCATCAAGGGGTGTGTTGACATCCCAGTAATTCAACTTGCATCCATGCTTCAGATGTCCATCCATGAGCATGGAGCGGTGTCCTTCATCAACTAGAGATATGGCCTTGGTGGTGCTTATAACTTATAAAGGACTGGACAGTCCTTACTTTGCAAGCACATTTTTTAGGTTGAGTGTGGTATAAAAACCCAAATTCTAAGAGATTTTACCTCGATCATGCCTCGTAACAATCCTCAATATGCTTGGGATCGAGACAACCTTATGAGTAAACACACAATCTTAGCAAACACTAATCCACATCAAAGGCACTCAAATACTATCAAAAACCTCGTGTACAAGGTACTTACGTATTCAAGCATGCTTGTCTTTAAACATAAATGAATACAAGTGTACATACCCTACAAGTATAGAAGGTAATGGAACAGCAATGAGGGTAGGTTTAAGCCGGGAACACGGGTGCTGCTCTGATTCTGAATCTTGACCGGATCTCCTTTGGGAAGTCTCATCCACCTTAGCATTATCCATGATGCTGGAAACTGCAGTTACATTCAAATTTTATTAGTAGACCGAAAATAGTGACTTCCACCATACTGTTAAAACGAGTTTACCTTTAATACTGGATGATCCACAAACAGATGATTGGGATGGACTCATTGGTTCTGAAGAATCCCTACATTCACTAATGCTGGATTCAGCAGAAACTCCATCAACTATGCTTCCAGTATCAACCAATTGGTTGCGTCCTTTGCACCAATCAGTCACTGATAATGGCCCTTCCAGATTGGAAAACGCTGATTTTAAAGCTGTTTTGATGTCAGATTGCAGCAAACTTATCACAGTAGAAGCATGAACCTGGAAATTCAGAAGACTGCAAAGATAAGTATAAAATGAAAAATAAATGAATCAACAAGCTAAAAGCTTAAGCTTTTAATGGTTTTATATTAGATTTATTTCTAACACCCCTCATACAAAAGCTCTTTGAGCATCGAGCATGAGCAATACAAGGCCATCCTACATTGTCCTCAAATTCAATTTTAATGATTAGAAGAATAGAGGCGACAAAAACCGAACTCTAGACCACTTGGTCACAGGCTCTGATACCATGTCATGAACCAACTATCCCAAAAGCTTTATGTTAGATGAAGACACGTGCATGGTTTATATTATATTTCTAACAAATTCAAGGCATCATTAACCTGGAATGGGTAACCCCAAAGTGCGGTGACAGGAATTAGAACACCTTATTACACATCTTGTGCCCTTGCATCAAAGACGGAATATTTTTACAAACCTCAACAAGTATAACTTCAAGACATACAACCTCTCATGTCATTAGCTATTTAGTTCTATTACCAAAGACCAAATCCTAAAACCATGCCCCTACGGAGAGAGAAATCAATGGTTCGGGAATTTACAAATTAGCATGGATTAGAAGAAGAAACATTTTATAAAAGTATATGCAATAAAAGCTTACATCAGAAGAAAGTGGATCCACTAACTCCAAGCCAGCAATGTCAAGCGAATGAGAAGAGGCAAGAGTTCCCCCACAACCAGCATGGACCATTGAAGGCCCACAACAAAACCCACGCCTCCACTGCTCTTGCATCGCAAGCAGACCATAAGGACCATCACCACAATCTGCATCCAAGGCAAGATCAACAAAGGAAGTAGCTTGTTGGACAAGCAATGCAATCCCATCAAGAAGCTCCTGAAGTGGTTTTCTTTGACCATAAGAAAGGAGGCTTTCTTCATTGAATGAATTATGGGAAAAGGAAGAGCCAACGTCTATGTTGGGTGAATTGGAAGGTTTTACGACTTTTGAAGCTCCTACGGAGCGCCAAACACCAACAGGTGCATTAAGGTGCCCATCAAGCATTCCTCCATCAATATCACCTGCAATCCTAACCGGTATATTTTCTTTCTTTTTCACCTCATACTTTCCAGATATGTCTGTGGTGGTACTCGGGTCAGTAGAAAGCTGATTAGAAAATGTAACCCCAGTTGACCTACTCAAACCAACAGAAATGATGTTGTTACCAGAAGATAAAAGTGTGTGTCGAAACCTGCACATGGAAGCTTGCAACATAGCACAGGTGACATCAGTTGCCAATAAAGTTTTTGCAGATAGAACGAAATGCTCTGCTTCCTTTGTGCCTCCAGTCATCTTCCTGAGAACAGACTTGAGAGAGGCATTAGAACCAATGTTGGAGAACAGAGGTTGTACTATCCCCTCAGATTTTGTAATGCTGTTATCAATACATGTGACTGGTTTTCTGTCATTTATGTCTTTTCTACTATCCACAAAAGTATAATAATTTTTGGTGTGGAGAGTCATACTAGTATCGTGTTTTCCAGAACATGTTTTTGTATTGATGACCAGTCCATTCTTTCCCTCTGATCCTTCAATATAGGGAGAAGAGGGTGGCTCTGCACCATACAAGTAATTGTTAGAACATGAATTTGAACTCTCCGCTTTTCGAGACTTCGGAAAATATGGGCTTCTGAACAATGCTGGGGACAACCCACTAGTAGGAGCCTCGACAGCTCCAAATTCCTGAGCAAATGTCATCATTGCTTCAGCTTTCATTACATGATCATACTCCCTTGTATACATCATTTGAGTTTGATTGGTTGGACCCATTTGCATGGAGTTATTCAAGTTATCTTGACCTTTGTTAAGACATTCCTCCATGACAGATGGAGGAGTTGGATCAAAGCTCTCAAAGGAAGAAAACCCAACAGGCAAAAGCATTTGATCAGAAACATCCATCGCAATGGCACCAGCTGGACTGCTGTTGACATCTCCACAATCTGGGGCAGACAATATCAGTGCCTGAGATTCAGCAGTTCCTGGGGGCTTTGACAGAAAATTAATCACACCATAAGAAACCAGTATATTGGAGACCAAGAAGCAGAGAGAACTAATTATAATATTAGAATAATAAAAAGAAGCTTATAAATTTTCAGCATTCGCTGTTTAAAGAATGAGATTCAGAGTAAACTTTGAAAATAGTACAATCAATGCAATCAACCAAAAGTCAACCTTGAATCCAAATTTCAATTTAAAAATAGAATATTACCAAAAAATAAATTAAAGAAGGTTTGTTACCATACATGTATACTTAAATGTGAAAGAAAGAAGAGACATGAAATTAAGAGCATACCTCCCCCCACCCCATAAAAAAAATCAATGAGAACAAAGTAAACAACCTTATTGGTACAATAAGGAGCTTCGAGCCTTCTTCGTATTCAAAACAGAAGGCTCCCGTTAGGGTATGGCAAACAAATAAAAAAGTGCATAGGAAAATATGTATGTATAATGTTTTTTTTAAAGGAAACGTAAACTTATATTGATATTTGCTCAAATTTATAAATGTCTAAAATAAAGAAACCTAGCTATTATCAAAATTCTATTTTATTATGACCAGAAACTGAACAAGATTAAAAGTTAACGTTTAAACATTTATTGTGCTAAAGGAAAGATGCATGCTAATAGATGTCAAAAAGTTAAAATGTAAAATGTAACTATTTAAACCATGGACAATTTAAGAGTTTAAATGCGTTACACAATAGTTTAAACAGGGGAAGCATAACTTAATAGTTCTTACGTTTTTATAGAGAGAAAACAGTGGAAATCAAAAGAAGGAATCCTGTAAATATAGTAGTAGAAATATTTGGATACCTCTCCAAAAGGCAAAACATCATTTTCAAAGAAGTCACCAAAATCCCCAAATTCAGATAATAGTGCTTGAATATCCATTTCCATGCCTTTATCTTCCTCATCATCCCAGTCCCAGATAGAGCCAATTGGCTCGTTCCCTACTCGTGTAATGGCTGAATTGTTAACTTCCATGGAACCAAAATCAGACATGTATGCATCTTGCCCAGGAATATGTGTAGTCATACTTAATGACTGTGTCACTCCTGTTCGAGACCGCTTAGAGCCCTGCACAGCATAACAGTCATTATTAGTGCTCAATTGTACAAAAGTTAAGATAGGACAAATTGGCGAATTAAAAAAGATTTGCTCTCCCAAAAAAAAAATGATATGTCAAATAAGCTTTCATCATTTTCTCATTAAAAAAAAAAATCTTTCATCTTTTCAAAACAAAAACTACTATCAATTTTCTCAATTTATTTAATAAACGCAGTAAGTTAGCCATCTTCGGGTGAATACAACCAAATTAGTGGCCAACTTATGTAATGCCAAGCATGTACACTACTATGTTGTAGGAACACTGCTAAACAATAAGTACCTGTATCCATATTCCAGAACTTACGGGGACCAAGTGTTCATACATGGTACCTGAGGAGAATATTTATACTCTCACCCATATCAGAGTAACAGATGCGTTCAAACATTACACTTGAGAAAAATGTTACACCATTATTATGCTTCTTTTTAATCCAAGGAAAAACCATCACCACTAACAGCACTAAGAATATAAAAAGGGGAAACTTTGGTGCCTAGCTTTAGTAGTTTTGGTATTAGTAAATAGTAATTTAGCAGAGGAGCTAAATCTTTATTGCAATGTGCAGTGTAAGCTATTAGTAAATAGTAATTTGTCCGTTTGCTCACAAAAGACTTGAGATTGGGCAATTGCTTCTATTTGGTTCAAAAAGCAGATGGTTTTCTTAAGGGGTCCCTTCCAGACATGCAGAGCAATTTGGTGGCTTTGTTCAATTGGTGTTTGTTTCTTCTTTCTTTGCTGTTTTATTTCCATTATTTTTCTTTTTGGATAATAGATTATACTCCAAGTTCTTTGTAATTTTCTTTTACTCATCTCGATAAATTTTCTTGTTAAAAAAATCATAAATACTTTTTCAGAAATAGATAACAACTTACCAATATGGAGCTATCACTTCCCAATCGACCAGAAGATACCATAGACTGTCTACACGTTACAGAATCAGCATCTGCCTCTAGTTCACTTAGTCCAGTAGTCTTGTAATCACTATCACTAGAGCTGGCACTTAAGCTACTAATACTGCTACTGTTGCTGTTGCTACTACTATCATAACTATTTTGCGTGCAGGATCCATTGATTTCTGTCCAAGGATCTTCAGTAGAGTCCACATTACCAGCACTGCAGAAGGAAGAAAAGTTTAAGTGTCCAAGGTATGAAATTTTAGGCTTTAACCAAAACCAGAGAAAATTGAGCATTTATGAGTTTGAAAAATTAACCAAAAAATATAGGGATAATATTTGCAAAGGGAATATAAGTGAGAGAAAAATTTATCAATAAACCATTGCTACATACATGTTAGAATTGTAAAGTGATAGAAAGTAAGAGAATAGAAAGAAAATAACTGAGAGCAAGATATGCACCAACACAGAACATTCTAGATATAAGAAACATGGGGACAAAATGCAACAAGGCTTCCCAGTCTCTCTGTATGCCATAAATAGTAACTCTCATGAAACAGCCATGAACAGAAGACATACAAGAAACCACGCATTAGGGACACTCACATCCAAACCGATACAAAAAAAAAAAAAGACAAATCGATCCAAAAAACCGAAAACCGTATATTTTTGGTGTTCTTTTGTGAAAACCGCACCGATCGGATTTCGTATTTCTTTTTCAAAACCAAACCAAACCGCAATCATAAATTTTAATACTTATTTATTTTTTTATGAATATGATATATTGCATTTATATATTATTTGTTGGTTTTTAATTTATTTTCCTAATAATACTTATTAGTTTAATTTAATCTATTTAATTGTTATTTCATGTATTTCAAATACAGTCATCATTGTTATTCCGTAATGTTAATTTTGCATCAAACCTACTATTTTATAGTGTTTTTATAATATTAATATTGATAAGTTTTTTTTAGAATTGTAATTTGGATATCCAAAAACCGATCTAAATTAAACCGCTCGAAATTGGATCGGACCGGATTTTTTTAAACTTGTCAATCAAACCGCATGCAATTTTATCTTTGGATCATATGGGTTTTTGCCTCAAAACCGATACAAACCGTACTGCGAACACCCCTACCACACACATAACACAGCTCACAATTAAATTCAATAATCAAAGATGTAAGAATGCAAGGAGAAAAAATACAGAAATAGAGAGCAACAAACCAGTGAATAAAGGATGAAGAGCCAGTAAGGGATGGACCCATCCAATTCTGCAGCCAAAATCTGTATGTTCACATTAATAGAGTATGAATCAGAGCTCTTTTAGCTAATTAAAGTGCACTGGTTCATATAGCGGGACATTCACATTGCATGTGTAGGTATTTAACTTTGTTGCTTTATTTTTCCATTTTCTTTAAGGACAGCCCCTTATTCTCCAATTCCCATGTTAATTTTTGTCTCTTAATGTTTGTGTCTTAAAGACTGCCAAAAAAACATTATATTACATCAACAGAGAAGCAAACAGGAAAACGAGCTTGACCAGATTGTCTTAAAAGCCACATACAGCTCTTAATTGAAGAAAGGGGAAAATGAAGACATGTGGAAAAAAAAATACCTTCTCAAAGAAGACCTGGCTAATGATGTTTGAAAAACTGGTACAAGCACTGCCTCAGCTGGATAGAGAAATGTTTTCTCATTAACTAGCAAATGATCTGGTGATCCCTTGTGATCACTTTGTCCCATGACGGGAGATTTAGATAAATTCCTATCAATATTTCTGTTTGTCTGCAATGCCTTGTCAGTTCCAGATCTAGGGAAGCCAAGGCTTACTTCAACAAAACAGTTCTGCCCCCTCAGCTGGCAACCAACACCCTGGGAAACATGATATGGGAGACCTATAATTCCATTTGACGCCCTAAATTTGGCAGAACTGCTAAAGAATAAAAAAATGGAGTTCAGTCAGTGGTGATATCTTCACAATCATACATCAATTGTACACAAAGGATTATTAAAAGGACCTGAAATAACTTTGCTTGACAAGATCACTCGAAGAACAACCAGTCAGGCTGCCACGCACTCCTTGAGGAGAAACAACCACTGCCACATAATAATGTAAAATTAAATCAAAAATGGTATCAAGAAACGCCATCTGAAAAACTAAGAGGAACTGAGTAACCCTCTGGATATTGGCAAGTACAAATACATATGCATTAACATATGAATCATTATATGACACCTGAAGACAGAGAAATCAATGATGAAGATATAATGACAACAACTCAACATAGAGGTGAACAGAGAAAGAAAAGATTAGCTTCTCTGTTGCAATAGCAAAGAGAATTGTATTTGGAAGAAAATAACATAGATAAACAAGCGGGGTATGCATGTCATGACCCATTAAATGATCTGAATATCAGTAACAAGAACAAATTTCCTAACAAACAAAACTCAGAACAACAAAGCTCTCCAAATCCATCCCTCTGAACTTCTGTAATAAACCAACAATACCTTGAACACATTAGCAAATGCATTGAAATGCAAAATGCTATCCAAAATAAAGGAGTCTCCATAAGCCCATCCTTGAAATCCAACCATTGCCCATATCATTACACACCGAACAAAAGCCGGCATAACCCAAATATTTAATGCCACCAACAACAGATGAATAGCATAACAAAGAATAGTAATAATGAGAGAACAAAAAAAATTCGTGCACAAAGATCATGCCAACCTGGAAGTCTATATGTCGCCTCCGTAGAATGTTTCAATAGTTTTTCCAGATCACCGGTGGAAAGCATCCGGATATTCCTGACAAAAGGGGGGAAAACAATAGGTAAATATTTCAATGCAAGCTAATCTGTTGGCCAACTAAAAAAATCTAGCACCATCGTACTTTGAGGACACTATGACATGTATAAAGATTGCCTCCTCTGTTGCAGCAAAGACAAACTCAAATGCAGGGTGTCCTTTCCTGTAAATATCATATCAAAAATATGCAATAGCAGGGTCACAGTCAAAAAGCAGTGCATAGGCAACACAACACAATGCAGACAAATAGCTTGGTCCAGTCAATCAGCTTCAGTGGGATTTGGATTTTTTAATTTTAACTGAGATCAATGCAAACAGCCTAAATGTATAAAAATTTAATGTTTGTTGGGAAAGAAGCCTGTTATGGTACAGTTTACAGTTGGGAAAGTTGTTCCAACATAAAATATGTAGAGCTATTTAGGTATAGATAGTTATACTAACTTGCACTATACAGTAGAATCATGTTACTATTGAACTGAAAGTTCTACGCAGCTTAGTCTTACAGTATTCACAAAACATAAGACAGAAACATAACAAACACATTCATCAAACTTATGAAACACGGGTACTCCAAAAGATAATGCGTATGTACAAGTTGGACTTTTATGGGTACATATCAAGAACATATTAAAAAAAAAAATAGGCGCTCAGTGTGGGTACACATGGATGCTGTTTTATGAAACATGGGTACTCGAAAATTAAAGTCGTGCAGATAATGCGTAAGTACAAGTTGGACTCTTATAGGTACATACCAGGAACATATAAAAAATAGATACTCAGTTTGGGTACACATGGATGCACATTGATAAAAAAAATATTGTAGTTTGGAAAAAAATTAGGTATTCCTCATTCCTTTTGTTGATAATATTATTACCTTGAAGATCTCTTCATATTTCTCGCTATATAAATATTCTTTCTCAATTTTCCACTACATAAATATCATATTTCTTAATTTTATTGTATATGCTTTTAAATTCATTAAGATTTGTTATATGGTATATATTTTTTAATTCATTATGATTTGTAATGTATTGAATAAGAAAAGATTCTAGGCAGTAATTGGACAATCAATCCCTAAAATCAACGTAGTTAAAAGTGAGATCCTACCTAAGATCGGGAGATGGAGTCAAGATCGTAAATCGTGGAATCATAACACAGATCGTAAGATCCTACAAAATTCATAATTAATATATTTGTGCAAATAAAGTCACAGACGAATACACACACACATATGAACAAACATAAGAAGAAAAATATTTAAATCATACTACAAACACTTAATTAAACTTAAATTCAAAATAATAACTAATAAGGACGGTGTACATAGCTGATAGGTCAGAAATCAACAACTTAAGCTAGCTAAACAAAAAGATCCAACCATCACTAAATTTAATTGGGCCTTTTCTAAACAGACTCAACCCAAACTGTGCAGACAGACCCAACTACAAATCAGTTTAAAAACAAAATGAGGGAAAATTAAACAAACAAAAAAGGAAAAAAAAATATGTGTGCCTCCGACTCCTAAACCAGGACAAGGGAGTCGCGTGAGAGAGAGAAATGCAGAGAGAAGACAGAGTGCACCTCTGGCGGATGAAAAATGGCGGCCCAGCGGTGAACCACCAGCAGAGAACTTGGTCGCAAGTCAGGAAGAAGGTAATGGGCAGAAACTTGGTCGCAAGAGAAGAAGTGAACGTTCGATTTTCCAAGGTTTGTGAATAATTAGGGCTCAGCAGTTTTAAGAAATAGGTCACATGTTTTAAAATCAGAAACCTTTGTTTTAAGCAAACAGGCAGCGAGCCTGACCTAGAAATAGGGCAGAGACTTGGTCGCAAGAGAAGAAGTGAACGTTCGATTTTCCAAGGTTAGTGAATAATTAGGGCTCAGCAGTTTTAAGAAATAGGTCGCATGTTTTAAAATCAGAAACCTTTGTTTTAAGCAAACAGGCAGCGAGCCTGACCTAGAAACTAAGCACAGACAAGATCGCAGATTTCATCAATTTCACGATCTTGAGCCGTGATCCAACCGATCTTGGCAAAAGGTGAGTTTGTGCAGGAATGAGATCGCAGAGGGCTGAAAAAATTATAAAATCGCATGATTTCGAAATAGCCGCCACCCCACTATTCGCTATAGCATTTTTGGGGTCAGCCACAATCTGGGATTGATAATAACACTGCCGGGACAAATTGGAACAACGATTTGAAAACCAACTTCAACTACCGAATCGTTGAATTTCTGTTTTACCTATGATTCCATCTCCTGACTCAGGGGAACTGTAGCCAGCCTTGTATAATGGGATTTGAAACATACATGTAACCAAAAATCATTTTTTGGTTACATGTGACTTGATAATGATTATTGGTCATAAATGTATACATTTTAAAAGAATACACATCATTTGTTGGTCTACCACAAGTTAATATATTCTATACTGTTAATTGCAATTAGTTTTATTATTATTAGCTTTCATAGTTACCTTAGATAGGGATAAATGATTTGATCCCAAAATTATATATTTCTACATACCCCTATGAACATTAGTGAAATATTCAGATTTAATATAGCTAAAAGTGCTAAATCTAAATATAACAAAAGCATACCTGAGCAGTTCTTCACTTTGAAATTGATGAACCTTTGAAAATACATCTCCAAATCTCATGTAATAAAGCCCAAGCAGTGCTCTGCCAAATTCAATATAAGATAAGATGGCAAGATATGACCAAAACGAACATTATTTTGAAGAATTGGGGAGGGGGGTAACCTTTCTATGCAATTCCTTAAAGCCTGAGAGAGAGCAGATGCAACCTCTTCTGAATCCCCAGGAGCAACCCAAAGCCCAGACGCAACAACTTCATCAAAAAAAGGTTTCCCACGTAAAGTTTAATCAGAAAGCACAAAAGTGTTAAAGCTCCAAAGCCACTACCTTTGAAGAAAGAAATGTATATTATAACATCCCAATTTCTACAAATGGGATTATTATATTATTAAATATTAGTTGATATTGTTTAGATCTTTTTATTTCACCAAGTGTTACATATATGCCCAATACAACATTCTGTTAAGCATGATACCTCTTAAACCAGATAATGCTGGCTGAGCAGTCTCCGAAACTGATGAATGACGCCCGGGAAGAAAAAGCCACAGCTTAATCTTTTCATCTGCATGTTTAGAACAGAAAGCAGAAATTTAGGTAACTAGAAAATTGATAACATTTTCATTCCGTCTTGTAAAAAGACAATAGAAATTGCAAATAATAACAAATGACAAAATCACTAAGTCAGCAATCTCTACCTGGATTATGCAAACCCTGCGATGGATCCCAGGGTCCAACGAAAGAATTGGTCCATGTGCTGAGAAACCCTTCCTTTTGCAGTTGCAGATGTGATGAAAGCACCAGTAACATTGCAGCATCCTTCTGGTCCGACTTTACACTGTTTGAACATAAGATGGCCCCAGTAATATTAATATAGTGAACCAGAAAGAAAAAGAAAATAGAAAATATATTACAACCTTTTGTCAGGAAGAGGGTTCAGATCAGGTTCATGAGGGAGAAACTGAAACCATGTTATTTGATGCAGACCGCCCTGTACAAATTTCCAATAAGTATAGTTATATACATACAAAGACAACCAAGAAAATTCTTAACAAAAATAGAGCAGCATTGAGGTATAACATTTTGCACCTATTTCTAATATCAAGTTTTAAGTATTTCTGCTTACTTTTTATGAAAAAAGGTGGGCCAAGACGGAGGTTGATATCTATCCTCGCCATTAACTGACATATCAAGCAAGTAAACAATTTGTTGTAGTTATCCTAGCATTCAAAAGAGCCACTATTTTCTTGTTCTGCTAATCTATTAACTTCTATTTACTATTTATTTATTCATTTAATTAATAATTGAAAGAATGGTCGGATAGGGCACGTGTCACCTCCTAGTAATTCGGCCGCGCGTCTAATACACCAATACCCTATTTTTTTCACACGTGTGTAATAACACGGGTCTTCATTGCTACTAGTAGGGATAAAAAATAAATGAAGTCTTATAGATAAGTCGAGTTCTGGATCAGGCCATTCACATACCAACTAGGGTGATATAGGTAACTATCAAATAGATTAATGTAGTTTCATTAACATGATCCAATAGAACCAATACCAAACATAATTATAAACATCGCCAGATATTGAAATTGTTCTTCCGCTTTGGAAAGGGGCCGAAAGTCCAAAACACATTATCATTGGTGTTTCAGCCTACAGCTAGCGAATGTTCAAGAATGTGGTTACGTAGCAACGAAGTATTCTCCAGTCAACCCTAGCAACTTGATTGGAAAAATAGCAATTCCAGTATATGATCGAATAGGAAAAAATATGCAACACAATCAAAGATAAACTAGTTTTGTTAAAGCTTGTGGGTTTTTCTTTAGTATAAAACATGTCTCTACAAGTAAAATTCAAACATTCAAAAACCAAGTCAACTTAAAAGAATAATAAAACCCTGTATCAAATACACATGTGATAATTTATAATGCTTAAACACGTTCAATTATTTATTCATGAGATTATTATTATCAATACAAAAATCAAGGTGTACTTTGTAATATACTAAATAGGGTAAAACGATATTTGATCTTGAATTAACGAGAATCCATCTATAACACACAACATAATCACAAATAATAATAATAATAATAATAATAATAATAATAAGAATGTTGAGATGTAGAAAAAACCTACAATTTTGAAAACGTTGGTCCACATAGCTGGGACAAGCTGATGAAAACCCTTGGGCAGAATTGAATAGGGTTTTTGGATTGGTGAATATGATTATGGGGTCGATCTGTTTAAGTAGGGTGAGACTTATGAAGCAAGCGTTAACCTGCTTCAGAAATTGTTTCAATGGGAAACCGAAAATGCGAAATTCGGAATCTGAATCAGAATGCACTACTGACTCTGATCCTACTTCGCTTACGGCTACCACCGAAAACTAATCACCGTTTTATGTATGAAGATGGATAGTGGCATTCGGAATTCCCGCAAAAACCTCTCGAATAGGGTTTTTTTTTTTTTTCTCTTTACCGAGTTTACACCGCTTAACTCAACTCGCCAAATTTGCGGGGGTATGCATGATGAGAAATGTGTGATTTATTTTCATATATATAAAGGGAGGAATTATGAAATTACACTCATGCAATTATTAATTACATTATAACTTTTAATATATAAAAAAAATATGGCAAAACAAAATTTCGACCCTCAAATTAACTGTTTTGTAAACTTTAGACCAAGTATTATATTCGATTGTTAATGGTTAAAAAAAATATATATATAATTTGAAATTTTATATCTTAAAAATTATCTAAAAAAATTTTAAATACATTTTTTTATCAAACAATTCAGAGCGAAAGAATGATATAACAAGCAAATGTACTAATATAGTAATCAAAATATACTAATGTTGATGTATTTGTATATTTATAATTATTAAATGGAAAATTTTATTTTTATCTACGTATAAAATGATCACGTTAAATTTCGAGTCGTTTGTTAATTTTATTTACGTGATAATATAAATAACAAAAATATATACTATATAATAAGATAGAGAGAAAAATATATGACACTACTTATCTTATTGTATATTATAGTCTAATTTAGTATGACACCGAGAAGATAAAAAAAAATAGTTGGTTTTTAATAAAAAAAAAAATTTACTAGAATAAAATGACTCAACGTGTTATAATTGTTAGAAAACTAATTATTTACGAAACATCATCAATGAGGAAATAACCAAATAGTTAATAGCACAGTCATTAAAATCAATTAGGATAAGACAATTGGTATTCATGTAATTTACACTTATTGTCCTTCATAAATCTGTCTTTTCAAGATACAAAATGAGGATAAACTAATTATCGGGGAACAACACTTGATCACTAAATTGAAAATTTTAAAATTCAAATAATATGCATCACTTTCAAATAAGAAATAAATAAATATAAATTGTTTTGTTATGAAAATATATTAATTAGGAAATGGTTATATGTATATAAATAAATAATTGTGGAGCCTTGATGTAAAAAAATATAGTCCCGCTCGAGACACATATTATAAAAATAACAATAAAATTGTGATGTGTGTTAATTAAGTGGTGACACAAATGGCTCTAATATCGATTTTTTGCCTCCTATCACACTATATAACAATGATCAACCAATAGAAAAATAAGATGTTACGGATATATAAATATTAAAAAAAACATATTAATTAGAGATGAGATAAAATATGAAGTGCGCTAGTTTTATAATGACGGGGCCTTATTTTGTAAGTTATTTAAAAAGGTTTCAAAAGTATATATTTTGCTTATGACAATGTTCAGCATGAACTGAGAAAATATTAAGCTTAACATGATATTAAACTTAGGTGTTGTACAAATCAAATATATACCATGATTTATATCTCATTTGTAAAATCATGGCAAATTTTGGTCGATATGTTTTAGGGAAAAAATATATAACAATAAAGACGATTATTGAAAATTGAAGACTTGATATTTATTTAAGTTGAAATTTTTAACAACTGATAGTTTTATAAATGTACCTTGTTTTTGTCTCTTTCCTCATATCATTTCACTTAGATGTTATAGTAATGTTAGTCAAAATATATTCTCTAAGTTTATTTGATGACAATTGAAATATAAGTATTTAAATGACGTAGATCATCATAGTAAAAAAAAGTATAATACTAATAGTTGAATTTTTTTTTATGAAACTAATGGTTGAAATTATACGTAATAAAATAGTTCAACATATGAACTTCAATCAACCAAACATAGAAAAAAAATACAAAATAGAAACAAAAAATAAAAACCAACTAAAAATAAACTTAAATCCAAATTAACTTTTGGAGAGTTGGAACTTTTTGCTTGATTTAAATTTGTCTCTGATTACTAACGAACAAAACATCAATTTAATGTAGTTGAGTCTTCATATATAGTCTCTAAAATATGATTTGAGTGTTTAAAAATAAATAATAGTGAATACATGTATAGATATTTAAGAAGAGAAATTTGGTAAACTTAATATTCCATTTATTTTGCTTAGCATTTCTTTAGTTTGTTTAAAATGATAATTTAGTCTTTAAACAAAAATAAAGATGTTGATTGTTATCTATAACTACAATAAATGCGATGTTTGTTTCATATGGTGTAGCATATTTTAAATTTTTAAATTACCATTAACATTTTTTTACTAATTATGATTTTTAATTAACTAAATGCTTACCGTCAAATTCATCCACAAATAACAACATGGTTGTTTGCGAACCACTTAGGATCAATTTGCTTTAAATTTTATTTTAGTGTATATATTTGTGTAAACAATATATCATATACTACATTATTGGTAAGCATATAAAATATATCAATAACTTATAAATGATAATCAAATATTACACAAAAACATAATAAAATATATACACACCTTAACATAGTAAGAAAATAAACAGACGGCACCAGAGTGCTTATGTAAACGCTAATAAATTATAAACAAGAGATATATTAGTCTCTCAATCTATTGTAATCATTATTAAAAAAATGTTATCTAATTCTAAATTTGTGTTGTTTCTCTTAATAAACTATATTGGGAGTGTTTGATTTCCAAAATAATAAGAACTCAAGAATACAGTTCACAGTAAAATTTTAATTTATTATTTTTTACCAAAAAATAAAAAATAAGTTATTGGACAACTTTTAATCTATATATATGCACATGATTATGAGATAGTCTTGTATGTGACACCCTTAACCTATTTTCATAGTTTAATTCATCCTTACTCGCTTCTTTAGAACATAGTAAACATCATACTTATTTAGAAAACTCATGCATCACACTTTTTGCTCAATATTTTACCATTTTTTCGAGTCATGTTATGTTTGAAATCAAACATGGAACAAATATTTTTGCCCTATCAAGTAATAATTCATTCTTCTTTTACAAATGAAATAAATTCGTAGTGTCAAATATACTATAGTAAAAAATAAGTAAGGTATAAGATGAAAAGAGCTCTCTTTTTTCTATTTGTTTACATTTAAATCCTCAAATGAGATTCTCTAAATTTTTTTCTTCCTCCAAAACCTAACTCCACTTAAGGACTTGTTGGTGTTGAAAGTTTGGTAAAGAATTTGAGAATTGAATCAAACACGAGTCTACATGAAAATAAGTAGCGCTACTACTATATGACAAAATCATTCACTTGATGTATCTCTGCAACCATCATTTACTTTCTATTGGCTAAAATTGTATGATCACTTTTGCTACCTACACCCCTCATATTGCTACTTACACCCACCAATTTTTTTAAAAATCAAAATTCCGAAAATACTCTTATGTTTTTAAACATCTTCTTCCCCTTCTTCTCATTGTTCGGCAAAAGTGTAAACTCAAAACTCACATAACCAAAAAATCATCCATAGCTCACCCACTATAACTCATTATCATTCAAAACTCACAACATTCACTCATAGCTTACAACCCGTTAATCTGATATTCTCATTGTGGTTAAAGTGTGCAAAGAAGGTAATGTTGTTGTTCTGTATGTGCGTTAAATTTTTCTGAAATCTGGAAATGTTACGTGAACTCAGTTCACGTACGTTTTGTGATCGTACGTGAACTGCATTTACGTACATATCAAATATTTAGAAATTGAAGAAAGTACGTAAACTCAGTTCGCGTAAACATATGTTAACTGATGTTGCGTAAACATTGGAGTTTACGTCTTCAAAGTATGTTTACGTGAACTCATCTGAAGTCAAGGTACGTGAACTCAATTCACGTTTACATACGTGAAATGCGTTCACGTACAATACATTTAAGTTACAATTTTAACGAGTACATGAACCGAGTTCACGTGAACTGAGTTCACGTACCATACATGTAAGTTACAATTTTAACACATACGTGAATTGAGTTCACGTGAACATACGTGAAGTGAGTTCACGTCAACTTACGTGAACTGAGTTTACGTGAACGTACATGAACTGAGTTCACGTAAAATACATTTTTTTGACAATTTTGTTAGTACGTGAATGGAGTTCACGTAAATACGTGAACTGAGTTCACAGAAGTTTACCTGAACTCAAATTAAGTAGAATTACTGCATTTTATTGAAATTTTTATATGGATCAAGGGGGATACCATAGTGACGAAATGTATGAGGGTTTCGAACATTTAGAGGAAATTCAAGATGATTTGGAAGGTGATTTTGATGAAATGTATGATGATTTTGATGCAATGAATGATGGTGTGGAACCTGTAATTGAAGACGCCATGAATGAAGGAGTTGAACCGGTTATGATTGATTTGACTGATGTGTTTACCACCGACATGATGTTTGACACGAGGGAGGATTTATTAAAATGGGCTAGAAATGTTGGAAGGGAAAATGGAGTTGTCGTTGTCATTATTAGATTTGAAACTGCGACAGCACGACCAAGAACAAAGACAAAATTAATTTTTGGTTGTGAAAGAAGCCGTAAATATAGATCTTGGAAAAATCATAAACCGATGAGGAGTACTTGGACTAGAAAATGTGAATGCACATTTAGATTGAGAGGAACACCATCAAGTGTTGGTGAGGGATGGTATTTGCATATAATATATGGTATCCATAACCACGAATTGGCCAAAAAACTGACTGGTTATTCTTTCTTAGGCCGATTGTCTAGTGAAGAGAAAAATTTATTTGGTGATATGACGAAGAACATGGTAAAACCAAGAAACATACTGATGATGCTAAAGGATCATAATGTTGAAAGTTTGACGACAATAAAACAAGGTTACAATGCACGTCAAGCATATCCATCATCACTTAGAGGTAATAAAACAAAAATGCAACATCTTTTGACATTGATGGAACGCGACAAATACATCTATCGATATAGGAAGGTAGATGGTTCAGATGAGTTTAGGGACATTTTTTGGACCCATTCAGACGCTATCACTCTTGTGAATATTTTTCACATAGTATTGGTTATTGATAGCACATATAAGACATGTAAGTATCGAATGTCATTACTTGAGATTGTTGGTGTTACATCTACTGAAATGACATTTTGTGTGGGATTTGCATACCTACAGTCTGAGCGTGCTGATAATTTTCGTGGGCACTACAAATGGTGAAAGAACAAATTACAAGTGGAGAAGTTGAAGTCATCGTAACTGATAGAGACCTTGCTTTGATGAACGCAGTTGAATATGTTTTTCCAAATGCGGTCAATTTATTATGCGTGTTTTGTGTATGCAAAAATGTGAAAACGAAGTGTAAGATGACCGTTTTTCCAAAAGAGAAGCAGGTGCAAGTGATGGAGGCATGGGAAGGTCTTGTATATAGTAATGATGAGTCTCAATACTACACGAAGTTGGCTATGTTTGAAGGAATTTGTAGTAGTTGTTCTATTTTTTTCTGATTATGTACATGAACAATGGTTAAATCCCCACAAGGAAAGATTTGTTGCAGCGTAGACACATAGAGTTATGCATTTTGGGAATACCACAACACAAAGGGTTGAGTCGGCGCACTGGAGTTTGAAACAGATATTACAAAATAGTGTTGGTGATATATGCAGTGTTTGGGAAAACATCAATAGTATGATTATATTACAACACAACGAGATAATAACATCCTTTGAAAGGAGTATCATTCAAAAGGTGCACTGACATACTAATAGATTGTACGCATATTTGCGTGGTATTGTGTCCAAAAATGCAATTGATCACATTGTCGAAGAGTATGATTGAGTGAAATATGTGGGTATTGATAACTCTGAATGTGGTTGCACGATAAGGATGACACGTGGTCTACCTTGTGCATGTGAAATAGCCAGGTATAGTATGGTCCCACGTTCCATTCCATTAGAAGCTATTAATGTTTGGTGGAGTAAATTAAGTTTTCATGATAATTGATTGAATAAAACTTCAGAGTTATATGTAAAACATGAAATAGACATGATAGTGAAAAGGTTTAAAGAACTTGATGTACCTGGCAAAATTTCACTTAAAGGTAAATTACGAGAGATCACGTATTCATCCACTACGTCGATGTGTCCACCTGTTAACAAGGTTAAAACTAAGGGTGCACCAAAAAAAGGAAAAAGTAAGGTATCAAAAAGAGAAAAATCAACCAAGCATGATCCTTCTTGGTGGGAGTATGTGGATGCAAGTGTTCGATGCAATGGCACAAATGCATGTAGCACTGTGTCGTCTATTTAAGTGCAGCAATCTCGTTCATCAGTCACAAAACTGACACCTAGACCATCATTCTCTAAAGTTCAACAACCAAGAGTTCTTCTCTTCAATGAATGGTTGCTGGTTGAAATTCATAAATTCATACATGACATTATTGACGTTGGTTCAGATGGTAATTGTGGATATCGTGTAGTTGTAGCTTTACTTGGATTGGGTGAGAACTTTTGGGCATTCATTCGTCAACAGTGTATAGTAAAGCTTCAAGAGTTCATGTCTCATTATGGTACAATATATAGTGTAGTTAATTTTTTTCAAAACCTTATAGATAATGTATATGTTGAACAAGTTGCAATTGCGGATAATTGGATGACACTTCCAGAAATTGGTTATGTGATTGCTTCGAAATTTAACTTGTTTTTCGTTGCATTATCACTTAACCAATCGCAAATATTTTTTCCTCTAAGAAGTCCACCACCAACATCTACGACAGATCATCGTATAATTGTCATAGCATTTGTTAACAATTGTCATTTCATGCAGCATTAATAGTTTAATAAATTATTAAATAGTTCAATAGTTTAACAATTGTCAACTTTTTTAATAGTTTAATAAATTATTAAATTCAACATGTTTACTTGAAGTGTGATTCTCCTATGCCACCAACAAGTAATTTGTGGAAAAAGTATTGCACTCAAGAAGCACGACAATATGAGTTTATTTACAATGATCGCATGCAACATTGTTGCAGATATTTCCAGAAATTGTAAATAGTTTTATTGTAAACTAAATAATTAATATTGATGACATATGGAATTTAATATTGATGCAAGTGAGTTTGACTTGGGATTGATAGCACAGTGAACAGGGTATCATGTCTGTTTTGTAGGTTCTCTATTATCGTAGCTTATACTAACCTTAATAATGTTGGAATAAAAATTAATGAATGTGAGTGTTGATTTTGTTTGGCCAATTGTGAATGTAAAAGGTTGTACATAGTAAAATAGATCAAATTTATAAAATTTCATGTAAGTAAAAAATTGGCTAAATAGCACATGTGGTCCCTTAACTTAATTTCAATTAACGTTTTAGTCATTTATCTTTTTTTTTTCCCGATTTGGTCCTTTATTTTAATTTTAAGTGACAATTTGATATTTTATGTTTTAAAATGTCAATAATATTATCCTTTTTTTTACAAAAATTCAAAAAACTCATCAAAATTTTCAACCAAAACCCATAAAATTAATTATATTCTTTAATATAATACAAATTTCATCAAATTCGTAACTCAAATCTTCAAATAAACTCATACAAAAATTTCATCAAATTCCATTATTTATTTAATGTTGTTAGAGATGGAAATAGGAGTTTATTTGAAGATTTGAGTTTCGAATTTGATGAAATTTGTATTATATTGAAGAATATAATTAATATTATGGGTTTTGGTTGAAAATTTTGATGAATTTTTTGAATTTTTGTAAAAAAAAGGATAACATTGTTGACATTTTAAAACATAAAAGATCAAATTGTCACTTAAAATTAAAATAAAGGACCAAAACGGGAAATAAAAAAGATAAAGGACTAAAACGTTAACTGAAATTAAGTTAAGGGACCACGGGTGCTATTTAGCCTAAAAAATTATTTGATACTCTATCGCACAATTTTTTAGATGAGTGGTCTATTTTTCAATGTATAAAATCATCAGAGGCAGAAATACCATCAGAGTATATCATTAGAGGATATCATCTGAAGTAGAAATAAGAGGATACCATCAGAGGATGAAATAAAATGATATCATCATAGGCAGAAATCGGAGGAACAAATTAGAGGCAGTAATCAGAGGATATCATCATAGGCAAAAATCAGAGGATATCACCAGAGGATGAAATCAGAGGCAGAAGTAAGAGGGTATCATCAGAGGATGAAATCATATATACTATCAGAGGATATCATCAGATGAAGAAATCAGAGGCAGAAATAAGAGGATTAAATAAGAGGATACTATTAGAGGAAGAAATCAGAGGGTATCATCGGAGGCATAAATAATAAGATGAAATCAGAGGATACCAACAGAGGATGTAATAAGATGATATCATCAGAGGCTGAAATCAGAGGATACTATCAGAGGCTGAAATCAGAGGATACTATCAAAGGTAGGAAATCAGATGATGAAAATCAGAGGCAGGAAATCAGATGCAGAAAATCAGAGGAAGGAAATAAGAGGCACAAAAAATCAGAGGAAGGAAATAAGAGGCAGAAAATATCATAGGAAGGAAATAAGAGGCATAAAATATCAGAGGAAGGAAATAAGAGGCAGAAAAAATATGAGGGAATTAGAGGCAGAAAAAATCAGAGGGAATCAGAGGCATGAAATATGAGAGGAAGGAAATCAGAGGTAGAAAAAATCAAAGGGAATCAGAGGTAGAAAAAATCAGATGAAATCATAGGCAGAAAAAATCAGAGGAAATCAGAGGCATAAAATATAAGAGGAAATCAGAGGCAGAAAAAATCAGAGGCTGAAAATATCATAAGAAGTCAGAGGCAGAAAAAATCAAAGGAAATCAGAAGGCAGAAAATACAGAGGAAATTAGAGGTAGAAAAAATCAGAGGGAATCAAAGGCAGAAAATATAACCTAGAAACAGAAATACATTGATGCACTCCTTTCACAACGAGTGTTACTCTTGTTTTATAACCTAAGAACAGAACTACATTGATGCATTGTCCATGCTTATTAATTAATAAAAAAAATTCACTTTTGTTTTTATTTTTATTTTCCTATTTCAAAAGTTTTTGTTTGACAAATTTCAAAAGTTTTGTTTAAGAAATCAGAGGCCGAAAATATTAGAGGAAATTAGAGGCAGAAAATATGACATTTACAAATGTAATATTTAATAGGCTAAATAGCACCCGTGGTCCCTTAACTTAATTTCAGTTAACGTTTTAGTCCTTTATCTTTTTTTTTTCCGATTTGGTCATTTGTTTTAATTTTAAGTGACAATTTGATATTTTATGTTTTAAAATGTCAACAATATTATCCTTTTTTTTACAAAAATTCAAAAAACTCATCAAAATTTTCAACCAAAACCCACAAAATTAATTATATTTTTTAATATAATACAAATTTTATCAAATTCGTAACTCAAATCTTCAAATAAACTCATACAAAAATTTCATCAAATTCCATTCTTTATTTAATGTTGTTAGAGATGGAAATATGAGTTTATTTGAAGATTTGAGTTTCGAATTTGATGAAATTTGTATTATAGTGAAGAATATAATTAATTTTATGGGTTTTGGTTGAAAATTTTGATGGATTTTTTGTAAAAAAAAAAAGGATAATATTGTTGACATTTTAAAACATAAAAGATCAAATTGTCACTTAAAATTAAAATAAAGGATCAAAACGGAAAAAAAAAATAAAAGACTAAAATGTTAACTGAAATTAAGTTAAGGGACCACGAGTGTTATTTAGCTTATTTAATATTGTATCATAATTAATATTGATAACAAAAATATTTGAAAATTAAATCACAAAAATATTCGAAAATTAATACATATCGAAACTCCAAATAAATCTTAAGTTCCTCTATTTCTCCGGCGATATGGTACTACGTTAGACCAATCTCTACTACCACCCCTTTGTCTTCGCAACATCAAAATTAATTCATTCACTAGTGTGACGCCATCATATAATACTAGTTGCCGACCGAGAAGCTCTTTTGCAATTTCTACTGCACGACGTTGCATTGAAAAATACATTAAATAATTTATTTAAAATAATAGATGAATAATTAATTTTGTTATGTAATTAATTGCAATTAATATACCATTATCGCAACTGATTCATCAGCAGCAGCAGTAGCATCAGGTTCAGGTTCTGCAACCAGAGGATCTTCATGAACTGGTTCTCTTCGAATTATGTACGGATGAGAAATTTTGCGAAACCAATTCATGTAATCGTTTGAGCAAGCTGTAGGTCCGTTTCATCTGGTGTGGTCATCTGACCCACTATATCTAACGGTGAGCCATAAATGGTTTGGACATAATCGTACTAACGCAGTACCCTGTCTGGCAGATTAGCGTACGTCTTCGGGCCCCAGCGTATCCATCCTCTAAATAAAGAAACCTGTTCAAACAGTCACTTCAATCGATGCTGTTGATATGGCATCCAACATATCTGATGAACGTCAATCTCGTCTAGAGCTTTCCTAAATGGAAGAACCAAACCCTTATCCCTTTTTGGCTTCCATTTAAGTGCTCTAGGGTAGTCCTCAACATAGCTAGGAGAGAGTCTACGACAATCTACACATAATATTGGGAAATACTCGTAGACCCACACTTGCACATATATAATAACATTTCATTAGTTTATAATTAATAATAGAAATTACTAACACAAGAGTAATGGGAATACGCAGTAGAGAGGAGACATCGTCAAGAGTAATCGTCATCTCCCCAATTGGAAGATGGAAACTATTGGTGTCACGATGCCACCTCTCTACGAAGGCTAAAATGATCCCATTGTCGATCATTATGTAGCTGCATGTTAGCAACAAATATAATTTGGAGCTTGTGATAAGTTGCTCAATGTAACACCCCGAGTTTAAAATACAGCGCGAGTGTATTTTGTTTTTTTTCCACATAAAATAAATCAATAAAAGAATTTTCCGAATTAATTCAAGGGAATTAAAATAAAATTTTCATCAGTTCATTTCAAAAGAGAACACCCAGCTTGTGGCCACTAAATAGCATCAGAGTGCAGAATAATACAGCGGAAAAGTCATACATTAATTCCCAAAATAAAATTACATTCCCCAAAACTCAAGACCCTATACAAAAGTCTAGTCTGATCATGCACTAAAGCTACAGTAGCACGGTTTCCACCGTATCCTCTACAAGTCTCTTCTTCACCCAGCTGTCCATCCCTCTGCGTTGTCCACAGCTACGCCGTACGTAAAGATCAAGGGAAACTAATGACGTCTCCGTCATTAGTGTAACCGTCGGTGGGACGGGTTTGGGTATCATCTGAGGGCAAAGCCCAAAGTTCACAATAATAGTAAAGGGTCACCGACCGAAATTAACAATTAACACATAACATGTATATCACAGTAACAATTATAACCATGGCATAACATATAATAATGATGAAAGTTAAGGATGTTCATTTGAAATCTCATGACATGTATGCCTTTTTCAAAACAGCAATCAATTAGTATGGAAAATATGTGGTAAGTACAACCAACATTTCAGCAATCACAATCATTTATCAGAAATCAGATTTCATAAAGTACTCACACACATCAATTTCCAATCATCATCATATAACCAAAACGTGACCCACCGGTCAATCACCCGATGCAATATGTATATGCTCATTTACTCAACTTCTTGGAATTACCAAGGTGCAGTCGCTCACAGACCAGCACATGTGCAGTCTCTCATGGACCAGCACGATTTATATATGTCAGACTTTAACGGCCCTCAAGACCAGGGTGCAATCTCTCACAGATCAGCACCAGTGCAGTCGCTCAACAGACCAGCACGTTTTACATATTTGAATGGACCACCATGAACACGCGACCATTCCGTAGCCCAGATAGAATAGACCGTCTAATACACACGAAACTACTCTAAACCCGGATAGAATAGACCGTCTAATACACGCGGAACTATTCTATAACCATCATGGTCACTACAATTACATGTATTAGCCTCTCACAGGCCAAATACACATAAGTTAAATCCTCGCACGGATAGAATGAACCGTCTAATACACGCGGAACCATTCCGTAGCCCGAGTAGAATAGACCGTCTAATACACGCGGAACTACTCTGACCCCGGATAGAACAGACCGTCTAATACACGCGGAACTATTCTATAACCCACGGTTACTACTTAACTTCGCGGCTCATCACGGTCACCGCATCAACTCTATGGCCTATCGCGGTCACCACCTGACTATGCAATGCATGAACTTGCAATGTTTTCTCTTCACTGAAAACAGTATGCGACATCAATGAATTTCATGCATTTCCATCATTTCTCAAAATACCTCAACACAACCAATTTTATTATCAACACATCAATGATTAAACATTCAAGTAATCATTATCACTTTACATTATCACAAAATTCCATTCTGAATTATCATAAGTCTTTCCTCAACTCTTTAAAATTCATAAAACAATGTTTTAAAACTGAGGTTTCTGGAAAATACGAATCTGTATTCGAATACAGCCTCTTTATTCGACTACAGCCCCCCAGGTAGTCGAATACAGAGGCAGTCTCAGTGCACAAATCAACATTTTTCACTACATCGGTAAAGTCCCAAAAACTTCATCACCACCACTTCAAACTATCACAAAAATTCCATTTTAATTCAACACAAACCTTCCCAATACTCCCCAACACTTAGGGTTTATAAAACAAGGTTGAAAAACTTGGAATTTCTGAAAACCTGAATCTGTATTCGAATACAGACCCCTTGTATTCGAATACAGAAGCATGAAACTGCAATTTCAACATTCTGTATTCGAATACAGCATGCATGTAGTCGAATACAGAAGCCAAAAACAGAACCAGAATGATCAACATCAGAACATCAGAAATAGAACGAGAATGATCAACATCAAAACATCAGAAACAAAACCAGAATGATCAACATCATAACATCAGAAACAAAACCAGAATGATCAACATCAGAACATCAGAAACAGAACCAGAATGAATCAACATCAGAACATCAGAAACATAACCAGAATCATCAACATCAGAACATCAGAAACAGAACCAGAATCAGAATCATCAACACCAGAACATCAGAAACAGAACCATAACCAGAATGAATCACCAGAATCATCAGAAACAAAACAGAATGATTCACACCAGAATCATCAGAAGCAAAACAAAATGATTCACACCAGAATCATCAGAAGCAAAACAAAATGATTCACACCAGAATCATCAAAAGCAAAACAAAATGATTCACACCAGAATCATCAGAAGCAAAACAGAATGACTCACACCAGAATCATCAGAAGTAGAAACAGAATTATTAACATCAGAATCATCAGAAGCAGAAACAGAATGATTAACATGAGAATCATCAGAAGCAGAAACAGGATGATTAACATCAGAATCATCAGAAGCAAAAACAGGATGATTAACATCAAAATCGTCAGAAGCAGAAACAGAATGATTAACATCAGAACCATCAGAAGCAGAAACAGGATGATTAACATCAAAATCATCAAAAGCAAAAACAAGATGATTAACATCAGAATCATCAGAAGCAGAAACAGGATGATTTACATCAGAATCATCCGAAGCAAAAATCCTTCCTCTGTATTCGACTACAGAGGCTCGTAGTCGAATACAAGTTTGAAAACTTAAGTAAAACAGAAGCTTGACAGGTTGTATTCGAATACACACATGTTGTATTCGAATACACCTTCGAAAACCAGTGAAATTTTCCTGAGACTTCAACACATTTCAAACTGTTTCTTTTGAAAAATCAGCACAACCCCCAAAACAGTTTTATCACTCTTTTAAACCACAACACTCAGATTTTTTTACTTCAAACCAGATTTTCCAGAAGAAACACCTTCATCATTTTAAACCCTTTTTATTTTGAAATCATCAGCAACACCAGATTTTCAAACCATCAGAACATCATGCAAGCATTTCTGTTTTTTCAAACATCAGAATAACATGCAAAGCATTTCAGCTTTCTCAAACATCAGAACAACATGCAAGCATTTCAGCTTTCTCAAACATCAGAACAACATGCAAAGCATTTCAACTTTCTCAAACATCAGAACAACATTAACACATTCAGTCAAACAGCAAGCATCACTTAGCAGCAAAATACCAACAGAATGCATTTTTGCAATATTCAAAACAGTTTTATGAATATGCTTTTTACTCCTCTTCAGAATAACGTGCAATGCATTTTTCAGCTTTCCCCATAAACAAAACAGTATTGGAATCATCACCCAAAATAGCATGTTGCAGATTTTTAAAACCTCAATAGAATGCATTTTCTTTCATCTTTCAAAATGTCATGTAAAACAGTTTCTTTTTCAAAACAGAAACTTAAATATCAGTAATGCTATGCTAGTTATGCATTTATAGCCCTAATGCAACTAGAAAGTGGAAGGTGCCCTTACCCTTGTTGCGTTTTCTGCTTCTGCTCAAGTTTCTGCTTTCACTCAAGTTTCTGCTTTCGCTCCCGTTCGCGCGTCAAAAACCGGTGAAACTGCCGCTTGCGTTTGCTGCTACGAAACTGGGTTCTCTAGCTCCCTAATAATGTGGGGAACAACTTTTGTACTGGGGGTTTGGTGTTTCGGTGCTTGGATTTCCAAGTAATGGCACTTTTGAGGAACTTCCTCTTTTCTCTTTGAAATCGTGAAACAGCTTTCAGCAAACAGAAAATAGAATGGGAGGGAAGGGTGCTGTTACATGCAGCACTGTTACATGCAGTATGGGCAGGTATGGAGTTCTGATTTTTCTGTCTCCTCACGTGTATTTATAGAGTTACTTAGGTGCCACCTCATCAAAAATAATGTTAAAATAATGATGGATCCTCCAGCACTTAATTGTTTTGCAATTAGCCACTAATCCTCAATTAACTTCCCGACTAATTTAATTACTCATAATTAAATTAATTTAATCTTTATCCAATAATTTTAATTCTTCTTCCAAAATAAATATTTTTATATATATATATATATATATTTACTCAAAACATACATATATTAAATATTTTACAAATATCCCCAAAATACCCTTAATATTAATTCCAAAATTAATATTAAATTTAAGGGTCTTACACTCAACCTCTTTGTTTTAAATCATGGCTTCTCTTAATTTTTTACCGTTGCTGAACACCCTTAATTCGCCGTGATCCTGAAATAAATTAAGCAAACAAAATATAAGTTAAAACACAATAACAAAACAGATATTAAAAATTTCATTTGATTGAGAAAATTACCACGCCATCCCAGAGTTTAGTCGCCACGTGATCGCCAAATGTCCTAAGGACAGACATGTCAACCGGACCACCAGGAAATCCATCATCATGTGGAGGTTCATCATGTGCATCTTCCTCTTCATCATGTGCTTATTCCTGTTGCGCTTCTTAAGCCTCTTCCTGTTGGGCATGTTCTGCCTCTTCCTGCTATGCCCGTTGTGCCTCTTCCTGCAGTAATCGTCTTTGCTCTTGTCTAGCACGGTGAGCCCGTGCGGAAGCCGTTGGTCTAACACGACAACCCTCTTCATTAGAAGTACCCTCATCCAGTACAACATGACCCTCCCTGTCGATAAACATAGTGCGCACCATTCCTGCAAAACCAAATCATAATGAAAATCAAAACAATCACAATTTTACAACAATTCCAGAATTCCGGCATGTCTTACATGAATTGCTTTTCAAGAATCCAGAATCGTAAGTCAAGTGAGTTCACGTACGTTTCTTGGTTTTTGAAAACCAATTCACGTCCGTCAAGGGTTTGCAACTTTTAAAACCCAACAACACCAACACCAGTGTACAAAAAACCACAACAACACACATTGTACTTTCTTGTTGAAAATGTGATAGTGAATAAGTTGTTGAAGATGAAGATGATGATGATGATTGAAGGTGTTTGAAGAAGATGATGATGATGATTGAAGGTGTTTGAAGAAGATGAAGATGATTGAAGAAGATTGATGATTTTCGTGTGGACTTTGATGAACATTATGGAGTTTGGGAATTAGGTTTAAGGAGAAGGGGAAGAACGGGAAGAAAGGGAAGAAGGGAAAAAGATGTTTAAAAACATAAGGGTATATTCGAAATTTTAATTTTTAAAATAAATTAGTGGGTGTGGATAGCAATATGAGGGGTGTAGGTAGCAAAAGTATTGTATGATTATCACCGCGTCTCATTGTTTCATTAGTGCGAAATAGTGAGATTTTCCATGCCATCAAATGGGCGATGTCCAAGCTTGTTTGACAAATATGGTTTTTTAACTAAATTTAAAATAAGTGGATGCTATCTACTATCTTCACATTTTGCCAATTCTTGTATAGACCGTGTTAGAAAGCAAGTAAACAAGTAAATACGATTTTTCACGCTTTTGTTAAAGTAGTCATATGTTTAGTTAATTTTTGTCTTTTTATTGTTTTTTTTTTTAAGATGGAATAGTAAAAGTTTTTTTTTTATTGTTTTT
>JBBPBO010000004.1:62849422-62899459 GCA_037974295.1 Cicer cuneatum | reverse complement strand
CTCTTTATTGTTATTCCAACATATATTGAAACCATTATTACTAGTGAAATTATATATTGTTTTGCTATTGTAAAAAAAAAAAAACTATTTAAGGTAAAAAATGTGAAACGGCCAAATAATATTTAAGAAACCTTGTTTTCAATTTTATTTAATAATAACGAATTTTAAATTGAACATTTTGGTGAGACACTATCTCACTTGTCCTAACTAGACTCACGTCTCTTGAGAAAATTGATACCAACAATAAATTACTTTTTTTTCTTAATTTATTAACCAATTCAAAATATATTGTTGCCTTGTATGTGAAATGTAAATGTTTTGTAATAAGGTGTAATATTGTTTACTCAATTAGATCTTAGACTCGTGCGACCATGATCTACAATTTAATTGGTACAATTAATCATGACAAATTGTGGTCTATATGTTTTAGGAAAAAAAAGTCTATAACAATAAAAATATGAAGATAAAAAAATTGAAGACTTTACGTTATTTAAGCTTAAGTCCTTACCACTTGATAGTTTATAAACATATTATTTTGTGTCTTTAGTGATATTATTTTAGTTCGACGTTATAAAAATGTTAGTCAAAATGAATTCTTTAATTTTATTTCACAATAATTGAAAGATGGGAATGAAAATAATGTATATCATCATAGTATAAAAAAGTTACGATACTACTAGTTGAAATTTAACAACCATATTATATAATAGAATAGTTCAACGAATGAAATTCAATCAATTTAACATATAAAAAATACATAATGGAAACAAAAAAACAAAAAGAACAACTAAAGTAAATTTTTCTTAAATCCTGGTAATAGTAACATGTTGGGGTCATATGCACTCTAAAGATTAACATTGGAGAATTCAAACTCTAGTGTGTGTCTAGCCATAAATTTTGTTGTAGCACATGTTTATCAACTTTTTGAGATCGAGTTGAAACTTTGTGTTTGACTTAGGTTTATCTTTAATTAGTAATGAACAATGCATTAATCTAAGATAATTGAATCTTCAAATACAGTATCTAAAATATGTTATAAGTTTTTTAAAAAATAAATACATGCTTACGAGATTGAATATAAATAGTTGTAATATTTCCACTACAAAGCAAAATTATTCCAAAAATTTAAGGATTAAGATTGCAATGTAGGTTAGTTATCTGAATCTGCAAATACCTTTTGAAGAATTCATTAGTGGTAATGGAAAATTATATCTACATGAAATAGTTTGGGTATGTTGATCCCACAAAAAAGGGTTGCTTAAGTTGTCATAAACATTTGAGATAAGTTGAATGAGGAATTTAACTTTTATACATACAATGTCAACATTTTATAGAGTTAGCAACTCTAAGCTCACAAATATATATAGCGAGTGACTTTAGTGAAAATATTTTGTTACGGTGAGAAAAAAGAACAATAAATTTCATCCGTTAGATTGTAATAAATAAAAATCAACAGCTTTGTTTATTAATAAAAAAAGAAACATGTGCGAGTTATTTCAAGTCTTCCACTCTTACCGTTAAAAAAAATATCATTCATTATGATTCATACGTCCCCCTATTACACTATTGCTTGTTGTTGATGTTGAAAATTTTCTGGTGTAACACATTGCTCCAAAATTATCAAAACTATATGTTCTTCTAATGGTTCCACCATTATGCTTTATCCATCACAGAGTGAATTAATATGTTCAGTTTGTTAGAAATATATTTTGCCTTCACCAAATTTGAGACAAAACATCACATTTTTATAGTTGAATCGTATTTGAATGTATCACACAATTATGACATTGCTATACCTTTTAAAACTTTCCCCTCCCGGCGGTGCAATTTTGTAACATGTTATTTGACTAATTTAGCAATTCTCTAGTAGTGCAAATTTGTTTTTACAGTTGATTGTTAGGTTTCAAAATTTTGCACATATGTAGATTATGTTCAATTGAAAAATAATAAAGGGCAAGGCTAAACAAGTAACATTGGGCAAGGTTAAACAAATAATATGTTATACTTAAGTATTGAGTTTTTTAACATTTCAAATTAAGGTATTGCAAACGATAGCTCGATTCAACTTATTTCAATTTATAATTAATAATGATTTGAGTTTTGTGAGAATTTGTTTAAGTTAAAATCTATTTATCAACTTTTCAAATATCCCTACTTGATTCTGACCCATATTCGTGAGACTTTTTCTATTTAGTTTTACAAAAATAGTTTTTTGACAAAAAAAAAAAAAGAAGACACTCAGACACAATGTAAAAGACCTCCAATATAAGACTTTAGCCTTTTCTCTCTCCTCATAACACTATTTTCTTTTTCATCCGCCAAAAAGACAATAAAATTCAATGGGATCGAGAGATACCATGTCTTCATATCTAGGGTTCCAAGTACCTGGATCAATCAAAAGTTCGATTCTATCTGAACTGCTCATTTTCAAATGATATCCACAGTGTTCACAAATATTCTTTACGGTGTCAATGCATGGTGTTGTAGTTGTGTGTTTTATTGAGAACTATTGTGAATATTTACCCTTAAATTGATTATATATATTTTGTTTTGTTTTTGAAAAATGATATATTATCAATTATTTCAATCAATTATCATCAATGCAGACAAAAAAATAATGAATTATGACAAATAAATTATGTTTAGTAAAAATTAAAGAAGAATTTAGAACAAACACAACACTTACGATGAATTTATATTTACTTCCTTAAATTAAACCACCAAAAATTGAACTTGCAATGTATATCTTTTTACATTAGTGCGAGTAGTATTAATCTAAAAATACAATTAAAAAATAATAATTAATATTATATTACAAAATTAAAAAAATTATTAATTAAATTATTTATTTATTTTACAATGTCTAGACTTTAGAGCTGCGGAGCGGGGTGTTCGTGGCTTGGCTGCAGGGTTGTTGTTGTTCCGGCGCGCAGTCTGCTCGAGTGTGAAAATGCAAGCTCCAATGAGGCAGAAGCTGCGGCTCTGCAATTCCAACTTCAACTTTCTCTTTAGACTTTCATCATCCTATTTACATTCTTCTTCTTCTTCTCCTTCTCCACTAAACTCACAACCTTTTACTACTTCTGCTTTCGCTCATTCAACCGCCACCAATTCCTTCACCGCTCCATGGCTCACTATTCAACGACGTGGAATCAAAGTCGCCGCGTCTGATGTAAGCATCTGTTAACTTCGAGCTTTTTGAATCCAATTGATTCTTACATGCTCTTCACTGTCTAGTTTTTCTTGCGGTGCAGATTAGAGTCGGAAATATCATTGGAAAACAAGGTTGCTATGCTCTTTTATTTTTATTTTTTATTATTGAATTAATTTTATTGTATCTGATGGTTAAATCCGATTTGTGTATTTTGTTGTATTCTTCTTACTCACAAATTCACTTTGCATTCTTATTGTGCTGGCTTGATTCCAGATCGCATATTCGAGGTAACGACTAATTGCTGGATTGACTTATTGTAAATTGCCATTTATTCAATCTTGTTATTCAACGCCTTTATATTTTTTGCAATGTAAATTCCTTCAGGTTCTTAAAGTAGATCACTCTCACGAAGGAAGAGGAAAAGCCACTATCAAGGTTTTTTGTTTTTTTTGTTTTGCACATTATATTCACGATTACATGTTCCTTATTAGCATTAGCATTATCTATCAGCTGCTAGAAGTTATTTAGTTTTTCGTATATCAGTGTTTGAAATGGAGTGCTGTGAATCTGTGATATGTGCATAGATGTACATTGTCTATCTGTCTTTAATAAGGAATACATAATTAGCTCAGTGAATACTGAATACTAGAGTAAAGATCCTCTCTATTTCTCAAAATAATTGGAGATCCATTACTATAGTTTTGGTGTATAAATGCTTAATTAATGTCACCAATTTTCTCGAAAACTATAGTAATGGACACCTCTATTTCTTTTGAAAAATGGAGAGGAGGTAGCTTGTCTTTTAAAAGAATTATTACTATTATTATTATTATTATTATTTTTATTATTTTATTTATTTATGAAGGCTTTTATTTGATTATGGAGAGGGATTTTCGCCATAACTTGAAGGAAAAAGGCTCATTTTGTGCATTCTCTTTAAGATACATACTTTCATGGGCAGAGGGAGGGGGCATGACTCCCCAAATTTTAAACAATTTAATTTTTCTGTTTGGTTGTGGTGTGTTAAATAACAAGCCATCGACTTGGTATCTTTGCCTTTTGGCTTTTAGCTCTCTATTGAGTCTTTGACTTTGTGTCTTTGGTTATTGCTCTCCCTAATGATAAATCTGTGCCTTCAGTACTGCATACTTGACACATAGAACCAATTCCTCGTTGCAAAATATGCTTGACACATAGAACCAATTCCTCGTTGCAAAATATGGCATGCTAGATTTTGTAATCCACCCCTTCTTTTGGTAGGAAAGTTTTCATCAGCAATTATGAAAACTTTCTGTGTTTTCCCCCACTCATCGGAAGGTGGTGAAGGAAGTAATAGAAAACAGTAAGTTGCATTTATTAGTGATTACAATTTACTTGTGTAGTCATATTGTTATAATTTTGTTCTCTCTATGATTCTATCTCTCAGTATACACGCAGACATCTTGTTTTTGTTATAAATCCTTGGTAACAAGCAAGTTATTGCTAATAATGAAATCCAATGTTGTTAAATGGTTGTGAAGGGATGCCCGCCATGGCGGCGTCATAGGATGCAATGGTATGTTTGATGTTTGGCCTTCTGTCATATTCCACCATCGACAACACTGATGAAACCATATATATAACCAGATAGATTTCTTTCAATTATTGTGTTGATTTGCTGGCTTGACCCCAATGCTAGAGATGTATTTGTGAAGTTGTTTGCTAATAAGTAATAATACATAATTGATCTAGAAACATTTTACCATGAAGCAGGCTCATTGAAGAATTTGAATTAACTAATAACTGATGAATTAGCGATTTTTCATACCTTTAACATAGATGTTAATACAGAATCTCAAAGGGTCATATTGTTTGATTTGATTAAGTAATGAGGTTTTTCTAATAGAGTGTTGATTTAGGTTTTATTGTAACCTACTAGTCTTATTGTGTTGTGTTTAAAAGGGTTTTATCCAAAAAGAAATCCTAGTTAAATGGCTTTGTGATCTTTGGACAGTGGCATTTGTCAATCAATTTTTAGGTAGTATTGGAGTGTCTGGTGTCCGACACTGATATATGTAGTTATTGGATATTGTTGTTTAACCTTTTACTTCTGGGCTCTTACTTTTAACTCCATTCATAACTGAAAAGTGTAACTTTTTCTGATAATAGGTGGAACTTCGTGATATTGGTCAGGGAAACAAGGTAACACAGAGACTGGGGACTGATGAGGATATTGAAAGTATGTCCCTGTATATGTAATATGTAATATTTCCTATGCAAATTTATGAGCAATATCCATTATATCTTTTGTTTATTGTGACTAGATTGTTTATTTTGTTGTTAATTATTAATAATTGTTAATATGGTAAGGATTCTTTAATTTGTATATGTAGACTCCTCCTAAGGAAAACCAAAAACAGAAGGACATGTTCTTGGGTCCCTAACAGTAGTTAGAATTTAGAATAGTTATGAAGTGAAGTGGTTGGGCAGTTGAGACTGTGAGGTTTAGAAAATTAGATTAAATAACAGGAGAGGGGCGGAAGAGAGGCTGGTAGATTTGTTAAATAGAACAGGAGATTGGTTGTAAAATGGAGAACCTTTTTCTGATCAGGAAATCCTTGAAAGTATTCCCTCCTTTGTTATTTTGTTTATGATTCAGTCGTTCAAAACAAAAGTGTTATTTCTTTTTCTGTTATATCTGGTGTGCTCAAATCTTTCACAAAAAATACTTTGGACTTTGTTTTGGGGTTTGCAACAGTGCATGTCCTCGTTCTGTGGATACAGATGAACTTGTATGAAGACTACAGTTACACCTATTATACAATTACATTTTTTAATTTCAGTGACAACATCTGGCGCAATATTTCGTCTTTTAACTAATGATGTGCTAAGACACTTCATACCTGATGATAATTGACCAGTATCCTTTTCTGTGCTTACAAATTCTGAAAATTGTTGCAGGGATCTATGTTCATGAAAAGACTTTCATGTATATGTGCACGGATCAAGATGGAACTGTAGTATTAATGGAGTGAGTTCCTACATCTTTTACCTTGTTTCGCTGTTGGTATATCATTATATGCTGATGGGTGCAAGAAACACTTGGAGAACATAGTTATTTAATGTGGTTTTTCCATTTAATTGTGGTCAGCCCTGATACGTTCGATCAAATTGAAGTTTCCAAAGACTTGTTTGGCAAGAATTGTTTATATATACAAGGTGGATTAAATTTAACCCTTGATCACTGTTCTTTTACTATCAGCTATTATATGGAAAACTTGGACGTTTTCAACTGTGCTTAATGGTCATACTCAGCATTCATGTCTCAATAAACTACTAGTGCTACCAATCATTTTTTGGTTTTGTCATCAATACTGACATTGTTATTGCTATGTATTACTATCAATTCCCTGCATAATCAATGTCATTACTGGGGCCTAAGAGTTTCCTGAACTATTTTTGCTACTTAACCTTTCTCATTTTTTATTTACCCTAGCTGATTCAAAACTCAGTGTTGTAAGCTATAGCTTCTTAAATCTTAAGTATCTCCTCTGTGGTTTTCTTTATCTGATGCATCCATGATCAATGATTCATAAGGTTTATTCTGGTCAGTATAGTGTTCTAATTGATCAACATAATTAGTTTTCCTCCTATTTCGTTTTTTGCTATTTTCTGCTGTATCTATATGGTGTGATTTTCTCATTTTCCCGGTCATCTTCGCGTGACTTTACATTTATTATATGCTATAGCACAAGATTGCATTTGTAACTTCTCTGTCATTCTACTTTTGTGGGATAAGTTTGTCTCCTGCTTTTTTGTGTCTTCAAGGCTTTATTTTCCCTCCCCTTCTCCTTTTCTTCTCACTTAATGTTATTTTTTTGAAGGACCTTGTCCTACTTTCGCATTGTACTTTCTTCTCTGTTAATAAATTTATTTGTAAGGAAATTATTTTACCCTCTGATAGTCATCAATACCAACTTTAGTGTCATGGATATAACTAAGATTTCGCTCAATCATGTCTTCTTTTACTCATCAATTGTTATATTGTTGCCTGATTGACAGATGAAATGAAGGTTAAGGTACAATTTTATGATGACAAACCTTTATCTGCATCAGTTCCAAAACGCGTAATATGTACTGTCAAGGAAGTGATTGCAGCCACTCCAAGGTACATGTGTTCTCCATTATTGGATTTAGAAAAAGTATTTGATCTTGTACCTTTTCATTTGTTTTTTTTTTACTTCCTCTTGTTGTGAATGTCTTTGAATATTTTCTGATGAAACGTCAATGAATTGTCTTACAAATCACCCTCTTATTGATTTAAAAATTCCACCTATTTTGTGGGCTTATGTATCCTCTTCTTAGGTGGTATTTGGTATCATTAGAAATGTCGTTAACATTCGTGGAAAAGCGAAGTCGGAATATAAGTTTCCCACATTTGGTACAGGAGACAAAATATGTTCCCCAGATGTAAGGCATTCCTGATAATGTAATTTGTGAATGATAGTTAAAAATATCATTATCACCATTCATCATTAAAAAAAAATATCAATTAGAAGTTGATTATATTATTGGCAATATGGCACTTTAACCAAACATTATAATAAAATTTTGTAAGGAATACCGCAATATTTCCCCCTGAAAATGATAGCCAAAATCATAAACGTTCTTTGGATCCCCTAGCTCTTGGGAATGAGATGCCCAAGGAGGGAATGATTCCCTGCAGCACCAAACCACAACCTTAGTGAGGCCAGTTTCAGCCTCCATGCCACAATTTTTGATGCCTAAGGAATAATAGGAATTTGTGATTTGTTTTCTTCAACTTTTACATCATGTCAAGACTTGAGACAGTTAGGAAGGATAGTTTGAATAAGGATAAGAACCAAATTATCCCTAGTCCCCCCAAGTTCCTTCAGTATTTTCTCGTTTATTTTTAATGAATTTGTCGGGATGTTGCAAATGATAGGTGGCGATTTAGGGGTGCCAATATAGTTGAGATATCTTCTTAGTCATGTGATGCTTTTGCACTATAATTTTTTGCTCAAAAAAAATTATCCAACAGTTTTTAGATAAGGATAAGATCCAAATCATTTGATTCAGCTCTAAATCAAGTTATTTTTCTCCTTTGTATTTTTCCATAGTTGTAGTGGATGGGTTGTTTCTCGGATCTCAGTACCAATTACATAATAACTATGATATCATGTCTATCCTAATTACTTAATATTCATATAAACAGAATATATTATTTACATAAACATGAGCACTGCTTAACCAACTCTGCCTTTATATTATAGCATTGTATGACTCTTAAGAAGGAAAAAAAACTCTTCTCCAAAGTTACAATTTCCTTATATAATTAGGATTAATATAACTTGGGGTTAGACCATTAGTGCTTTCTCTACTGTATCACACCAATACACACCGTAGGATATTATTTGTAGTCTTTATATCTATCTTTTTCTCATTTTCTGCCAATACCTATAAATTCAACAATCTTCAATGATTATTTGTGTTTGTGGATCAGTTCCTATGTCTCAAGAAACATTCATTTCCTTTGGTTTCTTAGTCTTGATCCATACTAAAACTCATGGCTGTCCTACATCATCCATCGTTATGTAATGTGTAGTCATACCTTGCCATCATTCACATTATCATATGTTGTACTATGGTTCACAATGTCAACTACAGCTGCAGTCTTCATAAAATTTGAGAACAGACTTGCAAGGGGAAGAGTCTTTTGTTGTCACCATTACTGTAGATCTCTACTTCAGGTAGGAGATGAAAATCCTGAAAGCAAGAAAAGAGAACAGATAGAGGAAGGAAGTTTTTTACCCACACTAGTCGGGTTGGAACTTCGCAATTGAGTCAAACTCTAAAACATTAAAGAAAACCTAGTATGTGGAAGGGCTGTCCAATTTCCCAATCTCTTTGATGTGATTACTGGTAATGGTAAATCCGTTAACATCCATGAGCAGGAGATGGAATATAAGACTTTTTCCTATCCTAAAGCAAATTTAAGGAAAAAGAGTTGTCCTTGAAGGTAGGAAAGTAGTTGCTTTGCAGCGCAAGAGTAAGTTTCCCACTGTTATAGAACTTGACTTGAGTAGCGCATAACACACATGTCATGACAGAGAGCAATGTGAGACACAAAATCTTTGAATCTGTATCTAGTCATTTGTGTTTAACCTATAAAGTTATGCTGTCTTTAGAGGGTGTTGTAGACTTCAAATGAAATGATTACTTTAAAGTCTCACATTTGTGATATTTCTTAGCTGTGTAGTTATCAATTTGTGGGAGGATGCTGGTTATTTTTTAATTCGTGTCTGATTAGTTTTCTGTTTCTGCATCAATAGAATTTTGCAATTTGAATCTGACATAATACATAGCACTGATGAAGTCAACTTCTAAGTTGGGGCATTTCAGCTTCTCTGTAATCTTCATTCAATTTAATTTTTTGTACTGATTTTTCCCCCTCCTTGATTTAAGGAATAAAAAGGTCGTACTGGACAATGGCCCTACAATTGAAGTAAGTCAAATGATTATTTATTTTTTCCTTCTGCGTTTATATAGTAGCATAAATAATTTATAAAAAAAATCTATGTAAAGCAAAGAGAAAAATGAGAGACATAGTATGAAATCTACTTGTCTGAACTATACAGAGCACTAGGAGGCTCCATTATATACACAATGAAATAATTATAAGGAACTCGAAATATCATGATCACCGTACTTACAAGATATCATTAACATATTTACAATATTCACATGTTTTTTCAACAAAATCAATATGACTAATCAATTGATTATTTTCAAAATGATATGGCAGTATCTCTGCTATAAATTATTTCCATTTGAATTAAATTGATTCAATATCTGTTGCTGGTAATGCCAAGTGCTTATGTCTTGTTTGTCTTTGTCCATATGGTCAACATCATCCAGGTTCCGCCTCACATTGTAGCCGGTGATGCCATTCTTGTTAATACAGAGGACGACTGTTACATTGAAAGGTTAGTTGGTCTACTAAAAGTCAAAGGATTTGATTATAAAATTTATGATAGTTTCTATTTTAGTAAGCAGCAACCACTCGTATTTATGAGCTTGAGTGTTATCTCTCTTTATTAAGGCAGATATTTGTCTCCCTCATCTTTTGTACTCCATTCTTCTGTGGCTCTCTCTTTCTTGGAAAAACAGAGGCTATCCTGTATATTGGCTTTGAAATTCTCTGGGTTTCTAGATTTTTTTAAACTACAAATCAGACTTGGAATCATTATTGTCTTTTTTACGTAAGCTTAAAATGAAATTATTAATTATAGCACTCGTGTAAGCTGTTTCTTGTGCTATGCCATTTGTTTTCTGGTGTTCAGCAACATCTCTACCAGTCATCACCCACATTATAAAACCATAAACCTAACCCTATCAGTCCCTGAAAAATTGGGGGTACGAAGGAAACCATTTTTTTGGGTTTAACTGTGTTCTGAATCACTGGAAGACCACTGTACATTTTACGAGGTTACCAAAAAAAAAATACTAGCTACTGTATCAAATTATAAAATGCTTTGCTTCTTCCTTTCTCAAATTGGTTCTCTATGTCGGGCATGAGGGAGGAATTTATCCCTGTGGTCTCTCTATTACTGTAGGCTCTGGTGGCCATGTCGTTCTGGGTTGGATTTTTTTAATCTGTCAAATATGTGATTTAGTGTATTTTCAGGCTAATAGTATATAGTTGCCAATAAAGCTGTTTTATCTCTTCATTCTCAGGGCTAAGGCGTAGGGTGTGTTCAGCCAGAATTTTAAGCAGACTGTGGCACAAAAATCCATTTTTATAATTTTAGTGAATTTTGAATCAGATATGACCTATGTTATCCTTTCCCCCTCCCCTATTTCTCTTGGTAATAAGCCCCTTTTTTATGTTTAGTTGACAGTTTTAATGTATCCGTGGGCAATGAATTTAGATGTTTTTTTACACCTGAATGTTGGTGTGTATCTTGGTTGTTGTTTCAGTTTATGTACAATGTAGAGAAGAGTTGAAAAATCATTTCAATTCTGGAAGTTTCAGATAAAAAGTCATTAGTTCCATTGAGTTTATTCACAGGTGGGATCAGGGGCAAGATACTTTGTTTCTTTTTGACTGAAGATACTTTGATTGTTAGCTGCAAGATATGTTATGAAGCCAACTCTTCAATCCAATGATTGGGAACTCCATATTTTGTCAACTTATTTTAACTTATAGGCTTGACTTGTTTGGAGTTATTGTTAGTTTTTGCTTTTTAATTTTCAAATGTAAATGTGAAAGAAAAAAAATCCGAGTTTGATTACTTGAATGCAATAAGAATAACTATCATTTTTCAACCATGACCTAAATAAACAAAAAATAAATGATTTGAGGCTTATATTTGAAGCTATACGGTGAAGAAATTGTCAGAAAGATGAAGAGTTTGGAGCTTTTGAAGTCTTTCAATCTCAAAGGGAATCTGGAGCAGCATGCAATAAAATGTCTAATAGGAAAATTCATACTACAATGCAAGAGCTACATAAAGGAAAAAGAGAGAGAAAAAGGCAAGTCACATCCTCTTTCAAAGCTACAGTGCAAGAACCCCTTCTCATACCTTCAATTAAAAGTCACGATTTTTTTCAAAAGCAACATAATAGAAATATAGAAGAGCAATAAATTAATGAAACAACACACCAAAAAACAATTAAAACAAAACTAGAATGTTCAAAATAAGAATCAATACAGTCATTGATACAACATGAAAGAAGAATAAAGAGAAGAAAATTTGTGGAGATGAATAGAAATGAACCAGAACGGAATCAATTGAGAATGGAGGAAGGACGGTGGTTTTGGAAGAGGCCAGCTCACGATGGTTTTGGAGTTTTGGGTGAAAAGATCACACTGGAATGGTAAAATAAAATCAGTAATATCAATTATGAATAATTAAATAAATAGTTGATATTATGTACACATGATAATTATGAATACATATAATATCAGCCAATGATTTATCCACTTAATCAACTTAAATTTAAAAAATTAGTAAATAAAAAAGTGCCTTTATTCATGAAATTAACTTGGCAACGACTGCAACAGAATATGTCGGCTAATGAGTTAATAATTTATGGGCCTAGATGATTCCCCGTTGTGAGCTTGCAAAAAAATAAGTAGAAACACAATCAAAACAACTGGAATATATAATACATCCATGCAAGTGCACGTACGTCAGGAAATTAACTAAGCCGTTCAATTACCAAACACAATAACTAAATCAAAGCCACCCCCAATAAAACATAACTCAAAGCCAACCCAAAAATACATGAGTTTCATGCAGTCAATAGGAACATGCAATTAAGCAGTTTAAAATTATAAATTAAAAAAAAAAATCTGCTTTTTTTAACTGTTTGATCAAGATAGGATAACCAACTCTATCTTGACGTCGTGACTGCGAGTACCGCAAAGAATCCACGTTGACCAAAATGAAATTACACAAATTAAACCCAGGTCCACGAAGAATGAATCGCTAGCACCGAACCAACACCTTCAGGTTCTGGAAGGCTTCTTCTAGATGTTTGTTGAATTTAACTGGTAGGGGCGATACTTGTTTTGTTCATAGTGAAAAAAACCGTTACCGATAATTTTTTAGATATTAAAAACATGAATAGTGCTATAATACATTCTTTTAACACATCTTCGTTAAAATTATGGTTAAATATGTTTTTAATAGTAAATTACTAATTTTTAATTTTAGTTCTCGTAAGTTTTTTTTATTTAAATTTACTCTATGAGATTATTAGTTTTGACTCATATCGTTAAATCAAAAGTTATAAAAAAAAAGCCAACCAATTGTTGTGGTATGGAAGCAGACAAGTTTTCTAAAAATTCCTAAACACTTTTAATTTTTATTCATATTTTTTTAATTATAAAATAACACTAATTATTAAATGATAATTAATAAATTTATTATTTAATAATATAAAATATTTTAATTTTTAATATATCATAAAAGATGGTGAATTAGTATGCATTTATAGAGCGACGTGTCCCGACGCTTCTTTTTTGTAATGTTGATATGACTTAGGGACTAAAGTCGATGATATTTAATTTTACAGGAACTAAATTCAAACAAAAAATTTTACAAGGACTAAAATAAAAAAAAAAGATATATTTACAGAGACCAAAGACATATTTAAACCTTAAAATTATATGATTTAGTGGGATGATTGTGAATTTTAACTAACGAAAGAATCTATTAGAAAATGTGTATTGTTATCACTTTTCTAAAAACTTTATTTCACTTGATTAGTTTTTTATTTTTTTACTAAATAGACATTTATTACAAAGTATGTATTGTTAACACTTTTCTAAAACATTACTTCACTTGATGAATTTTTTTATTTTTTATTAAATATATTTATTCATTCAAATTAATAAAATATATTAATTAAAAATAATATAAATTTAAAGTCGCTAAAATAAAAAATAATAAATCTGTCAGCAATAAACTTACGACACTAAAATTAAAATACCTACAAATAAAATTGAATGTTGATTATTTAACTCTATAATATACGCCAATCATATTAAGGTATATCGAAATATCATAAAAAGACGAAAATAAAACCGAGAGAAATTGGAGGGGGCTCCGATTCATTAGCTGTTCGCTCCAAGTTTTGACTCCAAATCCAATTAAATGCACCGTCTAATAATACACTCTATAAAGTCGGTTAAGTCATTCAGCTAAGCTAAGAGTTGCTATTCATTTATTTACCGAACTTAATTTTACATTAAAAATTAGTAGTATTTTTAAAAAAAAGTTGAACCATTGTTGACAAACATCTTTAACGATTTTTTTTTTTTGAGATAAAATATCTTTAACGAAATTAAAATTAAGTTTTTATTAAATTGTATAAGATTTCATACTTTCATAATTTTGTATCGAGAGTTAGATAATATTTATTGAACTTACTATATATTCTTTCAAAATCCTATTTTTGTTTTTAATTTTTCTCTCTATTAATTCACATGATTAACATCGACAATTTAATCTAGTTTATTTTTAGGGAACATTTTAATCTAGTTGTTCATATGATTATTGTAATTTGGTTAGTTATATTTGAACATCTATAATGTTTAGACATAGAAAACATGATTTTCTTTAATAAAAATGCAAAAATAATTTTACTTTTTGTTGTTGTTTGAAAAAAATATTTTTTTGTGTGTATATGTTAAACACTATTTATTTGGTCTTGTGGCCATACAAAAATATCTTGTTAAAAAAGCACAAAAATGAAATGAAATAATTGAATATTACAAAATTTTGAGATTAGCTTGCTAAAAAAAAAAGGCCATACATGGTTACATTAGCGAAATAAAAAATAATAAAATGATATTAATAAACAATTTAATTAAACACATTGTACTTAGTTGGTTTCATATGAGTGACCGACATAACATTCAGCAATTTCCTTATAAGAAAAATGCTAATTGTTCCCAAAGAAATTTGATAGAGAATATATATAATGTTACATGGTAACACATTTACAAATTATAACCATTTGCACATTCAAACAAAATGTGATGAGTGGAATACTCTAATTTTGAATAGTTTTATAAAAAATACATTATTCTGTATTCATTTTTTTAAAACAACTACTAATTAGATTAATTAGATTAAGATGACAATTACACAAAAATGAATGTGAAATTGTTATAAATTAACCTTTTTTACAAAGCTCAAATACATTAACCCTTTTTTTAGAAGGTTGGAATAATATAAATTTTGGTTCTCAATTCATAATTTTATTTAATATAACTTAATTTAGTTTATTATAGAAGAGTTGAACGTTGAATAGATATTGAGAGAAAAAGAAAAGAAAAGAAAGAGAAAGGTGTGGTAGTAGTATGCATGAGTAAAAGCGACGTGGATCTAAGAGTGGAGGCTTGGCGCGTGAAGGTGGATTGTTGGTTGCAAAAAGCGCTGAAAGAAGAATAATAGAATCGGGATAACACTAGAGAGAGTGTGTGTGTGTTTGTTATTATTAACTAACTACAACCTCACCTCTTCACCTTACAATAATACAAAAAGCAGAATAATCGATTAACAAATTGAGAATCCATATGAGGAATCCTTCATCAACAGATCAAGCAAAATTAGCAACAAATTCAAATAAGAAGAAGAAGAAGAAGAAGAGGAATAGTACCAACACAACAACAACAACAACAACAACTACTACTACTACTACTACACCATGTTGCAGCAAAGTAGGGTTAAAGAGAGGACCATGGACATCAGAAGAAGACGAAATATTATCACAATACATCAAAAAAGAAGGTGAAGGTCGTTGGAGAACTCTCCCCAAAAGAGCAGGACTTCTCCGTTGCGGTAAAAGCTGTCGCCTCCGTTGGATGAATTATCTTCGTCCGTCCGTCAAACGAGGTCAGATTGCTCCCGATGAAGAAGATCTCATCCTTCGCCTCCACCGTCTCCTCGGTAACAGGTATGTATATTCAATTAGGGTTTCGTTTCATTCATTTAGGGTTCCATCATCTATTAATTAAATTCATGGATCTAAATTAACAAAATTAGTAATTAATTAGGTGGTCATTGATAGCTGGGAGAATTCCAGGAAGAACAGATAATGAAATTAAAAACTATTGGAACACACATCTCAGCAAGAAACTCATCAGTCAAGGGATTGATCCAAGAACACATAAGCCTCTTGATAATCCTTCGTCGTCTTCTTCTTCCAAACCTTCTCCTTCATTAATCATACCAAATATTATTATTAATAATAATCACCAAATTACCACTCCTAATTTTACATCTTCTACTCATCATCAACTTGTTGTTACTAACAAAGAATCTCAAACTTGCCGTAATATTAATGATGATCAAATATTGGCTCAATATCATGATTATTATCCAGATCAAGTGGTTAATAATAATTATAATGATGTTTCTGGGATGGATAATGATATGCTTATAACCACCACTGGGAACAACAACTCTACTATAAATATGAATAATAATGATGATGTATTTAGTTCTTTTCTTGATTCTTTGATCAATGAAGAGGCTTTTGCTGCACATCGTAACACTCTTCTTCAACCTGAGAATGATCCTTTGATCTCATCTGCACCAACACCGCCTTTGTGGGGATCGCCACTCATTTCTTCTAATTTCATCCAAAATGAGGACTCACCCAACCAAGATCAAGGACCTTCATCATGCATATAGCTTCTCCATTTCTCTCAATAATAATCTTGGATCACTTTCGTTATTATTTTAGTTTCAAATATAAACAAAAGTAAAGTTAAAGAAAATTGATGTATCTAATTCAAAATTTGAATTAAATACACAGATTTTCTTGGATCATACTTTCACTTTTACATATATAGTATGGCCAAGCATCTTCGACATTTTACTTCATAAAATCCTGATCTTTATATATATATATATATGTGTGTGTGTGTGTGTATTAATATGACATTATGTCATGCATTGTATTCTTAGCTAAATTTCTATATGTATGTTAATTTCTATACTTTCATCGTGGATATGTACGTATCTTGAATATTTGGGATTGTAATCTTATGCATGGCTGCATCTTACAGCTATCTTGTTGTTATAAATTATATATTTACAAACCAATTAGTATTTTCTTAATTATGATTTATGATTTATGATAATTGTCTTTTCAATTTAATCACTATAATGTTTTACTTTATTTTGTTGATGCAAATTAAGCTCATGTGGATTCAGATGTTTTAATGTATCACAAACTCCGTTTGGTCTCATGCATGCATAAGCAAAAAGTACTCATTTTCTACATTGTCTCAAATAATATAAACATATATAAGTTAGTTTCACTAGCATGCAGCTAAAATAATCACACCCAACCAAAAGATGTGCAAGGATGGAAAACAAACCGTCCATTGTAACAATTTAATTAAGCTAATCACAACTTATTACGGTTAGGAGTGAGAATAAATTAGGTCGTCTGTAAATGGTCTACGATATGACCTACTTAAAGTTTGGTTTGACATGATGTGTTTAATGAAAATGTTAGGCTCAAATTTTTTTTAAAAACTTATTAATTTACTCCAACAAACAAGAGAAACTAGAAGAAGATGTATATGTTTCTAATTATTGGCCATAGTTAATTCATCAACATGTTAAAAATGTTGCTATATTTAAATTAAAAATGTTGCTATATACTTTTTATATTCCAAGATAAATTAATAGTATTAATAAAAGGATCTAATAAATTAAAAATGTGCTATATTTAAGAACAATTTGTTTTTTTCTTTCAAACAATGCTTATAATTAAGAACATAGGTAGTATATATTTCTCATGGAAAAAGAGAAACCTCTATAAATAAAGAAGACTCTCAAAAGATATTTTAAACCTGTCTCATATGGTTACATTGTTGTTTTTCACAAAAAATGTTACAATCTTAAATTCTTACTATTAAGCTTACATTTTATAGTTGACTAAGAGTCTGTCTAATATAGATCTCCTTAAAAATAGTTCATGGGTTTACTATTTTGAATAAAAAATAAATAAAAATAATTTTATTAAAATTTAGTGAAGTTGAACTTTGGACCAACAAGTAGATATTACACAAGTCCTTATAGTTATTATATTTCTATACACACTTGATACAAAGGTAGAAAAAGCCAAATTTATATATGTAAGAAAATCTGGAAAGTTGAAAACAGCTTTCTTTGAACTATATACTACATGCATGTTATATATACATATGCATGGCTATATATCCAGTCAACTCGTCAATTTTTAAATATTGCTTCTCTAACAATTTCCGCAAGACAAGAGACGAGTATGTTATAGTTTAATACCTTAGGAAAATGATGCGGGTTAATCGATACACTCCATAGATACTTTGAGATCGATAGAAGAGAAAATTGAGAGAGTAATCTGATAAATGTGACATGTTAACGATGTGATAGAAAATATGAAATAGAGAAATTATTTACTAGTTAAATTGTTAATTAACCTTTATCATGGTACGTAATACTTATTTTTTAGTAAATAAACTATCTAGAATAAATTTGCATTAATTGCTCAACGCGTGATATATATCTTTATGGACGCCATAATATATATCTTTGAATAGCATAGTGATAATAGTATTAAGAACATAATTAAGTGGTTCATGTCAAGAGAAAAGTGTGGCCTTGTCTCTACTACGAGTGGTTTGTGGATCATTTGTAGAAAATGGTCTTCTAGTATAGTTGACTGATTGTTTCTTTTATTTTGTTTGCTTTTTATATATAGTTTCATTTCATATGAGGTTCTTTCGATTGGAATGCCTAGTTAAGTTTTTTTCTTTATTGTATTTGGTTGGAGTACCTTTGCTTATTCATGGTAGAGGGTTTGAGTTGTTTAGTTCGCAACGTTGTTTCAATAAATATTCAGCTGCTTTGGTGTGTGATATATATATATATATATATATATATTGAACTACATTCTCTTCATTATTTTTGCGTTTTGAAGGTTTAAGAGATCAGTTAACAAAAAAAAAAAGGTTTAAGAAATTTGGAGTTTGTAAAAATAAAATTGGAGTTCGAAGAATTGTTTTTCTAAAATTGATTACAAAAGACGAGCCAAAACAAATATTGGGATTTAAGCGAACTTTTACGCTATTTTTTTTTATGGTTGAATAGTACTCGTGGTTCTTTAACTTAATTTCAGTTAACGTTTTAGTCATTTATCTTTCTTTTTTCGATCTGGTCCTTTATTTTAATTTTAACTATTTGATTTTTTATGTTTTAAAATGTCAACAATATTATCTTTTTTTTTACAATAAATTAAAAAATTCATCAAAATTTTCAACCAAAACCCATAAAATTAATTATATTCTTTAATATAATACAAATTTTATCAAATTCGTAACTCAAATATTCAAATAAACTCATATTTTCATTTTTTATTTGATGTTGTTAGAGATGAAATTTTAAAAATCAAATAAATAATAAAAATATGAGTTTATTTGAATATTTGAGTTACAAATTTGATGAAATTTGTATTATATTAAAGAATATAATTAATTTTATGGGTTTTGGTTGAAAATTTTGATGAATTTTTTGATTTTTTGTAAAACAAAATAGGATAATATTGTTAACATTTTAAAACATAAAAGATTAAATTGTCACTTAAAATTAAATTAAAGGATCAAATCGAGAAAAAAAAATAAAGGACTAAATTAAAAGACCACTATTTAGTCTTTTTTCATTTAAGCGAATTTTTACGGGATTTTTTTTTATAAAGAAAAATTTACACCAGTTGGTTTTTGGAGATTTTTAAGAATAACAATAAAGTCTTCGCAACAATAAAGTTTTGTATTGGATGTTGAGCACACGATTTTGTAGATGTGGATCAATTATTTACAAACCAATTCTATTTTAAGTGAATTTTTTTTAAACATAATAACACTTTATTTAATTTATAATTATATTATTTAAATTTTATTTTTTGAATTTGTTTAAAGGAAAATTTATACATTAAATATTAAATTATTGTAATTGGTTTTATTTAACAAAAAGATAATGAGCAATATGTGACATCTTTTGTAACTAACTTTTGTTACGAGGGAAATTAGTCAAAAACAAAAGTAGACATTCAATTTTTTTTCTGTAAGTAGTTTAATAATTAGAATTACACATTTTATACGTGGAGAAATATGAATCTTATGTTTAAATTCAAACCTATTTATATCAACGTTTTTATAAATCATTTTATACGTGGAGAAGTAGGAGTCTTATGTTTAAATTCAAACCTATTTATATCAACGTTTTCATAAATCAATTGAGTGACAAAAAAGTTTTTTTTGTTTTTTACTCAAGGGTCAATAATTTATTCTTCCAACGGGACCTATACTTGAAAAAAGAGAAATTTTCGTACTCTCACATTTTACTATTCTTTTTTGTATGAATTTCTAAAAACACTCTTGGAAAAAATATAAATTTTTTAAATAATATCAGTTTGTTTTTCGTATTCCATATTTATGTTTAATTATATATCAAAAATTTTGTTTTTAAAATTTTTAATATGCAAATTTTTCGCCTTTATTTTACATATCAAAAATTGTGTTTTCAAAATTTTTTAATATGTTAAATTTTACTCAGTTTTTTTACATATAAAAAATTAAGTTTTTCAAATTTCTAATATGAGAAATTTTTTTTCAATTTTTATTTCACATCAAAAATTTCATTTTCAAAATTTTCTATATGTCATTTTTTTTATATACCGAAAATTTTAAATATATAATTTTTGGTATCTTAATTTCTAAACCGGAATTTTTTAAAACAAAATTTCATACTGAAAATTTTGTATTTGTATGAGCAAACAATAGATCCAAAATTTTCAATTAAAAAAGATAAAAATAATAGAAATTGAATTAAATTTTTAAAAAATCGATGGAGTGTAAAATCTAATTGTCTACTTAAAAATTTGAAAGTTATACTATTTCAAAGAATATAAAAAAAAGAATTTCACCAATGACTCTCCCATATATGAAGCTTAGTCATAGAGAGAAGTCACAACCACCTCAAAAAAAATTTTCAATAAAAATAAGTATATTTATAACAATATTGATCTATAATATGTATAATATATATATATATATATATATAACTAATGTCCGACTAACGATTTTAAATTATGAAGTAGCTTAGTGGTAAGTAATATTTTTATAAACTTTATGTTTCAGATTTCACAAAATTGTAAATACTTAAATTCGAACTGTACACTTTTAATATATTTAAAAATTAGAATTATCACTGTATCAAAATCAAATATATAAAATATTTTATATATAATCTACTTTTCTAGAATTGAATGGAAAATTTTCTCCACGGTAATTTTCCGGAAGTCATATTCACGTAGTTATAAATTGAATGGAAAATATTATTGAAAACATAATTTTGATATTGTTTTTTGAATTTGTGAATAAAGACTAGAGATGGATGGATAATCACTATTTTTTAAAGTGTAAATTATGACTAATCACTTTTAAATAAAGTAATCAAAATTGGACCGATAATTCCATCCTTAAAAAAATGTTGGACTGGTAATTGAACCATACAGGACACTGATTAAAATTTAATACCACTAAATCAAGTGAACCAATATTAATTAAATAATATATTTAGAATTTTTAATATAATATAACATATTAAATAATAATATTTCTTAAAGGAGTATAATATACAACTAAATCAAGTGAGGTATTTCCTCCCACCGGTCTATTTAATTTATTTTTTATGTAACAAAAAAAAGTCTAGTTAATTTTTGTCTATTATATCACAAAAAACTGAATTCTCCTTAGAACCTTTGTTAACGGTTAACCGTAATTTGATATTTAAAATTATTGAAAATTTTAATGATGGTCGACGATATTGTTAAAAAAAATTCGTCTTTAAGTCATAATTTAACTCACAAATGTCATTATTTTTTTTTTTTTAAAAAATCTTGACCTATATGTTTAAAAAAAAGTATGGTCTAGTTTAGGTCCGACGTAGGCTAGACTCCTATCGATCTGACATATTCTCATTTTTAATATAATCATTGAAGTTTTAAATATTTTTTAAATATGGTCCACACTAAAATGTCTCACAAAAGAGTTACCATAAATAATCAAAAAAATAATGAGACATCTACCTTGCACCCCGACCAATACCTCCCAACCCTCCAAAATATATGAAAATAGATTTTTGCCTTGTTTAACCATTTGGAAGATTTTTCAAGTAAAAGTAACTTATTTTTCTCCATCTTTAAAAATTTAATACATAAATACATTTTGAAACTTTCTTTTTGAATGTAAAAATTTTGAAATGTAAATTTTTCATAATATGAATAAAATTTGATAATTTTGTTGAACACATACATATCTTTTGAAATGCAAAATTTCTAAAATTTTTAAAAAACATTAGAAATTTTGGTTGGCACGAAACATTTGAAATGCAATTTTTTTAAAATTTTAACAAAAAATTCAAAACTTTGGTTGGAAACAAAACTTTCAAAATGTAAAGTTTTTCTGAATTTAAAAAAAAAAAATCCAAACTATACAACATTCGAAATGCAATTTTTTTAGATCTTTTTTTTAAACTGAACACAACTTTTGAAATACAATTTTTTTCCATAGTTTGATTGAACACAAAATTTCTAAAATTTTATTTTTCAAAATAGTTTTAAAAATTCAAAACTTTGATTGAACATAAAACTTATGAAATGCAATTTCTTTTTCGTAATTTTGAAACTTTTGTTGAATACGAAACATTCAAAATGCAATGTTTTCCATTTTTTTTTTTTAAATTTCATAACTTTGAATGGAGATGAAATTTTCAAAATACAATTTTTTAGAATTTTAAAAAAATTAAAAATTAAAAATTGTCAAAATATTAAAAGGTTAAAAAGTTTCAAAAATTTTGACTTTATCAAATGATGTAGTAAAAAAGGACAAAATGATATTTTTATTTTTTTTGTTTTTTTAGAGATAAGAGGTATAAGTTGAGATGAACGGTATATTCCTCAAAAATGAAATATAACAATTAGAAATTTTACTCTATATCCTACGTTTATACTCCTACCCTCCCTTACAAGACCCAAAATTATTGAGTATTACAATATTGAATCTTCTTTTCACACCTCCAAAATTATTATGAAAGTATAGTTTCGTAAAACAACTCTTATATTAAGATATTCAAAATATATCCATTCAACACATGATTTTCTTTATTTCTCTGTTTCTGTCTATGACATTATCTTTTCTATTTGTTTCTCTCAAGTGGTCAATTGATAGAAAACATTTTCCTTTGAAGAAACACAGTTTTCATATCTAAGGAAGTATACTTCCAAAAATGTAAACTTCCAATTTCCAAAGGCGTGTGTGATTGTTTTAGAAACGTGGGGCGTTAAATGAAGCTCTCTACAATATAATGATTCATGGCCCAATTGAATCCATGAGTTTGATTGGCAGTGATGCCATTGTGGAGGGGGGGTCTGGGGTCAGAGGATCCAAAGGAAATGGGCAAAATCCTTAAAAATGAGGTCATATGTTCAACCTTACGCCAACTAAAACCAAGTTAAATCACAACTATAAAAAAAACGTAACTTAAATTGTTTTTTGTGTAATCACTTGAAAAACAAATAGATCATAGCTCTTTACAATTTATTAAGATAATTTGAAAATACACATTGAAATGGATGGTGCGTACCTTTCTTCCCTTTTGGCCGAACACATTCATTCTCATGTCTCACACCAAACTCTGAGGTCCATGGTTTCTGAAAATTTCAACAAAAAAAAAAAAATCGCTCTCTTTAGATAGATGTCTATACAAATGACTCAATTAGTCAAAACTCCCAAGCAAGTGGAACAACACAACATTGAAATGAGGAATGTATACTTACCATAATTCTTAATCATGTCTTTTTTTTTTCCTACAATTTCACCAAATGGTTGAGATTTAGTTCCACCCTGTTTCACAAGTATTTGATTTCATAAACTCATTGTTATATACTTTACTATTAGTAGGTTGTGATCGATATAGAACAAAATATGATTGTTTACACATAATACATATTTAATAATTAACCAGATGCCAAAACACTAAACAACAATTTCAGGTAAGTAGAATAATAGAAAATAGTATTATTCAATCTTATATTATATAAAATATAATTTTAAAGTTGTCATAGAGGGTACCTGTGTGCGTGAGACCAAATTGTAGAGACAGAAAAACTTCATCTCCGAATGTTCCAAACAACAATATGAGATGTTGTAGTAAACTCCAAGAAGTAGAAAAATAAAATAAAATATGAATGAATGTATAGTGCTGTAATGTTAGATTTGACCGTTAGATTTGGAAGTCTCAAACTAGGAATGTAAGATTGATTCACCACGGCAGTGATTATGAGTATATGACCAACCAAACGTTCTTTGGACCAACCAAACCAAACCAAACCAACGTTCCTTGTCTATGAAATCAACAACCTCATTCTTCGCTCCAACATCATTCTTCGCTCCAATTCGCACTAGTAGTTTTTATATGCATATGCTACCGATTCATACAGGTAGGTAACATATTGTCGCAACATTTTTTTTGTTATTGTCACATCATTTTATTCATTTATTTTTATATACTCCCTCCGTTTTCTCAATTTAAGCAAAATAAATAAATGATACACATATTAAGAAATCGACTAATTTTTATTGATATTGAAAAATAAATAAATAAATTTCTAAAATTACTCTTAGAAAAATTTGGAAACATAAATACATTAATTATGATATTGAAATAGGAGTAGAAAAGTTTAAATTAAATTAAAGATATTATGAGAAAAATAATATTTAATATAATAAAAATGGTTGAAAGTTACATATATATTAAATCTTGAAAGACTAATTTTTTTCTTTATTTTCGAAACCAAAGAGAGTAATTAATATATTTGATTAAAGCAAACTTTTCCACACGACTTTTCATTATTCAATATGTAATGGGATCTTTACTACTATCAACATTCTTAAGAGAGGTAGACTATGTCCCTTTCAAAACTAAAATTACAGCAAAAAAATAAAAATATTGGAAAATAATCGATTTAAACAGTTAAAGTTAAAATTATGCTTAATTGTAGATGTGATCCCTCCCTCTATTATTACTAATTAACAGAATTTGCCATCCTATTTTAAAACTCAATAGTTTTAGTCCTCTGTCAAATTTAATATCAGGTCACATTATTAAAACGTCTCACTTCATTTTTTAATTAAAAAATAAAAAAATTGTACCTTCCATCCTTATTTATTAAATTCAGCATTTTCCCTCTTTTTAATTATGACTTAGTTTAACTTCCCTTTTAATATGCAATTCTTATTTTTTAACAGATTATAATTTTACTGTTATAATTTATTTGGAAGGAAAAAGTAACTTTTATCAAAAACACTAACATCTTAAAATTAATCTTATGTTTCTAATTTAGAACCTTACACCTGGAAATAGTACAGAAAATGACACAAAGGGCTTCATTCATGGCGGATAATAAGATGAAATTGCTCAAGGTAAAATATCTACTTCAAACAATGAACTAAAACCAGTTGAGCTCTAAAATTATTGCTTCGCGCATCAACGTTGCCAAACCCAAATTACTTTCGCAGCTTTTAGGAAAGGGCATCGGTAGGATATGAAAATGGTCGCATAACCCACTTCGGGAACCATCAGGATGTGTATTTCCGGACATATCTAGGGGGAAATAAACATGTGGGTCTTGCAACTTTTTCATTTCCAAATCAACATCCTGCTTAACACTAATGCACCATTTAATTAATGTCAAGCAATAAACTCTGATATACGACATGCAAATGACAAAAAAGATCCAACTCTATTGTATCAGAGCAGAAGAAACACCAAAAACAAGTATTAGCTGAATATTCAAACAAAACCAAGCATCTAATTGTCCAATTATTCTCTTCACTGACTGGGAGACCTACTGTGAGCTGATCCCCGGACATCACGAACAGGACTTGGACTTCTGCTCTGACCTGGGTCTTTGACTGGACTCTGACTACGGCTTCTCGCATCCCCATTATTGGGTGGAGAGTGTGAGTATGACCTCTCTCTGCTGTGCTGGGAATATGATCTTTCTCGACTGCGCCTTCTATCCTCAGGTGATACAGATCTACAAAACAAGCAATGTATCAAGCGACCATATAATGAAAGAAATGAGCACAGAACAAACCCATCCATAATCATGAGTCAAGTTACAAACACATTCCACAACAGAAATGTATATGCCAACACTACAACCAACTAATAATACCTGGCTCTTTCTGAGCATATGTGTTCATTAAATAAGAACCAAACTAAAAGAAATGGCATTACTTGAAAGTTGAAACAAATGCAAATACACGGAAAAAAAATTAATTACTATTGGGCCAGTACCTTGAATATTCCCTTCGTTTAGGAGGAGGGGAATCATAGCGAGATCTGTGACGTGGTGGTGATCGGGAATAGCGAGGTGAACGAGAATAACGCTGCGGTGACCTCCGTCGGTCAGAAGACCGACCACTAAGAAAACATAAACAACAAAATATACAATTAGAATCTTAGCTGTAACAAGCAGAAACTTAAAAATATAGAGCATCTTAATGAAGGTAAAACAGCATACTTAGGTATTGAAAATAAATAAGGAACAAAGGACACTCACAGTGTTGTCAAATAAGGATTTCGAAAAATAGCAATTTGTTAAAATTCCAATATGCAACATTTTTTACTAAATTGTATACCCCAGAACAATTGCAGTTTGCTTAAATTCCACTACACAACAGCGCAATAGCCACTATTTAACAACATTAAACACTCAACAAATGTTATTTTAAATTATGTTATGAAATGTTATTTTTATAAAATCATAAATACAAACTTTGAGATCCATAATCAACAGAAGCTACCGAACCTAATCAGAGCCCAACTTATCACTGTTCATATGCAAAGATGAAAGATCACAATTGCATGTGTCCTAAATGGATTCATTCAAAGTAAAATCCAAAATAGACAAAGTATATGAAGACGCAAATCTAACCTTCTTTCTCTGGTCCTCATCTCAGTTGGCTTCTTTCTGTTTTCCTCAGCAAACACAACTGTGAGCTCCCTTCCAAGAAGAACTGAACCATCCATATGATATTTAGCATCGGCAGCATCAGCAGGATCCACAAATTGGACAAAACCAAAACCACGAGGTTGCCTGTAAAAAGAGATCCCAAAAAAAAAGGAAAACCCAAAACATCATCAACACAGGGAGTAGACCAAAGTCAGATCGAGAACCACGTGCAGGGATTAATAGTTTGGTACTAAGAAGTTGTCGAAATAGTCCCGAATCATATGGACAGTATAATAAAAGCAAGCAAGCACTAGGCTGCTGACCTTTCGTGTGAAATTAAGATCATTGGAAAATCTTCAAGACTCGGAAGATCTTCATAATGTCTTCTACTAATAACATCTTCATAATGACTTGGAAGATCATTGAAATCTTCACTACCAATAACATCTTCTACTTACTTGATACATGTCTTCAAAACTCTAAATCACTGATAAAAACCTAAGAAACTGACTATTACAATATAGCAGTCTCATAATAATAAAAAAAACCCTAATAATATAGCCCTAAATAACATCATTTTGTATATTTCAAAACAAACAAATAAAAAAAATCGAATCACAATAGAACACAGTGATGATTGCTAAATTGTACTCACCCAGTGTAATAATCCTTAGGGAGATAAATGTCCTTAAGAGGACCAAATTGACCAAAAGGTCTACGAAGATCTTCAGGCCTGAAAGATTAAAAAAAATTGCAATATTTAATTTAATTCTCAATAAATAAAACGAAAAATAAAAAAAATAAAAAAAAACTTTGATGGAAAAGAGGAGAAATGAAGAAACATGCCTACAGTCATGGCGAAGGTTACGAACAAGAAGACTGGTTGGTAGATCTCTTTCACGAGGCGCGTAACGACCACGCGGACTTGGACTTCTTCTTCCTCCTCCTCCTCCTCCTCTTCTGTTGTAACGTGGTGGAGGTGATGGAGTGTAGCTTCTTCCTCTCATCTTCCCTTAATCTCTTGTGAAGTTAGTGCAGTGGTTGCGAGGTCAACGATATCACCGGCGCCGGATTATATAGGATTCTTTTCTTCCAAATTTCTTTCTCCTACGCTAGGGTTACTGATCAAGTTCTAGTTTATGGATTGTTCCGACCCGGCCCAATCATTCTTTGCTTATCATACACTTTGGCCCGTTAACTCTCTATTTTACGTCAACTCAAAATCTTATCATTCAAAATGTTGAAGGGTTGATGATTACTTTTATTAGTCTTTTCAATTTTTTGGCAATAGAGTTTGATTTGAAAAAATAATATGAAAAATTGAAAAAAAAATTGGTTGTTTTGAATTGGTTTAAAATAAGGTGATGAAGTGGTAATAAAATAGAGGATAAAGAATAAATTATGAAGATAATGATAATATAAATATTATTTTTTGTACTTCACTTATTAAATACATTTTTCTTTTAATGTGTCGAGTTTTTGGAGTCTAGTTATGGTTTGCGATCGGCGTGCAACATCAGTATTACTTATGTTCTTATAGAAGTAGATTCACTTATTGTTGTTAATATAGTCATCTTTGATAAGATTCGTAATCTTCAATTATTTATAATATTTTTTAGATTTGTGTTAGCTTATCATAACTATCATTTCTCATTTGTTTATTTCAGTTAGAGTCTGTTATTAAGATAGGTTAGAGTTAGTTACTTTTGTTACTTTTTTCCTTTATTTTTAGCTCTAATCTATTTCATTTCCTATGTAGAAATAAGATTTCTTCCATTTGTTTAGATCTAAGAAGAATTATTGTATATAATATTTTTCTTCGTTGTTATTGTATAAGATCAAAAATTATTTCAATTTAATATGGTAATAGAGTAAATACTCTATTCTTTTTCCTCTTGATTTTTTTTTCTTTTTTCTTTTCTCTATCGATCTTAATGGATATCAATTATGAAAATGTTTTATTGCCCACTATGGCTTCTAAAACTCCGATCATTCCTCTTCTACCTTCGGTAACAACCAATCGCATCCACCAACATGATATGTATGATCCATACTTCATGCATTCAAGTGACAATCCTAGTGTCGCGTTGGTTTCTCCACCTCAAACTACCATTTGTGGTCGTATTCAATGATCGTTGCCCTTCGTTCAAAGAACAAATTAGGGTTTGTAAATGATTCTCTTCCTCGTCTTTCTGATATTGGTCGTATTAAGACCCACCAACATTTCTCATTGATTCGCGATAAAAATCCTTCTAAAAAACGATTTATTGATGCTAAATTGGAACATTCAAATTGTCCACAACTTCCATGAGATAATTATTAATTAGCAAATTAGGTGAATACTATATTTACATGTATAATAATTAATAAATCATGAATATGCATGTTGAAATAATCATTGATTTGTCTCCATAATGAGATAATTAATTTGTTTCCTTTATAAATTACAATTGCGCATACCTCAAAAAATTGGTCGAATGTCATCTTGTTCAATCTAAACATGAGCGGGAAAATGAATAAACAATTACCTACATCTTTTTAGACAAAAAAAAAAAAAAAAAACTACATGAAATAATGGAAAGTGAGACCAAAACTCCTATGCTTTACCATTAAAAAAATCCTATACTTTTTTTATTTACACAAAGGAACAAAATGAATTTGCTATTCTATTCATATGAATAGTTTGTATCAATCATGTCTCATAATCACAGGGAACCTTTGTAATTTTGCAAAACCTATCTACAAGTGTTTCTTATACGGCTGGCCAATAGGAGATCCAGCTTTGCTAGTGGATCATATGATTTATTTTCTTTATGAGAGGACATCCTTTTAAATGTTGACACTTTTGGAATAGTGCCTACATATCTGTCATCATGTTTTTCACCAGTGTGATCTAGCTCTAATGCAAAAGCTTGTGATGTTTTTTGACCAATTGTTGTAGGAGAATCTATTTGGAAACTCTCATTATTCAGCTCAACACCACCTTTCTCATTTTCTAGTCCTCCAAACACTTGACCCCTTTTGGTCATTTCAAGTTTGGTAAGTGGTCTTCCAAAATTATTGAATTTCCTTGACTTAGGTGCAAACTCACTCACAGTTTTAATCAAATGAACCTTTTCTGTAATTGAGTTTTCAACACTAGCCTCTTCTTCATCCTCCAAGCCACTCATGTTCCCAGTTAAGTCCTCTTCAGATGAGTGGACTCCATGATGACCATCATCAACTGAAGCCATCTGAATATATATACACCAAATAGAATCTCTTAGAATATGTTCTCATATCTTTTAAGTAAATGCAAAGTTTCAAACCACTAAAAAAGAATTCTATAAAACCTTTAAATTCTCATACCTTGACATTGGACAGGTTCACATTGTTCTCCTCAAGGAATGAAATAAATTCCTTAAAATTCTCTTCCGTAGGACGATAATGACCACTGTGAGGCCAAAGAGCCTATTGAAAAAAAAACCAACAAAAAAATTGTTCTTAATTACGCATAGTTCAAGCGGTTAAACTGCAACAGTTGAAATAAATAAAATTTTGACTACTGATATAACATAATAACAACTAATTTTTTTGTTAATTAAAAAAATTTCTTAACTCGCTTAGCAAATCAAATACTTGCAAAAATATAGTAAAATTTTTACAAGCCTTGTGTTAGATTTATACCTTCAAGACACCATTATCAACAACTAGTCTTCCAGCACAAGATGTAGCTCCTCCAGCCAAAAAACTAGAATGCTGAAATGAACCTTTCTTCTTTTTAGCAACATATAATGTCTTAGATGTGCTAAGAACAAAAATCCACTTGGCACGTGACCCTTCTCTTATAGTGTGAAGGAGTTCTCCTGATTGCTTGTACAATAACCTTCCATCCTCCACAACAACTTCATAAGCTAGCCTTTCCATCTACAAGTAAGAAGAATGAAAATAATGATAACAAATACTATTATTTTACATAAAAAATAGCACAAAGTAAATGTTCATATAAATGGAAAATAGAAAATGGAAACTTACAGGACTAAGATACTTAACACACTGCTGTTGAAGTTTAGCTCGAGTGCATTTCTCAAGATTTATTTCCTTTCCTTCTCCTATATCTAGCCTACAATTTCAAAGAATAAGATTAATTCCAACCTTGGTGATTTTACAAAAATATATATGCAAAATGAATTGTAGTAATGTATTTTGCTAAAGAATATTACCAATAGAAAAAGGGTTCTCTACTCTGACACTTGAGCCATTTATCATAATAAAAGTGTAGATTATGTCCATACCGATGCCGTGGATCGATCTGTTTTGTGCATATTGAAAGCATTTAAGTAAACAATGATTGATAGATATGATAGCAGACATATCAATTTACAAGTACATATAAAGAAATAGTATGATCAAGTGTTTTGACTTACTGCTTCAAGCCAATGCAGCAAAGCAAGCTTCCTAGCTTTAACATCTTTTGATAAACCTTTACCAACCTATAATGACAAAATGATGCATAAATTGATCACTTGCTTAAAACTTGAAAAAAATTAAAGTACCTTCTCAAACAAATGTTATAAGTATTTTACCTTAGCAACTCTTGTTCTAGCTCTAGACCAACGCGAAATTGCAGTTTCATGTTTCTCAATATCGAAGAAAGATATCGAACTGCGCTTTAGTTCCGCAAAATCTAAAAGCTTCCACCTATAGTTAAAACAAAATAACTAAATTAAAACACATGAAATTTATGTCTGCAAGAAGAAAAAAAAAGTTTTCAATATTTATAAGCAAACATGTATGTTATGTACCAGCTTTGTTCAATAAGAATTGCATAATCTGCTAGCTCTCTTCGCGTGCGAAAACTCTTGTATACTTTCTGCAATTTAATTGCAGCTATGTGTTTGGGATTGTCCTCTTGAGTCAGAAGTGTTGATTCAAGGAACTGATCATCCATCTCTTTTCTGTTTTTAGCTTCATAGTTGAAATTAGCTGAATGTAGTAGTGTTTTGATTTGATCAAAAGCAAAGGTTAAAGAATTTGCAATAATTGAGTCAAAACTATCTTCCAAATGACTGCAATTACCAAATGGAAATGAGAAAGAAACCCCCATACGATGATAACAAAGAAGACAGAAATCAGGTAGGAAATAAGAGTGTTTACTCAAGTAGCTGTTTGTGATTGTTAAAATTACAGATGAGGTTACTTTGTATCTTCATTTATATGGCAGTGAAGGTGAAGTTGTGAGAGACAGAGAAAGATAATATTCCATTTTCTCAACCACGGGGCTGTTGACTTTTTTTTTTGTTGGTAAAAAACATAAATTCTTAATACTTAGGACGCACGACATGACATGACCAACAAAGGTTTTAATTTTGTTTTTTAAATGATTGGTTTTGGTCTTGGTAACTACTTGAACTAGTCTATTTGTCTCCTTCTTATGAATGAAAATTTATTTTTATTCTTGTTGTGAGTTTTGAAGGTAAGAGTGCAATCCAATTTTGTCACTGCTTACGTCATGCAAGAGAATTATAACTATAAGTATTCTCGTACCTCCGCGTAAGTGGTTACGTATAACTTAAGCTCCAAACATATAGTACAATATCATATAACATGGTCAATTGGTCTTATAAATTAAAGTATTATTATTTATTATTTATTATTTATATTTTTTACTATGTATTATAATCTCGCACAGGCTGAGTTTAACATAGACTAGTAGTATTTTGGGTCAACAACAACAAAGTCTCTTATATAGTAGCAGGTCAAAAGTAGCTTTTGACCATCAACAAAGCTTTTCAGTTTCACACCCCCATATGAAACATTTTTTGTGTCTGTGGGGACTTGATGCATAGTATCATAACATAATAGTAAAATAGATAATACTTTTTTCCCCCTAAATTGAGTTCTCTATGTTTATTTTTTATCGACGTAAAGGAAAGGTTATGGTGGCTCCATAACTTTCGGTCCTTGTAATTTTGTTCTTTTGGGGTAAATTATAAAGTAGTTGAAAATTATCTTTTAAAAGTGAATTTTTTTAGAAAAAGAAAAAACTGTAACGGGCTGTAAATATGAATGCAAATATCTGTTGCAATGTTGATTTTCATACCATCACAGAAACCAATGAAGAGTGGTACATACATAATAATAATGATATATATAGTAACGCGTGTTTGACCTTTGGGGTCTGTTTTCACTTTTTGTTTTGAGCACTGTGATAGTATGTGAAGACTTTTTGGTTTTGTTTTGGTATTGGAGGGAAAACACAAGGACACTGATGGCATAAAACTCTCAATTCTCAAATCTAGTGTTAGACAAAAGAAAAGGACAACCCTCCACTCATCTCACCCAACTGAAGCTGCCATTGCTGTTTCTTCAATGATATGAAGCTTCAAAAATTGCTCACGCTGCTCACTGTTGCTACTCTAAACAACGTATTAGGTAATTTCATATTTTGCTTTCAATTGAAAAAACTATTATCATTGCCATGTTCAGCTTTATATTATGATTTATTGCCTTTTCATTTGTTAAGAATGATAAAATGTTTGATAGTCTAGTCATGTATTCTTGTGATATATTACTTCATATAAGCAATTATTTAACTTGATAGTTATTAGAAGCAAGAATTTAATTGTTAAAACCAAAAGTTTGGTTCACATTCTTAATTAATTATGTATGATGTAGGTGCATTTGTGGGAGTAAACATAGGCAGTGATGTTTCTGATCTACCATCAGCTTCAAATGTGGTTACTATTCTAAAATCTCATGAAATTACTCATGTGCGTCTATATGATGCCAATGCTCACATGCTACAAGCACTTTCAAACACAGGCATTGAAGTCCTTGTTGGCGTCACTGATGAGGAGATACTAACAATTGGAGAATCTCCATCTGTTGCTGCATCATGGATCACCAAAAATGTAGCTGCATATATGCCTCATACAAATATCACATCAATAGCAGTTGGTAGTGAAGTTCTTACTTCAATCCCAAATGTTGCTCCTGTTCTTGTTCCTGCAATGAATCATCTTCACAGTGCCTTGGTTGCTTCAAACCTTCACTTTCGCGTTAAAGTTTCGACGCCTCAGTCCATGGATTTAATCCCTAAGCATTTTCCTCCTTCAACTGCAACGTTTAACTCGTCTTGGAACTCCACAATTCACCAACTCCTTCAGTTTTTGAAGAACACTAATTCTTCTTATATGTTAAATGCTTATCCTTATTATGGATATACTAAAGGTGATGGCATTTTCCCAATTGAATATGCTTTACTTAGATCCCTTCCTTTGGTTAAGAAAATTGTTGATCCAAATACATTGTTACATTATGATAGCATGTTTGATGCTATGGTGGATGCTACTTATTATTCTATACATGCCTTAAATTTCAATGATATACCCATTGTTGTCACGGAATCTGGCTGGCCATCTTTAGGTGGATCAAATGAACAAGATGCTAATGTAGAAAATGCTGAGACCTATATTAATAATTTGATTCGCCGAGTACTCAACGATTCAGGTCCTCCTAGTCAACAAAAAATACCGATTAATACCTACATATATGAATTGTTTGATGAAGACAAGAGGAAAGGACCTATATCTGAAAGACATTGGGGACTTTTTTATTCTAATGGAAGTTCTGTTTACCCTTTGAGTTTGAGTGGTTCTAACAAGATTTTTGGAAACTCTTCAATGTCTTTTTGTGTGGCTAAAGATGGCGCGGACGCTGAAAAGATCGAAGCTGGTTTGGACTGGGCTTGTGGACAAGGCAGGGCAAACTGTGCAGCTATTCAAGCAGGGAGACCTTGCTTTTTCCCTAATAATGTGAAAAGTCATGCCTCTTATGCTTATAATGATTATTATCAGAAAATGCATAGTGCTGGTGGAACATGTGATTTCGATGATACCGCTATAATAACTACTGAGGATCCAAGTAAGTTAATGTAACTTCTTGCATTGTCTTTTAATTCCAATGTTCTTCTTGTATGTTGTCAATGAAATGTTCGTTTCTGATTAATGACATGCCTATGTTGAAGATTTGTGTAGAGAATTAAGCAACTACTATTGTTTACTATGTTATACAGGTTATGGATCATGTATATATGCAGGAAGGTGAGAATTTGACTCTCTTGTATATCCATTATGAATTAGAGTTACTTGTAATATTTATTTATATATTCTTATCTAACTAATATTGGCATTTAATATTTTGATATCAGTTCTAATTTAAGCACTGATGATGGGAGCTTGCCTTCTATGGCACTTGGACCTGTAGGTCCTGTTGGTGTAGGTTTGAAGATGCAAGTGTCCAACCTTCACTATGCATTCTCTTCTACTATTCTACTTTTGGGTATGATGTTGTTATGACCAGAAAGTTGATGCCCTTTTAGCTTGCAATTCAATGGTCATTGGAATGTAGTTTTCATTAATTTTTCTTTCTTTTCAAAGTTTTTCTGATAGATTTGTTCTTCAGATTTGTGTGGTGTATTTGGGTGTGAATGTAATTTACACTCTCAAACTGGGTATAACAATTTTTGCTACTTTTTTTGGAGTTAATATATTATGTAATGTTTTTTATTAAAATAGATCTATGTAGCACAACACTTCTAATTAAAAGGGTGTCTTAGTGTCAAATTAGTTTGAGTGTTTAATGTTAGTGTTTGTTCTCTTATTAAAGACATAAACCACTCAAGTTCCTCAACTCAAAAGATCTTATTCAAGTTTCTTGGTAGCCCCTCCTTCGAGTTGATATAAGGTGAATGTTGATGGGTGTCACAAGAGATCTTTGGCAAGTTCTTATTTTGGTGGCCTTAATAAAAATGAGAATGATATTTGTGTCAAATCTTTCTAACGTAGTTTGATTCTTGTCTTATAGTTTGAGTTGAATGTTTTGGATTCTTGTCTTGTAGTTTGAGTTGAACGTTAAGGTTTATGTATAAGTAATTAGTATCAATCTTGCACAATCTTTAAAGATAATTTGAGAGATATTTGCATTGTCCTTGTCAATATAGTGAAGTTTGAGATTATTAATAATATTACGATTGAACCTTCTTTGAGAGAGATTATCTCCTTATTCTACAAATTATTGAACTAATTTAAATTATTCTTTTGAATAGGACATATTAGTTGTAATCTCATATTAGTTCACCAATCATGTGATTTTACAAAATTTGATATTATTTATATGTTAGAAACTATGTAGTGGTTATAGTAAGTTAATGAAATAAAATTTGTATATGTTATCTATAATTTCAAATTTATTGAGTTAAAATTTAATTATAATTTTTTTAAGTGGAAATTTTATTTAAAGTTATAAGTGTTGAACCAAATTGGTTTTACATTTAGAGTTTTGATGTTAACAAATGTATTTTATGAGAATAATATATTTGAATTCAAAGAATATGAAAGAAGATTCATGTTTTTGAAAAAAATCTAAAATAAGATTTGATTCAAATTTATAATTGAAGAAAATATTTGACCAAGTTCAAAAGAAAATAGGGTCAAGATTTGAAAAATATTTAATTATGATTTGATCAAAATTTGAAGAAGATTTGATCAAGATTTATTTACAACAAAATATGAACAGAATCAATTTGAAGAATTTACAAACTCAATACGAATAAGATACAATTCAGAATTAAACAAGGACTAAATTGCAACCCAAATTATAAATATAAATAGATACTCAAGATTGAAGAAAAAAATCATCAAAAATCATAAAAGAGTACAAGAACTCAAAATTTCAAATTTATCTTGGAGTTTAAAGAGAGAAACACTTATTCAAGTTATAAATATTTTCTGCATACTCTTTTCTAAGTGTGAGAGTTATTATTATTATTATTATTATTATTATCAATTTTGTTATAAACAATTACTCAAATTTTAATATTTTGTTATAAATTATTATTATTATTATTATCAGTTTTGTTAAAATCAACTACTCAAGTTTTAATATTTTGTTATAAATCAAAATGTCATGAACGGATATGCTATTAATTCGAATTTTTAAAGTTTTAAGAGGTTTTTTATTTTTGTTAAAAAATAAGCTTTTTGTCATTAAAAAATTCATGTGGTATTAAATCGAGATTTAAAAAAAAAAATAAAAAAAATATTAAAAAGTACACAAAGTATAAAATCCTGAATCTAAAAAATCTTTCAAAAAAGTCATATATTCTTGTATAATCATTTAAATTCTTTTATCACCAAAATAATATTTTAAAATTTTAATCCTATAGACCCTATATTATATTCAAACCTCAAACAAAAAATATTTGATTGAGTACAATGGATTTGGACGCGAAAAAAAAAAATAATTTATTTATTTTAGAAATATAAATTATTTAATTTTTTTCTATCTTCTTTAAATGTGTGTCTAAATTTGTGTTTAAATACTTGTGATTGTACAAGATTTCTTTTTTCAGACCATATCATTTAATAAAATTAAAATATCTAATTTTTTTTAATAAAACAAATCTCGTATTCGTATACAAGCTATTTAACATGAATCTTTTGTCTATTTCAGGAAATAAAAATTCATGATTTTACTGTACCACTTTAGAGTAAAAGCAATTAGGGTATATTAAATCTTGAAAGAGTGGATCGGGCAGACCCGACCAGAGCGGTAAAACAAACCTTGGACGTCTCTCTCTCTCTCTCTCTCTCCTCACAGCGGACAGGAGAGAGAGGGGCTCTTCCTCCTTACTCATTCACTCACTCACTCACTCCGATTTTCGATTCTCTTCATCCTCCTTCCACTTCTACACACAGGTATTCTATCTTTCCTTATCATTCACCTATCATTCTTGATTCATCAATTTGCTTTGTTTCCCTATTTTTCTTGTTTCACTTATCGATCTGATTCTCATACTCTCATACATTATTATACACACAATCAAATCACTACGGATGACTAACCAATATGTGTTTGTAGTGACGACAAATTAGATTGCATTCTCATACTCTCTTGCTTGCACACTTCTAAACCTAACCATTTGCACTATATTATTAGCTCATATGCTCTTTTCATGTTTTATTCGTTAAAAGGTTCATAACTTTCTCATATCATATTTTAAATTATTTTATTCTTTACAACTCTCGTTATACTTGGATTCTATTGATCCTTTATTCAATCTTGCTTATTGTAAATTGTAGTAAACTGCCAATTCTTTCAAGTTTCGAGACCCTTATTTCAAATCTTCCTCCTGATTTTGCAGCTAAAATGATTTCAACGGTTTTTTTTAACTCCCCCATTTTTTTGTTTGCTCTGTTTGTGTGTATTTAATGTAAGAGTGACTGGGTATCCGATTTCCTTCCTGTCTGTTGTTTGATGGAGTAGTTCATTGATTTGTTTTGGATTATAGGAACGATGGGGAAAAAAGTAAATAGGAAGACTCGAAGTGCTGCTAAAGAGAAGGTGGTTGCTATCGGTTCATTGCCAAAAAATGTTACGGAATCGTGCAACCCAGCTATTGAATCTGTTGATGAGGGGGTTTCAGTTGCAAAAGAGACAAATTCTTGTCCTCATCTTGTTAAAGGTGTTAATTTAGATAAATTGTCTGATAAGATTAAGTCTTCTGGATCCATAAGGTGTGAAGATTGTAGGCAAGGGGCGGTTGATAGGAGGGGTGGAAGAGGAAAAAGTAAACATGGGAAGAAGAAAGGCAGTGCATCATTAGACTCAAAATCTGATTTGAAGTCTATATGGGTCTGCTTGGAGTGTGGTCAACATACCTGTGGAGGCGTAGGGTTACCAATAACCCCTCATTGTCATGCAGTTGGGCATGCGAGGAAAGCTCGGCACCCATTAGTGGTTCATTTTGAAAAACCTCAACTGTGTTGGTGTTTTCCTTGCAATATGCTTATCCAAGTTGATAAAATTGAAAAAACTGATGAAGCAAGTCATTCTATATCTGATGTTATGAAATTGTTTAAAGGACGATCATCGGAAAAATCGTCCGTAGATATCGACGACGTTTCCATTGGGGATGGCAGTGTTACTTCAGAAATTAAGTCAAAATCTCCAATCACAAGTGATTCATATGGACAAGGTTGTTATGTAGTTCGAGGCATGGTTAATCTTGGGAATACATGTTTCTTTAATTCAATTATGCAAAATCTGCTTGCTATGAATAAATTGCGGGACAATTTTCTGGAGCTAGATGCTCCTGTTGGGCCACTGATTTGTTCGTTGAAGAAGTTGTTTACTGAAACAAACCCAGAATTAGGATTCAAAAACACTATAAATCCGAGATCCTTTTTTGGTTGTGTATGTTCTAAGTCTCCTCAATTTCAAGGATATCAACAACATGACAGTCACGAATTACTCCGTTGTTTACTGGATGGGTTGAGTACTGAAGAACTAGCTGGAAGGAAGCAGAATGGTTCTCTCAAGACAGATAGGGCCTCTTCCAATACTTTAGTTGATGCTTTATTTGGGGGTCAGATATCTAGTACTGTATGTTGCAATGAATGTGGGCACTCCTCAACAGTGTATGAGCCTTTTTTAGATCTTTCCCTCCCTGTTCCAACTAAAAAACCTCCGCCTCGGAAGGCTCAACAAGTATCCCGAACCAAAAAGACAAAACTTCCACCAAAGAAAGGAGGAAAGTCTCGAGTCAAAGTTAGCAAGGATGCTGATCTCTTACCTGTTGAAAATGTACCAAGCCAATCTTCCAGCCATGAATCATCCTGCCCTGATCAGTCTGTCATATCAAATGCTGAAGAAATGGTGGCTTCTTCTGGTGATTCTACAGTATTAGGTTCTGAAGAAATAAGCAGTGTGGCCAATAAAGAGGACTTATCGCCACCTAATTTGGTTACTGTTGGAGAGTCTCAACAAATGCAAGTGCTTGACAATGTTGCAAATAAAACGTTAGAAGTATCAGATGATTTTGTATGGTTGGATTATGTGGAAGCTGAAACCATAAATGATGATCATGCTTCCATTTCCCAGAAGGAGGATGAACCAGATGCACATGACACTGAGAACAAGGATGAACCTGAACAAGCCGGTTGTGCAACCAGTGAACCTGTTTGTTTTCTTCAGGAGGATCAAAACCTAAAACCCGATTTTTCTTCAGCGAATGGGTGGGAAGATGAGGTTCCTTTACAAGTTCAAAATTCAGAAGTGCTGTTACTTCCATACAAAGAAGAAAGTTCCTCAGCTGGGGACAACATTGGAAGAGATGGAGAGGACTCCTTGTCTGTTTTGGGTGGTGGTCCAGAAGAAGCGGAGTTTGACGGCTTTGGTGGCTTATTTAATGAGCCTGAAGTTGTTGCTGGGCCTGCTCCCAGACCTTCTTCATCTGGTGATGTGGAAGCTGGCATTATCACTAGAAACAACAGTGAGTCTGATCCAGATGAAGTAGATGATACAGATTCTCCAGTCTCTGTAGAGAGTTGCTTGGCACATTTTATAAAACCCGAGCTTCTTTCAGATGAAAATGCTTGGCATTGTGAGAACTGTTCAAAAATCCTCCAACGTCAAAAGAAGGAAGCGAAAGAGAAGACAAGAACTGTATCCAATGGAAATGAAACTGGTAGTCACGAAGAATCATCACATGCATCTAACTCGTGTTCTTTTAAAGTCAGTAGCACAGAAAATGGAGATATTCAAAATGAAAATAATGTAGAAAGTTCAGTTTCACATGTTCAACATGGCACCGAGCTTGAAAACAGTCAAACAGATGAGCTGAAACTGAATAATGATGAATCACAGTCTTCTTGTTCTCATAAAGCTTGCAATGAAGAAAGCTGTAATAATTCAGCTGCCACCGATTCTTGTAATACTGGAAATGTCCAACGAGATGCTCCAGTGTTAGGTAATGATAACAATGATGCAGAAGAATGCAGTGAGAATGAGGCCGACTTAGAAAGTATGAGAGTGAAGAGGGATGCAACTAAGAAAGTCCTCATTTACAAAGCTCCGCCTGTCTTGACCATTCATCTGAAGAGATTCAGCCAAGATGCTCGTGGCCGCGTAAGTAAGTTAAACGGTCATGTCTCCTTCAGAGAAACAATGGATCTTAGACCGTATATTGATCCCAGGTAATTTGTTACTTGCTAGATCTCTATTTGAACAATTTACAATTCCTAATGCATCTATTTCATACATATACCCAATTATCTTGTTCAATTTGTTTTTTCTTTCAAGTGTTAAAAATTATCATTTTGTTTTAATCATAGGGAAATATTTTGGAACTGATTGAAAATCATCGCATACAATTTGGATTTCTGAATTCAGTTTTTACCTTAAGCTTTACCTTTTGTTGTAGAGTATACTTTTTTTTTTCAATTCTTTTTCTTCCCTTCTTTATACATTTATATTGGTCCACTGACGTGTGATTTACTTCCAATTCTGTTTCAAAAAGGTGTATAAATGAAGAGAAGTATGAATACAACTTGGTTGGTGCAGTGGAGCACTCAGGAACCATGAGAGGGGGTCACTATGTTGCCTATGTGAGAGGGGGACAGAGGAACAGAGGGAAGGTTGATAATAAAGAATGTGAGACTTCCACATGGTATCATGCAAGTGATGCATATGTGCGTGAAGTTTCTCTTGATGAAGTTCTTCGCTGTGAGGCATACATTTTGTTCTATGAAAGAAATTGAGTGGACCATCTACGTTTTAGGTATTTATTTATATTTGAGTTAGATATAAAGGTTTACTAAATTTAGAAGAGAGAGAGATACATCATTGCAGGTGAGAGTTTAAAGCAATTGCCACATATTGTATACCATTTTTCCAACATATAATGAGGTATTGAATGTACAATGCGGTATCATACAATCAAATGTCAATTTTTCATCCTTACAATCTTTTGTGGCCAACTGTCAAAGCCCACTTAGCTGTTGTGCTTTGTTTAAATTTGTGGGACAGGATTGTCCATCATGCCCTCAGTTCAGTTTGATTTGTGTTATGGATATTTTCATTAGTTTTCTAAAAATATTATGAGATATTTCTTCATTTCTTTGGGGGTTATTGCATGGGAGGTTGTAAGACCTATATTAGGCTCGGAGAAGGGTGTGTTTTATGTTAGTATTTCGAGTCACTGCTCACTAGGGGATTGTTCTGAGATATTTAATTTCAATCCAATATTTTTGCATTATCTATTCTAATCATTGTTGTTCGTTTGCTCTAGTCTCAGCTCAGCTAGGTTTCATAGATGAATTAGAAAGAACATAAGAGACTGCACTTCTGAATGATACTATCCTTTTTGTCATTGGAATCAGAGAAAGGAGAGAAAATTTTCAAAAAATGTAGGTGATCTTCATTTTAAACATTTCAAAAAATGTTGATTAGAAATAAATATAAATTTCAACGTGGGCAAATATTACCCTGCAACCATTATCCTCGGCTTGCCAAGTAAAAGTATAACTGCATTTTCATGAAAGCTTTAAGATGTGCGTGAATAGACTTTAAGAAAATTCACCAAGTTTGGATTGAGAGGAGTTCTAAGGTGCTGCAAATTATAATGTGATGGGCTTCATAAATATCTTTGAATTTGAGCTGCACATCATGAATAGCCGATTATTGAACTTACATAATCGATTATGAATAGGTTAACGTTGCAAAACGGTGTTGTCTTCCAAGCATAAACCCTTGGCCCAAACCATTGACTTTTTCTATAAATTAATAGGAGGCACCACTATGTGATTTTCACAACTCACTTGGCTGAGAAAAACTTCTCTGCTCTCATTCTAATTATCACTTTATTATTTTTCTTTAAAGCTTTTTTAGACTGCATGCTTTAAGTTGTAAATTTTATGTGCTTCAATTTATTTTATCCACACTTTGGGTGTAATGTTATTTATTTTTCTTGTTTTATTGGGTGACATCCATATTTGTGTGGAAAGGACTCTTTGGTTGTAAATTGATAGTCACATAAAAATAGGAATATAGAAAATGAGAATTTTTTTATTTATGGAAGAAGGGAAAATTCTGATATAGTGTATAAACTAGAACATAGCTCCTCAAAAGAAAATAATATTTTCCTAATTCAATTTTAACAATAATTATGCATGAACAATGTTCCACTACCCTCCTCAATTGATTCTTTTATGTGTAATTGATATTATTAGAATTCAGAGAGTTTTTATGCTCTGTCATTAATAGAATGATTATTCTCTTTTTTACCCATGCGAACATACTTTCTCCGCACAGTAAATTTGAGTCTTTCACTAGTTTTAGGCTCAATAAATATTTCAATTTAACTTGTTTTTAAAACCTTTTATTGTTTGAAATCTCTTAGTAATTTGTCTTGGGGACTAAACATAGGTCACTGAGCTTTTGTGGCTGAACCAGAATAAATATCTTGTGACGTTTTATTTTCTTTCATTTTTTTGTTGTCATTTAATTTTTTGCTATTTTATATTCAATTATTTAATTCTTCTGTCATTTATTTAGTATTATTTTACTTAATTTAATTTACTCTTTACACTTTGTTTTAATTGTTTCTATCTTCACGTGTTTATTTTTCAAAGTTTTTAAACAGCTATAATTTACCCTATCTTGTGTTTGAAGTCACATGTTCAACAAGTTGTAATGGTTGTAATTCTCGATATTAATGTTTCTCTTTGATTTTTCAAATTAAGGATATTCTTCGTCAGCTTTTTACTTTCTCTTTGATTATTCTCTTTTTTATCCATGCCAACATACGTTTTCCGCACAGTAAATTTGGGCCTTTCACTAGTCTTAGGTCCAATAAATGTTTCAAATTTAACATTTTTTTAAAACCTTTTATTGTTTGAAATCTCTCAGTAATTTGTCTTGGAGACTAAACATAGGCCACTGAGCTTTTGTGGCTGAACCAGAATAAATATCTTGTGCGTTTTATTTTCTTTCATTTTTTTGTTGTGATTTAATTTTTTGCTATTTTATATTCAATTATTTAATTCTTCTGTTATTTATTTAGTATTATTTTACTTAATTTAATTTACTTTTTACACTTTGTTTTAATTGTTTCTATCTTCACGTGTTTATTTTTCAAAGTTTCTAAACAGTTATAGTTCACCCTATCTTGTGTTTGAAATCACATGTTCAAAAAGTTGTAATGGTTGTAATTCTCGATATTAATGTTTTTATTTTATTTCTCAAATTAAAGATATTCTTGTGTCAGCTTTTTACTTTCTCCATTGTTCATGTACGTTGCTTAGGTTAATCAGGTTGTTGATGGATTAATCAAATTTAGTCTATCTATCAATAACTAGTCTAGGGTATTTGATGTTGTTCCTAAATTTACTCTATTTTTATTTTCTTGTGGAGACTTTTAGTTTTCAGTTTGTTCTTGTTTTACTCGACGCTTGCCCTTCTATTTATAAAAAACTCGATCAGTTATGTTTCTTTTTCTTTTTTTTGTATAATGATACTCTGTTTTTAATTTTAATATTGGTTTAATTAGCATGCATTGCCAATGTTTTACACTGACAATTAATACAAACCGTTGATTGAATGATTATTTAATAATGAAAGTTATAATTATGTAATGATGTGATGAAATTAAGAGTTTCTATTCACTGTCAATATAAAATTAAATCAAATTCTTATGAAACCAAATTATTTTCAATGATGGGATTGTCAATCTCAACAAAACTCTTAATAGCATTAAAAATGTATCATGGACATGGTTTATTGTCAAATTTTGTAGAAATTATAGTTTTGTTCTTGCAAAATAGTACTCTAACCCTTTGATTTATTTCAAAAGTTAGTAATTTGTGTTCTTGTAAAGAATTGAAGCACCTCTTGACTCTTTGTCCTCCTATTAATATCATTTGCTTATAAAAAAATATTAATAACATTTGCTTATAAAAAAATATTGATCAACAAAAGATACATAACTTGCAAAACAACCCACCGCTAGCTTAATTTGTAACAATATATAATACAATATATTATAATATTTTTACTTTGTCCAACAACTAATTAAAGTTTCCAATAACAATGTATTATATTTAAATATGATTAGAAAAAATAATTATTAAATATAGTCTATCCATCTAAATAAAATATATACATATTTTTAAAATCGAATAACAAAACTCACACGTTAAATATAAAAGAAAAAATTATTTAAAATTCAAAATTACGTTCCAACATAACAGATCAACTTACAATTAATGCATTTATTAGATTAAAATGCATACAACACTACACTTATTAAATTAACAGACAATAGAAAGTGCATAAGGATTTTTCACGTGATCCACATTTGTTTATTATCATCCATAATTCATTTGTTGAGAACAAACTTTTGTCTGAGCTGAGATGATGGTAACGATGATGCATATAGCAACACATGCTCTTGTGATGATGATCCTTTTTTAACGATTATCAATATGGCAGTGTAGCACAATTTAATATATGTAACAGATCATTGACCCCCACCCTCCTTTTACTCGTATAATTCTAAGGTAAAAAAATATCTCACACAGTCTTATCTTAATTTAAAATAATAATTTAATTTTTATTTTATTTTATTTGATCTTTTATTTAATTTTAAAAATTAATTTAATCATTTATGTCTTAAAATGTTAACAATATTATTATTTTTTATAGAAATTCAAAAAATTTATCATCATCAAATTTAAAACACTCAAAAAATTACTAATCATTTTTAACAAAATTCATATTTTTTATCAAATTTATAACTTAAATCTTCAAATAAACTCATATTTTCATCTCTGTCAACAATAATATCAAATCCAACAAATAAAATAAAGAATTCAGATTTTAAGATTTAAGTTAGAGATTTGATTTGGAGAAAGGTAGAAAAAGAAGAAGATATTATCTTGGTGATTTGGAAATTAAATTTAAAAGTATGAGTTTTTTATTTGATAAATTTGATGTTGTTGGAGATTAAGATATGAATTTATTTAAATATTTGAGTTATTGAGTTGATGAATTTATAAATTTGTTTAAAATCGATAATGAATTTTTTTAGATTTTGTTTGAAAATGATGATAAACTTTCTGAATTTTTATAAAAAAAAATATAATATTTATGACATTTTAAATTAAAAAAAAATTAAATTATTATCCAAAATTAAATTAAAGGAGTACGTCTCATCTTAATAATACCCCCATGTCATCCTTAGTTGTTGCTAATTAGACCCGCTTTATAAAAAATGTGATATAATTTTAAATTACAATTAGTAAGTTAATCGTCTTAACAAATGTGGTACTGCACGAGATTTTAGTTATTTTATTAAATTCTTTATCATGACACATATACCAATAACCTGACCTAATTTATACTAATTAACAATAGCCAGATCATTGACCCCTTTTTTTTAGAGATGTAGATTTTTAATTTTAAATACAACTAGTGTACCGTAGGTTATTTGTCTAATAATACATGGTATTGTACAAGGTTGCAATTATTTTATCCTTCATTATATTATTAATTAATATATCTTTTGTGTTTGTTGATTTGTTGTTATCTATATCCTTTAACTTATACAGATATTAATAATGTTAAATTTTATAGTGACCATTTGAACAGAAATTAATTAAGCCACCTTAAGTTCAAGTACTACTCCAAACGAATTTTAGTTTTCTCTTAGAATTTTGGTTCCAAGTCCATTTGAGTACTATTATTACTGTATATATAAGTAAAAGAAAGGGTTTTATCGTATATACCAGATATAGGAAAACACAATCGATCATTGACTTATAATAATGCGTTTTTCACTTTATCACACTTTCACGACCAACCTTTCACTTTCACACTAATATACTGAACACGTGAAATTATTTCATATTATCTAGGTGTGTTTGACGTTTGTAATTTTGTACAACCAAAAAATTACTAATTATTTTTAATAAAATTCATATTTTCATTAAATTTATAATTTAAATTTTTGAATAAACTCATATTTTTATCTCCGTCAACAACGATATCAAATCCATCAAATAAAGAATTCACATTTCAAGATTTAGGTTAGAGATTTGATTTGGAGAAGGGTAAAAAAAAGAAGAATATATTGTCTTGGTGATTTGGAAATTAAATCTTAAAGTGTGAGTTATTTATTTGATGAATTTGATGTTATTGAAGATTAAGATATGAATTTATTTAAAGGTTTGAATTATTGATTTAATGAATATATAAATTTTTTTAAAATTGATAATGAATATTTTTAGGTTTTATTGGAAGATAATGATAAATTTTCTGAATTTTTATAAAAAAAATTGATAATATTATTAACATTTTATATCATAAAAAATTTTTAAAAAAATTAAATTATTACACGAAATTAAGTTAAAAGGAGTACAAATTATTTTGTGTCATTTTAATTATACCCCCTTCTCATCCTTAATTGTTGCTAATTAGATCCGCTTTATAAAAAAATGTGATATAATTTTAAAATACAACTAGTAATGTATTCGTCTTAACAATTAGTTATTTTATTAAATTCTCTATCATGACTAATTTATACTAATTAACAATAGCCAGATCATTGACCCCTTTTTTTAGAGATATAGATTTTTAATTTTAAATACAACTAGTGCAACGTAGGTTATTTGTCTAATAGTACATGGTATTGTACAAGGTTGTAATTATTTTATCCTTCATATATTATTAATTAATATATCTTTTGTGTTTGTTGATCCGTTGTTATCTATATTCTTTAACTTATACAGATATTAATAATGTTAAATTTGATAGTGACCATTTGAATAGAAATTAATTAAGCCGCCTTAAGTTATTTTGGTTTCAAGTCCATTTGAGTACTATTATTACTGTATATATAAGTAAAAGAAAGAGTTTTATCGTGAATACCAGATATGAGAAAACACTTATAATAATGCGTTTTTCACTTTATCACTCTTTCACGATCGACCTTTCACTTTCACACCAATATAGTGAACACCTGAAATTATTTCATATTATCTAGGTGTGTTTGATGTTTGTAATTTTGTACATTTATTCTTATTTTTAACACTTTTTGTGCTAAGAATATGATGTTAATTTTATATAATATTTAGTTTTTTTTATTTATAAATAAATGAAATAGACGTGTTTGATTTTAATTGATCATATGTAATTTCCTCATAATTTTCTAAAAACAATCTAATTTTTACTAGTAAACACTATATATAATTAAACAAATTTTAATATGAATCAAGGTTTGCCCTAGGTCAATTTTAAAAAATAATTAAAACTCCAACAATCACATGTCTTTTTAGAAGCATATACGAATAATTATTTTTATTTTTATAATTAAGACATTGATAGATGTTTGATTTAAATAAAAAAAAACAAATATATATTTATATTAAATCGATACAAATTATGTCACAGTTTATTTATAAAGATAAAAATAATCATAAATTATTTCTTATAAAAAATATTATCCATCATCGTTAAATTTTTTAATAATTTAAAAATAATACAGTATTGAAAAGCTCACGACATATTTAACGCGTTTTTATTGTTTACTGCAATGTACATTTTGATGAGAAACTTATTTTAGAAAAAGTCATAATTTCAAATACGATGAAATCAGTAATCCTAATGAACACACCACACACTAGGAAAAATAAAATAAACAAACATGTGGTAGCACTAAGACCAAAACCTATATGAGAACCGAAGACCATGTTTATTAGACCAACATAATAAAGCTAAGTGATACTTATTAACGATAATTTGCTTATGTGATAATTAATTTTAGTAAGAAGCAACAATGACACATTGTACGGCATTGATGGATTTTACATTGAATGAATTGAATCCAGCCATTTTGATAACATATTCCCACTCTTTCAATGTCCTTTCTTTGCCAAAGTTTGTGTGTGCCATCATCACCATGTCTAACATTAGCCCAACATCTTTATACTTGTTCTTGTTTTCTTCTCCTTCTTCAATCACTGCTTCAACAATAATAACTTTTCCATTTTCTTTTGGAATAGCTTCCCTGCACTTCTTTAAGATATTGATACACTCTTCATCACTCCAATCATGCAAAACCCACTGAATGTCAAAAGTCAATCCAATCATCATAATGTCTCCGGGGGTGGATCAATTATTAATTCAAAATATAATCTAAATTTCTTGCTTACAAAGCTTGTAATGAATTGAATGTTTCTTTTTGTAATGGGTTGGAATACTCTAATACTCTCCATTAAAATTATTTACTTATAAGACATAATATCAATCATTACCCATTTATCAATTTAGAGGAATTAAATTAAATTTAAAGGAAAAAGTTATACATATAATTCATATATATTCACATGTGTGTAGTCTTGTTGTCTGGTTTAAATCAAATTGATATTGCCTATAAAGTGTTTGTGTTTGTATTTAAAAAATAATCAAATAATTATTTGATAAAAAATAATTAAATTAATAATTCCTTAATGAAATGTATTAATCTTATTCTTTCAACATTTTGCAACACGTGGGAGGTCTTTGCAGCATTTGTTCTAGTTGGTCTTGGATTTATATTTTTGGTCACAAGCTTACTACTATATTCCTATTACCATATAATAATATTTTAGAAAAATACTTTGGTGTGAGTGATTCGAATCTCTGTTATGCCCTTGGCCATTAGTACCAACCCCTGTTATGCTTTGCCAGTGATTCGAATCTCAATTTTTAATAAACCACGCATACCACACACAAACTCCAATTAATATTTTTTTAATGGCAAAGAAATATATATATATATATATATATATATATATATATATATATAATTAAATCGTGAGTATAAAGAGTACTCAAATCCAATACAAACAAAATTAGATAGAATAAGAAATAGATTTAGAAAAGATACAAATGAAAATAAAAGATAAAAAACACTCCAATTAATTAGTATTGCATAAGATTATATACATAATTAATTTAAATATTTTTTATATTATCAATTAATTGTAATCATAAAATTATTAGAAATATTTAACTTTATTTGTATGGATTGTAATTAGTTTAAAGTGTAACCAGACCATAGACAACATATTTAATAATTAAAGTAGACACAAAGTGGGAAGAGTAATACGCTTTCAATTTCTCATCTTAATTTTTGTTTTTTTTATCAAATCAACTCTATTAAGATATAATAATTCATTCTGAGACTCAAATAAATCTCTTGCTCTACATGGTAAATTAGGACATAATTTATTTAAGACGAACTGGCTTGAAAAGTATATAACTAATAGAAAATTATAATATTATTGAATTGGACTAAAAGTAAATTAAAAATTAAAAAATTAAATACTTTACTATGTGTTCAAACCAAAAATATATAACTCTTATGACAGTTACTCCAACATGAATTTTAACTTAGATATTTTGTTATCAAAAGATTCAATACAAAAAAAAAA
>JBBPBO010000004.1:62635500-62849339 GCA_037974295.1 Cicer cuneatum | reverse complement strand
AAAAAAAAAAAAAGTAAAATAAATATAGGCGAGTAAGAGACAAATTAAAACAAATACTTGATTCTAATTTGTAAATTTTGGCCATACCAAATATTTAAGCTCTAACTCTAAAGAAAAAATATCCTATACTTTGCATGGAAAATTATACCAAATTGACACTAGTAATTTACCAAAGTAAATCCCTTAGTAAAAGTATCGGATTTGAGCTCTAAAAATAAATCACTTTTCTTGGCATAAATTAATCATTGGCAAGACCGATTAATACTTTTCACACCAATAATATATAAATTAACAGCAAAAAAATTGACACTAGTCTATAGATTAGGTTTTATATTTTTATAAACATACCTTAATAAATGCAACATCAGCTTTGGGAACACTTGTAAACATATCACCAGCCACATGTTCCACTCTATCACACTTTGGGGCCACAACAATAACATGAGGAAGATCAAAGTTGATTAATCTTTGAATCCTAGGAAAAGCCTTAGCAAGGATGGACATGGTAGTACCATTCCCTCCACCAACATCCACTAAGGAATTAACACCATCAAACACCTCGCTACAACCTTCAATAATAGCCGGCACAACAACCCTAGCATCACAAGCCATAGCATCATTAATAAGATTGCTATGATCAAGATTCCCCGCAGCGAAGCGCCAAATATCTTCGCCGTGAACTTTCTCAAATGAAGGATTTCCGTTAACTAAAATACGATCACTTAGACTAAGCCAAGGTGCAACCATTACATGACTGCTCTCTAATAAAAGAAAAGCAGTCATACTTTTTTCGCCGTTTGAAATCAAACGGCGAGAAAGTGGAGTTTGAACATAGCTAGGATAGTCGTTATGGTTGGTAGTAATGGTTTTGAATATTTTCCTATGTGTTAGGAATCTCATGATGCGGTTAAGATATGAAGGGTCACATCTTAGAGTTGATGATATTTCTAATAGTGACATTGGTTTTTTGTGATTTTCAATGGCTTCAGCTATGCCAAGTTGAATTGCACATTTCACCACAGCTAATTCAACAAAACCAAATATGTATTTCCATATTTCTACTTGAGCTTCTGCTTCTTCTTTTTCTTCTTCTTCCTTCTCACATGTTATAATCTCACTTTGTATTTCTCCCATATTTGGATAAAATGATATTTTTTTTAATTACTATAGTGGTGAATGGTGGTGATTTTGGTTGAAACTAGAAACCTTCATTTATAGAAATAGATATTAGCAACATATCATCGCTCACTTTTTTTTATTTATAAATTATTATATCACTGATCACCTTTGTAATGTGGATCCTTTTTTTTAATTTAAATACACCTTTTGTCTATTTCGTGATTTTTGTCTCTTTCGTGATTTTCATTATTTTGATCTTTTATTGTTTTGTTTTTCTTAAAAAAGATGATAAATATTGTTATAATTAGTTCAAAATAAACAATATCAGTATTTGTCAGTCGAAATAAAGAAACAATATTAGTATTTATCAATTGAATTAAAAATTAAGATCTATTATTTTAGTTTAACGAAATGTGTGTAACATTTTTCTCGCCTATGCATTAATTAAAGACTAAATTAATAATGTCTTAAGCGAATATTTATGGACAACTATGTGGATGAATGTTCACTTAATAATTCTTTTACTTATTATTAACATATACATTAATCAATATAAAAAAACAACCAAATTAAGTAAAGATATAATTTATATACATTGAATATAAAAAAAATTATATTATTAATAAATCAAAACTATTAAATCATTAAAAATATTTAATTTTTATCAAAATAATTTTTAAAATCATTCTCATAAATAATTGTGAATCCCGTGTTCACAGCGTAAAAAAATTTATATGAAGATTCAATGCAAATCAATTAAACAATGCAAGATATCTTATCGGTGGGTTCTTAGGTATAGACGAAAGTGGCAGACAATGTTTAATGTATCATGTGATTTTGATTATATATTTTTTCAACAAGAAAAGTTTAACTTTTTATTATGTATTCTTACCACATTTGTCATGCACAGTCTTGTTTATTATTAAGATTTAATTTCTTCTTTTGCTTTGTGGTCATACTTCATAAAACTTTAACCCCTTCAACATCTTTTGGGATGAATATTCCCTTCTTCTACCGTAACCCACAACTAAGGATTGTATGACATTAAGAACGTAACATCCCATTTTAGGCCTAATTTAAATCACAATAAATTTATTTATATTGAATATCATTAAGGGCTACTAAAATTCTTGCTTTAGACCTCCAAAATAATATCAAGCCCATACCATATATGGTTGTTTTTAAGGGTGTACATAGGCGCGGGTCGATCCGTCAACCCGCTCATTCAACTTAATCCGTTCTTGATCGTGTCGGGTTTAATGAAAAAAAATACATGTTTAGAACTTAACTCAATCCAAAGATAATCAATTGGGTATCGGATTTTGTCAAAATCCGTCCAACCCAACCCGCGTACACCCCTAAAAATATGAAAATTATTCAATTCTAAGCAATGTCAACTTCAAGTCCAAACACTTAACTGTTAAATGTTTGGACTTGAAGTTGACATTGCTTAGAATTGATGAATTTTCATCTTTTATTGATTTAATGTTGTTGATTTTATTTATGTATTTAAAGATTGTTGATTTATTTTTTGGTATGAGGTTGTTGGTTTTTTTAAAGAATTGAATGATGTGATTGAAATTTTATAGTTTTTGAGACATTCAAGTATTAAATATATTTTCGTAAAATAAAAAACATGTTATTATTTATGTATAATCCGCCAACCCAACCTGTTCTTGATCGGGTCGGTTCGGGTTAAATGAAAAAAATACGGGTTTAGAATTTAACCCAACCCAAAGATAATTGATCGGGTCGGATATCGAATTTTGTCAAAACCTGCTCAACCCAACCCGCGTACACACCTAATTGTTTTAAGGTCTCTTATATTATGTTGAGCCGCTGCCTTACCAAATATAGTTTATGTAGTAGTTTCTTCAAAATACATTTTCAAATTAACCAAAAGATTTTTTTATTATCAAAATATACTTTCAGATCGACCAATCTATAAAGCATTGGAGAATGGGAGAAAAAACTCTTTTTTTTCTTTTCTTATTACTAAACTTTAAAAAAAAAAACATATACTTAATTTCAAAGTCCGACTTCTAATTTAGTACAACAAAGGTGAAAATATATACACTTTTGCTACCTACACCCTCATATTACTACCCACACCCACCAATTTTTTTTTTAAAATCAAAATTCTGAATATACCATTCTGTTTTTAAACATATTTTTTCCATTCTTCCCGTTCTTTCCATTCTCCTTGAACCTAATTCCCAAACTCCATAATCTTCATCAAAGTCCACACGAAAATCATCAATCTTCTTCAAACACCTTTAATCATCATCATCATCTTCAACACCTTCTTTACTATCACATTTTCAACAAGTAAGTATAATGTGTGTTGTTCTTTTTGTTTTTTGTACACTGATATTAGTGTTGTTGGGTTTTAAAAGTTGCAAACCCTTGACGTACGTGAACTGGTTTTCAAAAATCTAGAAACGTACGTGAACTCAGTTGACGTACGATTTTGAATTCTTGAAAACCAATTCACGTACGTGAACTCAGTTCACGTAAGACATGCTGGAATTCTAGAATTGTTGTAAAATTGTGATTGTTTTGATTTTGATTATGATTTGGTTTTGCAAGAATGGTGCGCACTATGTTTACCGACAGGGAGGGTCGTGTTGTACTGGATGAGTTTACTTCTAACGAGGAGGTTCGTCGTGTAAGACCAACGGCTTCCGCACGAGCTCATCGTGCTAGACAAGAGCAAAGACAATTACTGCAGGAAGAGGCACAACAGGCACAACATGAAAAGATAGAACATGCCCAGCAGGAAGAGGCCCAAGAAGCGCAATAGGAAGTAGCACATGATGAAGAGGAAGAGGCATACGATGAACCTCCACAGGATAATGGATTTCCTGGTGGCCTGATTGACATGTCCGTCCTTAGGACATTTGGCGATCACGTGGCGACTAAACTCTGGGATGTCGTGGTAATTTTCTCAATCAAATGAAATTTTTAATATCTGTTTTGTTAATGTGTTTTAACTTATATTTTGTTTGCTTAATTTATTTCAGGATCACGGTGAATTAAGGGTGTTCAGCAACGGTAAAAAATTAAGAGAAGTCGTGATTGAACACGAAGAGGTTGAGCAATTTATTAAAAGCTCCGGATTATATTTGTTGCTAACATGCAACTACATAATGATCGACAAAGGGATCATTTCAGCCTTCCTAGAGAGGTGGCATCGTGACACCAATAACTTCCATATTCCAATTGGGGAGATGACGATTACTCTTGACGATGTCTCCTCTCTACTGTATATTGTTGGAACCAAGTTGGTTATAAGTACTTAGGATTTTGATGTTTACAAAAGCACTCCATGTATTCTTATTTTGTACTTAGAATTATTATATAAAATGTCACCAGAAGATGACGTAACCAGAGGCAGAAGATGACACCACCAGAAGATACATCCAGAGGAAGCAACCAGAGGATAGAAATGTCACCAGAAGGTTAGGCCAGATAATGCATCCAGAAGGTACTAGAGGATGCATCCTGAAGGCACCAGAGGATACACCTCCAGAGGATATCAGAGGATATCATCAATGGTTAAAAAACATCATTAGAGGATATCTTTCCTGACCTAGATCAGAAGGAAGCAGAGTCTAGAAGGAGACCTGGTCCAGACCAGAAGGAAGCTTGTCAGAGGGAGACTTATTCCAGACCAGAAGGAATCATAAGTCAGATTTGGTCTAGACCAGAAGATAACATGATTCAGAGTATAAAACTAAGTCCAGATCAGAAGAAATGATTGTCCAGATTTAATCCAGACTTGATCCAGATCAGAAGGTAAATGTCCAGATTTAATTTTAGTTCAATCCAGACTTAGTCCAGAATTGGTCCAGATTAGAGGAAAAATATTCAAATCAATGGTCCAGATTTAAGCATCATGGCCCAGTGTTGGCCGAGATCAGAAGATCAAACTGTTGGAACCAAGTTGGTTCTAAGTACTTAGGATTTTTGATGCTTACAAATGTACTCAATGTAAACTTATTTTGTACTTTGAATTATTAAGTTAAATGCCCCAGAAACTGAAGGAAACAGAAGCAGAGATCAAAGGAAAATGAATTCTGGAATTTCCAGAAGATGTTCCAGAATGTCAAAACATAACCAGAGGATATGTTTGGTGGCCCAGAACAGAAGGAAGAAAAATCATAATGAAACATGGATCATACCATTGGAAAGCCTGCCAGAAGGAGAGTTGTTCCAGAAAAACAGGTGTCGAATATCAATTTTATTCCAGAAGTTATTCTGACCAGAAGATGGCCTGGCAGTGAAAAATTACACAATCCAGACTTGACCAGAAGGTATGTTTATGAGTCCATAACAAGAGGATCAATCCAGATTTGGCCAAGACCATAAGATAGCATGATTCAGGACATGGAACTAAGTCCAGACCAAAAGAAATGAGTTCTAGAATCAATCCAGACCTGGTCCAAAATTAAAGGTAAAATGTCCAGACTGAAATATTTTTTGTTCAAGTTAATTTCAGTTTGTTCCAGACCAAAGTCCAGAATCTGTCCAGATCAGAGTAAAAAACTTCCAGATCAATGGTTTAGAAATAATTATTTGGTCCAGTGATGGTCCAGATCAGAAAATAAGACCATGGCCCAGTGGTGGCCGAAATAAGAGGGACGTACTGTGCAGTCCAGCAAAGGCCGAAATCAGAGGATTACAGCATATCAATTCGACTGGTCCAGTTGTGGAATATCGCATGAAGATCCAAGGGTGCAGATTTGATCATGAGGATTAAAGAATCTGAGAAAAACGTTCAAAACAGAATTGGAGAAAAAGGCTCAAAACAGAATCTGAGCAAAAGGCTCAAAACAGAATCTGAGCAAATTACTCCAGAATATTCTCAAAACAGATTAATCTAAATATACTACAGAAGTAAAGCATCAGTGAAGTTCTAAAGTTCAACTATAAATAGAGACTTAATGCTGAAGAATAAATGATTGAAAAATACAAGAACTCAAGCTTCAATTCAAAGATATCTGAGAGTTCAAAAGAGAGAAACACAAATGAACAAGAGCAATATTTTCTAAGTGTTTTCAAGAGAGAAATATAGTGCAACAAACAGCTTTCCAGAAGCAACGTTGCAAAGTTCTAAACCTTTATTATAGTGGTGTAGATTCCTTCTTCAATCTGGGGTTGTCAGATTGGTAGGAGAAGACTTAGCTGGTTTAGTTAAGGTGTTGTTATTCCTCAAAAGTCTGGGGTTGTCAGGCTGTTTGAGAAGACTTGGCAGGTATAGTCAAGGTGTTGTTGTTCCTCAAAAGTCTGGGGTTGTCAGGCTGTTTGGGAAGACTGACTTGAAGGGTCAGTGGTGTTGTAATTCAAAGGAGTTTGAATTAGTAAAAGGCCTTCTGGAGGAAGGGACTGGACGTAGCCTAGTTAACGGTGAGCCAGTATAAATTGCTGTGTTATTATGTTATTATTATCCGCTGCTGAATCTAATTAATTATTTATCGAATAATTCAAATCGATATTTAATAAAACAGCAAAAGAAATTAAGTTTGACAAACACAATTCAACCCCCCCTTCTCGTGTTTGCACCTTCACAAACCATATGGCCTAGTGTTGGCCGAGATCAGAGGATCACAGTAGATCAGATTGTATGGTCCAGATGTGGACGAGATCAGAAGATCAAACAGTCCATATTTAATCATGGTGAAAATTAGTGATAACTTGATTAAAATTCGAAGAAGACTTGATTAAATTTTGATAGAAATTTGATCAAAGTATTAATGGGATTTGATTAAAAAATTACTGAAGACTTGGAGAAATTCGAATGCAATCTGAAGCTTAAAAAGATATGGTTTGAAATTAAAAGAAACAGGATTGGTCAACAGAATTTTCAAATGCAATCTGAAGCTAAAAAAATATGATTTTTATTTAAGTGAAACCTGATTGGCCAAGTTATTTTTGCAAAAGAATCTAGACAAGATACAACTCAAATTTAATCATGGAAGATACCCTAATTTTCATCTATAAAAGGAGGCTCAAGGCAAAAGACTTTGTATCGAAAATACTTGAGAGTCATACACTTCCAAAAGCAAAATACTTGAGTTTTCAGTGAGGTCAATTGTGAGTACCCAATTTTCAGAAGCAAGTACTCTAAGTTTTTCTTTCCCTTTTGTTAGGTCTAAGTTGTTGAAGTAGAGTCTACAATCTGAGGGAGTCAGAAGAAGTAGCATATTACTTTTTGAGAAGACTGACTTGAAGGGTCAGTGGTACTTTGTAATTCAAGATTTTTGAATTAGTGAAATCCTTCAAAGTGAAGGGACTGGACGTAGCCTAGTTAACAGTGAACTAGTATAAAATTCTGAGTTTTTATTTACTTTATATCCGCTGCTAACTCTATTTTAATTCATACATAACAGGTTTTGTTTTAAAACTAAAAAGTATTTAAGTTAGTCAAACACAATTCAACCCCCCTTCTCGTGTTTGAACTTTCATATATTTCCATCACTGGTGTATTCTTGACTGTTAATATATTTAACAAGGATGACGGTGCAAACATATTGACTGAGCTTCTCGGAGTTAGTGAGGCTGCTGCCTATGCTGAATTTAATGTCACACGGACAGTCGATTTAGTTGTTACTTGAAGTATACCAATAGCGATGTAGTGACAAGCATTGGCAGATGGCTGCGAGGGCATTTCTTTTGTTTTTGGTCGGTTACACTATTTTCACCGACAAGAGTGCCTTCGCAGTTAGTGTTGCCTATATTGACTGCTTCTGAGACCTCAATGCATGTGGGGGATATGCATGAGGTGCTGCTGCTCTTGCTTACCTCTATGATAATCTTCGCGAACCAAGCATGCATAAAAACAGAACAGTCTATGGGTATCTGACACTCTTGTAGGTAATGGTTGTTTATTGTGTTAATAATTTCTATTATTAATTATAAACTAATAAAATGTTATTATATATGTGCAGGCGTGGGTCTACGAGCATCTCCCAAATTATGTGTAGATTTTCGTAGACTCTCTCCTAGCTATATTGAGGACTACGCTAGAACACTTAAATGGAAGCCAAAAAGGGATAAGGGTTTGGTTCTTCCATTTAAGAAAGCTCTGGATGAAATTGACGTTCATCAGGTATGTTGGATGCCATATGAGCAGCATCAATTGAAGCGACCATTTGAACACGTTTCTTTATTTAGATGATGGATACGTTGGGGCCTGAAGATGTACAATCATCTTCCAGACAGGGTATTGCGTTAGTACGGTTATGTCTAAACCATTCCTGGCTTACCGTTAGATATAGTGGGTCAGATGACCACACTAGATGAAATGGACATAATGTTTACACAGTACGTTGTGCATGTAGTGGATGCTGGCGCAATTGTACATGGACTTGCAGCTTGCTCAAACGATTACATGAATTGGTTTCGTAGAATTTCTCATCCATACATAATTCGAAGAGAACCAGTTCATGAAGATCCTTTGGTTGCAGAAGCTGACGCTGCTGATGAATTAGTTGCGATAATGGTATATTAATTCCAATTTATTACATAACAAAATTAATTATTCATCTATTATTTTAAATAAATTATTTAATGTATTTTTTAATGCAGCATCGTGCAATAGAAATTGCAGAAGAGCTTCTCGGTCGGCAACTAGTATTACCTGATGGCGTCGCACTGGTGAATGAATTAATTTTGATGCTGCGAAGACAAAGGGATGGTAGTAGAGATTGGTCTAACGTAGTACCATATCCCCGGAGAAATAGAATAACTTAGGATTTATTTAGAGATTCTATATGTATTAATTTTCGAATATTTTTGTGATATAATTTTCGAATATTTTTGTTATCAATATTAATTATGATACAATATTAAATATTACATTTGTAAATATCATCCAATTTTAAATATTAAATATCTATTAGGAAACTTAGATTTTAAGGTACTTGATAAAAATCAAAGTTGTATTTGACTATATCACCTCGTAGCCGAATACAAAGGCTAAGTCAATAGCAAAACCTTCAGTTCTGTATTCGAATCGACATGTCCTAGCTGAATACAGATATCAAGTCAGTAGCTAAAACTGAATATCAGTATTCGAATACAGAGAGTCGTAGCCGAATACAGATAACAAGTCAGTGGCTAAAACTGGTTTCTGTCTCTGATTTCCTCTAATTTCTGCATCTGATTTCCTCTGATTTATTCCTCTAATTTCTACCTCTGATTTCCTCTAATTTTCTACCTCTGATTTCTGCCTTTGATTTTTTGCCTATGACTTCTGCCTCTAATTTCTTCCTCTGATTTCTGCCTCTGATTTCTTCCTATGATTTCTGCCTCTGATTTCTTCCTATGATTTCTGCCTCTGATTTCTTCCTCTGATTTCTGCCTCTGATTTCTTCCTATGATTTCTGTTGGAACCAAGTTGGTTCTAAGTACTTAGGATTTTGATGCTTACAAATGTACTCTATGTAAACTTATTTTGTACTTTGAATTATTAAGTTAAATGCCCCAGAAACTGAAGGAATCAGAAGTAGTGATCAAAGGATTCCAGAAAAATGAATTCTGGAATGACTAGAAGATACTCCAGGAATGTCAAAACATGACCAGAAGATATCTTTGATGGCTCAGATCAGAAGGAATAAAAATCCGAATGAAACATGAATCATACCATTGGAAAGCCTGTTAGAAGGAGAGTTGTTCCAAACAAACAAGAATCAAATATCAATTTTATTCCAGAAGTTATTCTGACCAGAAGATGGCTTGACAGTGAAAAATTACACAGTCCAGACTTGTTCCAGACTTGACCAGAAGGTATGTTTATGAGTCTAGAACAAGAGGATCAATCCAGATTTGGCCCAGACCATAAGATAGCATGATTCAGGGCATGGAACTAAGTCCAGACCAAAAGAAATGAGTTCCAGAATCAATCCAGACCTGGTCCAAAATTAAAGGTAAAATGTCCAGACTGAAATATTTTTTGTTCAAGTTAATTTCAGTTTGTTCCAAACCAAAGTCCAGAATCTGTCCAGATCAGAGTAAAAACTTCCAGATTAATGGTTCAGAAATAATTATTTGGTCAAGTGATGGTCCAGATCAGAAAATCAGACCATGGCCCAGTGTTGGCCGAAATCAGAGGGACATAATGTATAGTCCAACAGAGGCCGAATTCAGAGGATTATAGCATATCAGGTGCGCATCCAGGATGGCTGAAATCAGAAGATCAGAGGGTCAGAAAATGTGGTCCAGGGAAACCGAAATCAGAGGATCACAGCATAACAATCAGTATGGTCCAGATGTGGACTAGCGCATGAAGATCCAATGGTCCAGATTTAATTAGGAAAATTATACGGTGGAGAATTTAATCAAAGGATTAAAAAGATTTGTTACAAAAATAAAGTGAGGTGTTGTGGAATTCAGGAGCTGTGGCGGGAAGGAACTAACTGATTTGATTGGCCAATTATTTTGAAAGAAAATCTGAAGATATGTTTTTTATTTAAATGAAGCCCAATTGGTCAAGTTATTTTTGCAAGAGTATCCATCAAGATTCAGCTCGAATTTAAGCAATGGAAGAGGCCCTAATCTGCATCTATAAAAGGAGGCTCCAGGCAGAATGCTCATCATCAAAAATCACAAAAGAGTCATACACTTCCAAAAGCAAACACCCAAATTTTCATAGAAGTCAATTGTGAGTTTCAGCTTTCAAGAAGCAAGTACTCTTGTTATTTTCGTTCCACTGTGTCAAATCTAAGTTGTTGAAGTAGAGTCTACAAGCTGAGGGAGTCAGTAGGGGTAGCAGGTTACTTGGCAATTAAATTCATAGTTTTGCGTGTTAAATCTATGTTGTTGAAGTAGAGTCTACAATCTGAGGGAGTCAGAAGGGGTAGCAAATTACTTGGCAATTAGATTTATAGTATTGTGATTTCTTCTACAATATGGGATTGTCAGATTGGCTGAAGACAGGAGCTGCATTCCTCAAAGAAGTCTAGGATTGTTAGACTGTTTGAGAAGACTGACTTGGAGGGTCAGTAGCAAGGTTGTAATTCAAGGTTTGAATTAGTGAAATCCTTCATGGTGAAGGGTGTAAGACCCTTAATTTTAAAATTAAATTCAGATTTAATTTTAAGTGTATTTGGGAATATTTGTAAAATATTCAATATATATATATATATGTTTTGTGTAAATATATATATATGTATTTGTTTTGGAGGTGGAATTAAAATTATTGGATAATGGATGAATTAATTTAATTTCGAGTAATTAAATTATCGGGCCGTTAATTAAGATATTCTCTGCTAATTTCGACGAGACGGGTTAAGTGCTGGAGGATCAAAAGTTATTTTAATATAAGAGTTGGGTGAGGTGGCGTAGATATTTGTGAGGAAAGAAACAATTCCTCCTTTTCCTCTGCTGTGTCAGTCAGCATTTATGTGGATATTTAAGTGAGAAACTCTTTCTTCTTTCCTCTACGGCGCCAGTTCTGCTTTATTGTTTTCTTCTTCTTTTGATATTTCTGAGTGTTGATGAAGAAAAACGGTTTACTCAAAAGCCATTTTCTTGAAAATCTGAGTGTCGAATCAGAAAGTTTCGAGTACGAAAGTCATTCCTCTAATCGTTACGGAGCTAAAGAACTAACTTTCGTAGCGGCGAACGCGAAACGGGAGTATCATCGACTTTTGTCGCAGAAGCGTACGAGTTAAGGGAACGTAACTAAGGTAAGGGCACCTTCCAACTTTCTAGATTTGCATTTAGGGCTGTAAATGTATGTGTGATGAATGATTATTGGTTTATGTTTGTGAAAAACATTGTATTCTGTTTTGGAAATCAAACTGTGTTGATGTTCTTGCTGTTTCCAGTGAAGGAACTGATTGTGTTGATGATATATTGTTTGTTGTGTTGAGTAAGAAATCATTCTGTTGTGTTTTTGAATGATGATTTGGTTGGTGTTGTATTGGAGATGATCCAAATGCTTGAGTTAGTTTGTGTGGGACTGTTTTGTGATTGACTTTCTGGTGTTGATGATGGTTTCAAAAGAAAAGGGATTTAAAATGGTGGAAGTGTTATTTCTGAAAAATCTGTTGTTGTTGTTTAATGAAAATGTTCTGAGTTTTGAGGTTTCTAAAGAGGGGTAATTATGATTCTGGTGTTAGGTTGGTTTTTCAAAAGAAAACAGTTTGAAATGTGTTGAAGTCTTAGGAAAATTTTACTGTTTTCGAAGGTGTATTCGAATACAACATGAGTGTATTCGAATACAACCTGTCAAACTTCTATTTTACTCAAGTTTTCAAACTTGTATTCGACTACGAGCCCCTGTAGTCGAATACAGAGGAAGGATTTCTGTTTTCTGATTATGATGTTAATCATTCTGATTCTGGTTCTGTTTTCTGATTCTGGTATTAATCATTGTGATTCTGGTTTTGTTTTCTGATTCTGATTCTGTTTTGCTTTTGATGATTCTGATAATCATCATGTTTCCTGCTTCTGATGATCTTGATAATCATCATGTTTTCTGCTTCTGATGATTCTGATAATCATCATGTTTTCTGCTTCTGGTGATTCTGGCATGAATCATTCTGTGTTTCTTCTGATCAATTATGGATGAAGTCTGGGCGAAGTCTGGATTATTCAAAATTCGACTGTCATGCCATGTTCTGGTCAAATTATCTCCTGGATTACTTCTTGCTTTTGACAACTTATGGCCTGGAACAACTCTACACATGGCAGGCTTCACATTAGTATGGTCCAAAGAATCTTATGATATTTATTCCCTTTGATATAGTCCATCAAAGATATCTCTGGTCACTTCTGGACAAGTCTGGACTGTGTTGAAATTACACTGCCAGGCTATGTTATGGTCAGTATAACTTCTTGATTGCTTCTGATATTTGAATCATTCTTGTTTGGAGCAATTCATATTATGGCAGGCTTCCCTCTGGTGTTCTTCAGATGTTCTTCTGATTTTGTTTCTGTTTGATATAAGCCTCCAAAGTTATCTTCTGGTCGGTTTTGGACATTCTGGTTTATCTTCTGATAATTCCAGAAATGCATCTTCTGTAAATTCAAAATGTATCCTCTGATGCATTCATCTTCTGATGGTTTTTACTGTAGTAATTCAAGTTCAAAATAAGATTCTATCAAGTGTATTTGTACACATCAAAATCCAGATTATTTAGAACCAACTTGGTTCCAACATCATTCTGTGTTGTTTTTGATGATTCTGGATGAATCATTCTGTGTTGTTTCTGATGATTCTGGTATGAATCATGCTGTTGTTTCTGCTTCTGATGATTCTGGTATGAATCATTCTGTTGTTTCTGCTTCTGATGATTATGGTGTGAATCATTCTGTTTTGCTTCTGATGATCCTCATTCTGGTTCGGTTTCTGATGTTCTGAGGCTGATCATTCTGGTTCTGTTTTTGGCTTATGTATTCGAATACAGAGAAGCTGTATTCGAATACAGATTCGTAAATTACAGAAAATTCAGTTTTTAACATTGTGTTTGAAATTTCCAAGAGGTTGGGAAAACATTTCAAATGTTGATGATTACTTGGCTGTTTGGTCATGTTTGTGATGATGATAATTTTGACTGTGCTGAGTTATTTTAAATATGATTGAAAGGCATGAATTTCCTGATTTTGCATACTGTTTCCAGAGAAGTGAAACACTGCATATTCATGCATTGCATAGTCAAGTGGTACCCGCGATGGGCCACAGAGTAATGCGCAACCACGTGTTGATCTGTTGAGCGATTGCACGAGTGCTGGACTGTTGAGCGTCTGCACTAGGTACTGATCTGTTGAGCGATTGTACCTTGGTATATAAGTGCTGGTCTGTTGAGCGACTGCACTGGTACTAGACTGTTGAGCGTCTGTACCCTGAAATGCGCAGCCACGTGCTGATCTGTTGAGCGATTGCACGAGTGCTGGTTTGTTGAGCGACTGCACTAGGTACTGATCTGTTGAGCGATTGTACCTTGGTTTATGTCAAACGTGCTGGTCTGTTGAGCGACTGCACGAGTGCTGCACTGTTGAGCGTCTGCACTGGTGCTGATCTGTTGCACGATTGCACCCTGGTCTTGAGGGCCGTTAAATTGTGCTGGTCTGTTGAGCGACTGCACCTTGGTAATTCCAAGAAAATTGTATATATGAGCATATACATATTGCATTGGGTGATTGACCGGTGGGTCACGTTTTGGGTATGTGATGTTTGAAAATTGTGTGTGTAAGTACTTTATAGATTCTGGAATTTCTGATGAATTGGTGTGACTGCTGATTTGATGTTTGTGCTTACAACATAATTTTCATATTTATTTGGTTGCTGTTTTGAAAAGTACGAATGTCATGTATTTCAAAATTGAGCATCCTTATTTATCATCATTGTTATATGATATGCCATGAATATGTTTGTGATTGCTGATATAAATGCTATGTGGTAATTGTTAATTTCGGTTGGTGACCCTTTACAATTATTGTGGAAAATTGGGCTTTGCCCTCAGATGAGATTCAAACCCGTACCCCTGATGGTCACACTAACGACAGGGAACGTCGTTAATTTCCCTTGATCATTACTTTGTGGGCTACACAAAGGGATGGGCAGCTGGGTGAAGATAAGACTTGTGGATGATACGGTGGAAACCGAGCTACTGTAGCTTAGTGTATGATCAGTGTAGACTTATGTATAGGGTTTTTGAGCTCAATGGTTGTAAATATTCATTTTGAGAATTATTGTAAAACTCTTCCGCACTCTGATAAATATTTTGGTGGATTGAGAATCCAATCGATGTATCTTTATTTTAGTATATTATCAAGATCAAATTTCCACAAATATCTCATTCGATTTAATTGTGATGTTGTTTTAATTACCTTATTATTTTTGATTACGAAGTGAATGATATTTCATTTGAATTGATTTTAATTTCCTTGAAACATAATTCTGAAAACTCTTTTATTTATGTATTCGTTTTTAAAAAAAAAAATACACTCGCGCTGTGTTTTAAACTCGGGGTGTTACAGATCCCATCTTCCCGTTTCCAACGCGGTTTTTCTCTTCTGTTTCTGGCACAATTTTGCTCTTTTGTTTCCGGCGCGGTTCTGCTCTTCTATTTCTGGCACGATTTTGATAGGTTATCCCTAATTTATTTTGTCTTAATGATTGTGTTCGTCGTATTTTCTTGTCATTATTTGTTATGGCTGATGCTAAGGATGATATTCTTCAAGTTGTTAATGTCCACCTCAATGGACAAAATTACTCTTATTGGAGCTATGTGATGAAAAAAACTTTGATTGGAAAAGATATGTGGGGTTATGTTGATGAAACTTCTGTTAAGCTTACAGATAAAAGGGATGAAGCTAAATATGCAAAAGATTTAAAAACATGGAACGTTAGTAATTCAAAAATCATTACTTGGATCAATAATTCTGTTAAGATGTCTATAGGTGTGTAACTAGCAAAATATGATACTGCTAAAGAGATTTGAGATTACTTGAAACGTTTGTATGTTCAATCTAACTTTGCAAAATGTTATCAGTTGGAAAGTGATATTAGGCTCTTAAGCAGGACAATATGACCATTCATGAATTCTATTCGGCAATGACTAATTTGTGGGATCAATTGGCTTTTATGGAATCAGCTGAGTTGAAAGCTGTCAAAGCGTATATTCATCGGAGAGAGGAGCATCGTCTGGTTTGGTTTCTAATGGCTCTTCGTGATGATTTTAAGAGCCTTTGTGGGGGTATTTTGCATCATTCCCCTCTTACTAATATTGAATCAATAGTTAGTGAATTGTTGGCAGAAGAAATCAGACTTAAGACTCAATCTGCTGTGTCAGATAAGGGAATTCTCTCAACTCATCCATATGTTTTTGTTGCTCCTGTTCAAAAAGGAAAATCTCAAGGGAGAGTTGGGCTTGGTAATAACAAATGTGCTTTTTGCAAAGAAAAAGTTCATTGGAAAGCATACTGTCTGAAATTGGGGAGAGCACATAAGAAGAATTTTAGGGGGCCATCGTCCAATATTGTTGCTTATGCTCCTCCTTCCATTGGCTCTAGTTTTGGTTTTGTATACTCATTTGAGACTGCTTTCCAAATATCTAATATTGCATAACAACTCCAAAAACTTCTTGCCACTTAATCACATGTCATGTCTACTACCTATACTAAAGGTTTGAACTCCTCTAATTTGTCAGGTATATCTCCTTCCATATGGATTCTTGATTCTGGAGCATCACACCATATGACATATGATGATAAATCTTTTGTGTCTGTGAATCCTACCTCGTCTGTGTCGGTTATGGCTGTTGATGGCACTCTTATACCATTAGCAATCATTGGTTCTATTTCCACACCCAACTTGTCTTTTTCTGATGTCTCTTATATTCCTAATCTCACTATGAGTTTTGCTTCTGTTAGTCAAATATGTGATTTCAGTTATTCAGTTATATTTTCTTCCATTTCTTGTTGAATGCGGGATCCACATTCCAGAGGCTGATTGGGACATGCCACATAGAGGGCTGACTTTATATTTTGGACACATAAGACCTAATTTAAATGACAATAAATTTATTTTTATTGATAGCATTAAGGGCTACTAAAATTCTTGCTTTAGACCTCCAAAAGAATATCAAGCCCATACCACATATGGTTGTTTTAAAGTCTCCTATATTGTGTTGAGCCACCATCGTACTAAATATAGTTTTTTTTAATAGCTTCTTCGAAAACCTTCAAAATACATTTTCAAATTGACCAAAAGAATTTTTTTTTTAATCAAAATATACTTTCTCAGATCGACCAATCTATAAAGCATTGGAGAGTGAAAAAAAAAACTCTTTTTTTCTTTTTTTTTATTACTCAACTTATTTTTTTTCTTCTATAAAATTAAAACTTATATTCAATTTCAAAGTCCTGAGTTTTTCTTTTTTTTATGATAGGATCAAAAGCCCATCAAAGTCCGACTTATAATTTAGTACAACAAAGGTGAAAATATATATGATTTCATGAGAAATCAGTTAGAGACCCCTACATATGGGCCTCACACCCCCTTCATATTTACTTAAAATACCAAAATCTCATAATCAAAGAGTGAATGTTATTTTATATTATGAGTTTATTTGTTATTTATTGTCATAAAAAATAATACATCACAATATTTATAGATATAATTTAAAAAATAGTTATAATAAAAATTAAATATTTTTAATACTTTAATAGTTGTAAAATTGATAACAGCATAAAAACTATTTTCATATATATGAATTAAATCCTCTAAGTATTTCAAGTATAAAAAAAATTGAAACTCTCACAACAACTTTTTCCAACAAATAAGTCATTTTATAAAAAAAAAAATACGGATTTTGTTGCTAAAAAGCTGGAAACTATAGTGAATTTTTACCGTATATGTATCAATTCAATCGGTATTACTACAATAGTGAAATACTTTTACTGAATACTTGTATTGTACTCTTTTTTTTTTTTGAATTTATTTTATTATGAATGAAATTGGTTCTTTTCTTATTTATTAATATAATACACTTTGTGTATTTGAATTTATTAATTGTAAACGAACAAAAGTTTTTAGTTTTAAATTTTTATTATCATTTTGTATTATGAATTAAACAATTTAGTTCTTTCAGTTATATTATATAAAAAACCTTTTTTTTTATACAATGTATTTGTATCATCATAGTATGTATAAAAATTAAGTATTGTATTTATGTTCAAAAGTGTGTTCAAATAACATTTCTCAATACAATATTTATTTTTTATACATATTATGATGACATAAATGTTAGTCATACTCCCTCCCTCTTTTCTTCTATAAATGTGGGTCATACTATATTTGTGTTTGTATTTGTATTCAAAAATAATATTGTACATAAACTAATGGTACACAACATGGCCGGAACTGTACTAAAAGACAACCAATAAAGGACGAGGCATGGATTGTGAACCCAACTGAACCATGGTATAATCGAAGGATATTATTACATTACGTAGGAAAAAAGGCATCAAAATAACTATGATTCTTTGCAAGGAACTCAACAAGAAGACACAAAATTAGATTAGGTGGCCTTCTTAAAGACAAAAACAAGCATCTTTCTAATTGTAAACCTCGATCCTCGATCCTCAAACCAAACTATGTCACCTAAATTTTTGTGAAATTGGATATATAAATTTCATTATTTTTCTTATTGGAATAATAAATAAACTCTCAAGTTAGAATCTTGATAGAATCTTTTAGAGAAATTCCATTGTTTAATTGTTAGTTGTCAAAAACAAATGTTATAAGTAAGCATCATCAATCATCAATGTGAAAACATTTTACATATATGACCCCGATTTGTTATTCTAGGATAAATATATATATATTGAAATGAATCAAATGATCAACCATTGGTCATTTCACCTTTCTATGTAGTATATAACCATATATCTAATCCAATCTAATATAATCTTGATACAATACACTAGAGTGCAAAGCCTATTTAGTTAGACCACTTATTTGGTATCTGTTAAACCTTCAGAGTAAAAAAGTGTGATGAGTTTAACATTTTCTCTGGAAACAAAGCCTTCCATCATAAATAGTAAAAGGAAACCATGTTGTAGAAGATATGATGTTATAAGATCAGAATTAACCATGGCTCCAAAACATAGAACAATGACTATGTTTCCTCAGTTGTCAAAACAAGGAGTTTCTATTGCTGATTTACATGTTCAAGAAGTTGTTGACAAGCAGTCTCAGACAGCCAATTTTGACACACTTTGTCCTAGTTTCAAGCCGCGGTTCGAGCCTAGTTTTCTCAATGACGCCTATGAAATGTGTAGAAATATCTGTGCAGAGTATGCCAAGACATTCTATCTAGGTACAAATCAAGAGTACTAGTCCGGACTTAAATATAAACAGTACATATATATGGTTTAGATAGATGTACTTTTTTCCTTATATTTAAGTCTAAGTCTAGATACATGTACTTTACGCCAATATTTTAAGATGACTATTTATATTTGCTTTTAATTCTTTGAAACTTGATTGGTAAACCAAATTGGCAATTATTTTAAAAATTTGTATCAGAATTGAATTTCTTGCATAAATAAATGTAACAATTTTAATTTCCTTAAACAGGAACTTTGCTTATGACTGAAGAAAGACAGAAGGCAATATGGGCTATATATGGTAAGAAATTAAAGAAGATAGAACTAATGCTACAAAACTAACAACTATATATATATATGAGGAGTTGAAACTAGTTTTGCAAGTGAGTTATATATCTTAATATTTATTAGAAAATGTGTTTTTATGCATGCAGTTTGGTGCAGGAGGACAGATGAGCTTGTTGATGGTCCTAATGCTGATTATATGAGCTCTGCTGTTCTTGACAGATGGGAAGATAGATTAGATGACATTTTCAATGGACATCCCTATGATATGCTTGATGCTACTCTTACTGATACAATCTCCAAATTTCCCTTGGATATTAAGGTAACAACAAAAACTCGTTAATCAGATATTAATACTACTAAAAAAATAATTAATGATCAATTTTTTTTCTTTTCTGTCTCTAATTTTTGTCGATAATTGAACTAATAAGATAAGACTTAATTTTGATTACAGCCTTTTAGAGACATGATAGAAGGTATGAGAATGGATACAAGGAAATCGCGATACAAAAATTTCGAAGAATTATATCTTTATTGCTATTATGTGGCTGGAACTGTTGGGTTGATGAGTGTTCCAATAATGGGAATAGCCCCTGAGTCTGAAATCCCTGCTCAAAATGTATATCAATCAGCATTATATCTTGGTATTGGAAATCAACTTACAAATATTCTTAGAGATGTAGGGGAGGAGTAAGTTTCTAATTGATTCACTTTTTCTGATTAATTCTTTTGTATATATAGTTAATTAAAGAATTTGTCAACATTTTGTTTGAGTGTAGTGCATTAAGAGGTAGAGTGTATCTTCCAGAAGATGAACTTGGTGAGTTTGGTTTATGTGACAAAGATGTTTTCTCAAGAAAGGTGAGTGAAAAATGGAAAGAGTTTATGAAACAGCAGATTGCAAGGGCAAGATTCTATTTCAATTCAGCAGAAGAAGGAGCTTCACATCTTGACAAAGCTAGCCGTTGGCCGGTACATACATTTTTAGACCTTATTTATCTGCGCATCAATAATATTAATATCTATGCAGACTATTAGATTAAGAAAAATAAATTTTCTTTCTCGTAATCATTCTTACCTCACTATTGACATTGTAAAAATTCATTTCGTAATAGGTAATGTGCAGAAGTTAATTAAAGTTTATTTATGTGTGAATTTTGTTCAGGTTTGGTCATCATTAATATTGTACCGCAAGATATTGGATGCAATTGAAGCGAACGATTACGACAATTTGACAAAACGTGCTTATGTAGGACGAACTAAGAAATTTTTGTCATTGCCTCTAGCTTATAGTAGATCTCTCTCAATTCCCAAAACCAAATTAAATCCTTTCTTCACAAGGCTTATCTAGCAACTTTGTAGCTAAAAGCTAGCTTGTTTGTCTATTATGCAAAATGCATACTACAAATTAATAAGAAGAATTAGGTATGTACAGTACAGAACACAGTTAATTATTTGGCTTCCATTCCAAAAATGGATATCCATGGAATTGAACTATTTTATTTTTTTATGAGAATAATTGAATAGTTTTATTATTTGTATTATATATTTTTATTGACTCAATTTAATAATAATTTTATTTCAATATATATATATATATATATATATATATATATTTAAATAATTGAATTTCTATTATAGTGTTTAATTTATAATTATAATGATGTTTAAACATTATAATTTACTTATAAATAATTGTTTTGTATATTTACATATAAAAAGTATTTTATATATTTACAGTTTAATTGAGCTTTCATTTTAGAAGTACATCATAAGGTACATTGGTTAGAACAATATAAAAGGACAAAAATTGTATCTCCCTAATTTTCAGCTCTAATTATTTGATTATTTTTGTTTTAAATGTAATTTTGGTATTTTAGTCTTTGAATTATGTAATTTTGACCTTCTTAATTTAATGAGAATGATTTTTTTCTTTAAATTTATCTTTTTTCTTACGCGGCAAATTAGAGACACTTGACTTATTTGACTATCACTTAATGGCGATGATCAACACCATAAACAAATACCTACACCACTTGTTGTCTCTCTTTTGAATAAGTGATTCAAAATTTATTTCGACTAAGAGATCAAACCTACTGTACAGTCCAACTTTATTTTACCACAATCTTTGACACTCTAATTACATGCATTTTTATGGAGAAAAAAAAAGCGAAACAAATACTGCATTTAGTTTTTTTAGTGTGGGACTTGTTGGTAGTTTTTTTTTGAACAAATATAAATGATGCACAATGAGGTCACACATGGAATATTGAATAATTTGATGTATTAATGATTAGAATAAATAAATAAAATTTGATTAATTTAAAAATATAGAGAGTACCAATTTATTTACAAAAGTTAGTTTTTAGCAATGAAAGTATGATAAATCAATTAACCATGTGTTAAACTAAGCTACATAATGGGCCAAGGTCCAATACAAAAGCCCACGAGGATGTATAGTATATAATAGCAACTCAGTTTTTATCAAAAACAGAAAACTTAATCCGATTCGTGTTCTGTTCCTCTTCTTACTGCGTACTTTTTCATTCTTGTTGGCGGAGGTTTCGGTTCTTTTTCTTTCTTTCTTCTTCTTCAAGAAAGAATGAGTTTAAACAAACTCGTTCTCTTGTTTCGTAATCTTTGGTGTGTTCTTTCTTCTTCAATTGTCAAACTTTTTAAAACGATGTTGTTGAATTGGACTGTGAGATGATTTCTCATTCTTGATTTTTTGACACAGAATCGATGGAAATGCTTGGACAAGGTTCTGGTTGGTTTTAACAACTTCATGTTTCTCAAATTCATCCCATTAAAGGTAATTTTATTGCTTTTTCCATGAAACCAATTTTTATTATGTCTTTCGCCCCTTCAAATCATTTGGTTTATAAATTGAAATTATTCTACAACCTTCAATCTTATTTACAAGAAAATGCGAGATAGTTATTATTAAGTTGTACATGCGATGTTTTTTTCCTTCATAAACTTAAAAATGGATATACTTTGTTATGTGATTTATGTGAGAGTTTGGATGCCTCAATTACCCTAAAAGAGATTGCATAATGAACTCTTTATTCACAATTAGATTGCATATTCAACTTCTTATTCACAATGTCAAAGTTGGATGGCACCTTAAATGCAATTTTTATTTATAAAGTTTCTGTTGAGCTTTCATGACTCTAGTCTCTTTTGAGATATTTTTTTTTTAATAACATGAGAAGACTATGATTTTGGTGTGAGCTGGGATAACCTGAGACCCTAAATGAAATTACATTATGAACTCTTTATTCAAAATGTGAAAGTTGAATGATGCCTTAAATATAATTTTCATTATGAATTTTTACTCATAACATATCTATTGAGATTCGATGAAATATGATTTTTGTGAGAGTTGGAATGCCTCGATGACCCTAAATTAAATTGCATTATGAAATCTATTCATAAACTCAAAGTTGGATGACGCCTTTAATGTAACTTACATTATGATTTTTTATTCATAAGATATCTATGGAGCTTAGATGACCCTCGTGCCTAAATGAGATGAAATCTTTATTCATGAATTACCTAAATGAGATGAAATCTTTATTCATGAATTATAAGAGCGTAATAATCTCAAGTCAAATTGCAAGATGAATATATTTTATTATATGATTTTTTTAAGGTGTGAGATGTCTTTATGACCCAAAATGAAATTACAGCTAGGATGATTTGATGACCCTAAATAAAATTGCATTATTAACTCTTTATTCATAAACTGAAAGTTGGATGACACCTTTAATGTAACTTACATTATGATTTTGTATTTGTAAGATATCTATGGAGCTTAGATAACCCTATTCCCTAAATGAGATACAATCTTTATTCATGAATTATGAAAGCTTAATAATCTCAAGTCAGATTGCAAGATATATTTTATTATATGATTTTTGCAAGGGGGGAGATGCCATAATGACCTAAAATGAAATTACAGCTAGGATTCTTTGATGATCTTAAATAAGATTGCATTATGAACTCTTTATTTTTTTGACTCACTTATTAACTCTTTATTCATAATGTGAAAGTTGAATGATGCCTTCAATGCTACTTCAATTATGAATTTTTATTCATAAGGTATGTATTGAGCTTCGATGATCCTAGTTCTTAAATGAGATTATGTTTTTTTATCCTAATTTGAAAAAACGTAGTCTATACGAGCTTAATAACCCCATGTTGGACTGCATGGAGGGCATTCTTTGTTATATGATTTTTGTGAGGGATGAGATACCTCAATGTCCTTAAATGAAATTTGCATTATTTTTAGGTTTAAATGCACTTTTAACTCTTAAATTTCTCAATTGTATGATTTTCGCCCCTAGTTTTTCTATAGTAAGATACACCTTATCGTTTCTCCCCCTTTCATCTTGTTCCTTCCCATCTCCCGCCTCAAACCAACTCCTCCAACAAACGTTTCTCGAACAACTGCTTTCATTCGACCCTCACTTACAATTCAATCATTTTCTTTCTTTCCTTTGTGGAAGCATCTTAGATTCATCGTTCAACCTCTCTTTTGTACTCCTTTTTCTTCCCCTCTCTCTTTGCCCTTTACCCTTTATCATTCTTCATTTTCCTTGTTTAGGTTTTGTAAGGTTTTGAAGACGTCTCACTACTTCTGCAAAACCTTACAAAACCTAAAGAAAGAGAATGAAGAGAGATAAAGAGAAAAAGGGCTGAGTGAGAGATAGGACGGAAATGGAATATGTGAAAGATAATTATGAGATGCAGCCACAAACGATTGGATTTCAAGTTAGAATCGAATGAAAAACAATTGTTTGAGAAACATTTGTTGGAGGAGTTGAGCTGAGCTGGCAGATGGGAAAGAGAATAGACGAAAGGAGGAAAAATGATTAGGTTTGAAGGGTGTATCTTAATATCATACTTCATGTAAATCCAACCACATTAGTGGGAGGCGCTAAGAAATCATAAAAAGGAGTAAATGTGCGAACCAAAATTGCACAATTTGAGAAATTTAGGAGGCTAAAAATGCATTTAAACATTATTTTTAAGGTGAAAGCTGAATGACGTCTTAAAGGAAATTAATTATGATTTTTGTTTATTTATAAAGCTCGGATGATATCTATTGAAGTTGTGGGATTTTGGAGAAAATGAGATAAAATAATAAGAGCTTGAATGTTATTGATAATAGTTTTATGCTAATTTATACAAAAGACTCAATAGTATTCTCTATTTATAGAGATACATTGACTCAATCCTAAATTAGGAACAAATCATACTAATAATGAGTGATATTCTAAGATATTTATATGATTATAAATTGATCATAGAAAATAATTCGAGATGCTCTAATATAATATAAAAGATATTATAAGAAATATTTTATAATATTCTAACAATATCTATTGAGCTTGGATGACCCTAATTCCTAATTGAGATGTAATTATTTTTCATAATATAAAAATGGTGTATATATAAGCCTAATTACTCCAAGTCAGATTGCAATGAATATATTTTGTTATATGATTTTCGAGAGGATGAGATGTCTTGATGGTCCTAAATGAAATTTTATTATGAACTCATTATTTAAAATTCGATGGCACAATATTCATAATATACAAGATGATATTTATTGCGCTTTGATGGCTTTTGTCTGTAAAATGTGATGATTTTTTTTCTCCTTCGTAATATGAACACATGAAGGAGGTGGTATATATGATCCTAATAACCTCAAGTTAGACGCAAGATGGATATACTTCTGTCATATGATTTTTGTAAGGAATGAGGTGGTATTTATGACGCCTTAAATATAGTGGAGTATGATTTTTTTATTCATAATGTACCAAATTGTTTCTATTGAGCTTCAATTACCTTAGCTCCTATCTTGCAATTGCAGTATGAATTGACTTTGCAAATGCGAATGTCTTGGATTAGCCTACTACTTGTGTTAATATGCTTAGGTTGTAAAAGGATGGGGTATAGACCATGCCATCAGCAGGATCTAATGTTCTAAATTATGCAACTTTGTGACAAATTTTGGAGAGGGTCAAAAAACCTTATAATATAATATAAAGGCTCATTAAAAGAAAACCTCTAATATAAAGAAGCTCACAAAATTATGTGGGCTTAGAGGGACCATAGGCCCATTAAAAAATCAACTATTTTTTTGAAATAAAAAATATTTCAATTTTTTTTTTCTGAATTTTTTTTCGATTTTTTTTATGTTCTGAATAAAATTAACAAATTTAATAATTTTTCAATTTCAATTTTTTTTTCGAATTTTATTCGATTTAGAAATTGTCGATTTTTTTTATGTTCTGAATAAAATTAACAAATTCAATAATTTTTTAATTTTGATTTTTTTTTCTGAATTTTATTCGATTTAGAAATTGTCGATTTTTTTTATGTTCTGAATAAAATAAACAAATTCACGAATTTTTCAATTTTTCAATAATTAAAAAATCTAAATAAAATTAAACTATATCATTAATATTTTTTATTAAACTATTTCTTACATATCATTTCATGTCTCTATCTTAATGAAAATATGAAATGGGCTATAGATCCCTCGGCCCAAGTCCACAAAAATTAAAAAATAGGGGGCTGAGGCCAAAGAAAAAAATTCATTAAGAGGGGCTTAAAATTTGGGGCCTAATAAGAAGTTTATTAAAGGGAGCTTTGAGATTAAGGGCTTTTTTGACAGCTCTAGTAGAGACTAAACCTCACTTTCATAAACGATTTTACTGCATAGGAGGATGTTGCTATTAAGTAGTGGAAGTGATTGGACTAATGCCACAAGTATTAAAAATTGGGGATCATTATTAAGCAATTGATGTTAATTGTAATGGAAACAATAGTGCTTTTAGACTTACATATTGGTGGATATAGTGATTCAAATGAGGTATAGTTATATTTCTATTGCTTATGCCTTGAAGTTGGAGTGCATGTGTATTTGTTTTGGCTGAGTTGTAAGTGACAACTTACAAGTTGGTGGTCATGGTGTCATGAATCCCAATGTTCTAACAGTTTTACCGTCTTTTTGCTAAATTGATGTACTTACTGATTCTTTGCTCTTGCTGCTCTAATACACTGCTTTTTCTATGTTGATATTACCAAAACAGTCTAGCACTTGTTTTGTATACAATATAGCTTACATTTCATAATTTTTTCTCAATATAAAACAAGACCAATGACAATGAGCTAATGACTTTATTGATAGATGTGCACATTATTAGAGGAATTTATTTATGGCTCATAAGCTGCAAATAAATAAGGTAAGGTTGTTTCTGCATTGAATAAAGTCGGTGAGGAGTCCATAAAGCTTGGTTTTGCATAATGTGGACACTATATTTGGTGAAATTGGAACAAGAATATAATAGAATCATTTGTTATAATAGAGTCCATTAAGCTGCACTGGTATAAAAAATGGAGGGAGCAACAATCTATTTTTCCATGTTTAATATGTTACTTGTAGGAAAAGAAAAAAGGTCCATATTCCAAATGGAAATATGGTCTTATCATGATATTATTCTCTTGGTGGAGGCTCAAAAAACACTTTCACTGTCTTTTTTTTCCTCATTTTCCCAGCTGCATTTGAGCCTTTTTAATGTCATGACAATCCCAACTTTGACCACACCAATTAGCTAGGAGGATGTTTTTCTAGCTTTAAACTTTATTATGAATAGAAACAACACTGCTATGCTTGGAGACTTGGTGTGGGAACTGAAGGTACAATCCAACAAATCATATTCATGGGTCAATCTTCTATCTACTCGCATTGTTCTTTTTATAAGCATCATTTGACTTTTTCACATAAAGTAAGACCCAAAAAATAGATAACAAATTTAATGAGTTTATTTTATGTGTAGATGTTCCTAATATAACAATTGTATATAAATGTGTATCTAAATTTGACTTTTATCTTCTAAAATAAATTAGTAATATTAATAAGGCTAAATAGCACTCGTGGTCCCTTAACTTAATTTCAGTTAACGTTTTAATCATTTATCTTTTTTTTCTTCAGGTTTGGTCCTTTATTTTAATTTTAAGTGACAATTTGATCTTTTATGTTTTAAAATATCAACAATATAATTCTTTTTTTTTACAAAAATTCATCAAAATTTTCAACCAAAACTCATAAAATTAGTTATATTTTTTCATATAATACAAATTTCATCAGATTCGTAACTCACATCTACAAATAAATTCATATTTTCATTCTTTATTTCACTTAAAATTAAAATAAATGACCAAACTGAAAAAACAAAAAAAAGATAAAGTACTAAAACGTTAACTGAAATTAAGTTAAGAGACCACGGGTACTATTTAGTCTATTAATAACTATATGTTTCAAAAAAATAATAAAAACATTTGGTGACTTAATTTGGATGAGACTTACATTTGTAGACCATTTTTGTTACCATGCTCCATAAGTTGACATATATCGAAGTTAACGACAAGGATTTTATTGAAAGATAGTGTTGTCTCTGCAGTTTTTATTCACAATATTTCATAATGCCATAAAAGGCACTCTAATGTTGTAATTTGTGAGGAAAATTTCAATCGAACTTACATAATTAAAGTTGTATTGTCATTTGTCTTGACTCTTAAAATGCTAAATTCACAATATTTCTAACATTTTGTACAATATCATAATATTTTCTTTGATTTTGTCATTTGTTAGTATTGTTGGAACTGTAGTAATCATACATATCATCAGCAAATTCATTCTTACATAAGTAAACATTATGTTCTCCTTGGGTTAATTCAGCAGTCTTTTTATTATTTTCTATTTGTTTATCTGTTTCTGGAACAACGGGAATGTCATCCTTTAGAACGTTGACAACTTTTTTCATGGTTAAGAAAAATAACATATTTTGTTGTCATCGTTTGAAGTGATATCCCTAAAACTGAAACAGTTTGTTGAAATCAGAAGCATAAGAACATGTCCTAGTAATTTTGCGGTAGACATGGCAGAAGAAAGCGTCTTAAAATTATTATTTTTTGAGTTTCAAAAACTGTTTAAAAATCAATTTATGTCATTGAAGATATTACTAGATTTAAAAATCAATTGTTCTGAGTATGCGTTGCCAAGAGACCACATTTCATTTACTATGGTGGTAAATCTTGAATACATTTCATCAATAGTTTTTCTTTCATTCATTTCAAATAGTTCAAACTTTTTTACCCCGATATCAATTTTTGTTACTTTGACATGACTTGTCCGTTCATGATTGGTTTGTAATGTATCCCTTACCCTTTTTGTCGTATCACATTCATCAACTCTTTCATTTTCTTCCTTTCTTAAGGCACAAGACAAAAATAATTGAGCTTTAGAGTTTAGGAGTACCCTAACTTTGTCTTCTGTTGTCCAATCTGCTTCTTTCTTTTCAACAGATGCTGAATCATTTTGATCAATTTCTTGGTATGATGTCTCCATATGTTATGATGAGTCACATCTCTATGTCTTGTGATTTTAGGAAGAACTACATCTTACTTTTCCAGAAGTAGTAGTATGTACCATCAAAGTAAGGTGGTCTGTTTGATGATCCTCCTTCAACGATGTACTTAGCTTTTGACATTGCTTCCTGAATCTTTCCTTTAACAATTTCTAAGTGTTAATTCTTAGAGGTTGGCTTTGATACCAATTGAAGTAATAGTGTCAATCACAAGGAAGGGGGTTTGAATTTTGATTTCCAATTTTTAAAAATTAATTCCTGTATTAAGTTTAGTTAACTCAAGATTAATCTTGGTTTGAAACACAACAAAAGTAGAACATTGTTGGTTAGTGATATCAAAAGAAAACTTCACTATGTGATCTGTGCTAAGTGAGTAAGAAATAAATAGAGATAAGGGAAAAAGAATCACAGAACAATATATTTTGGTTCACCCAAAGTGAACTATGTCCATTTCTCACAATTTGTGAGCTTTTTTACTAAAGTGCTCAAACAAGAATATTTTTGCTTTTCACACCATCTTTTGAGATCAAGCTTGACCAGTCACAATATTTCATCTTTCAACCTTGAAAGAATTTTCAACAGTTACCTTTCAATCCAGAAAAAAGTTTTTACAAGTCATCTTTTAATCACAAAAGGATTTTTACATACACACACACACACACTATCTTTAACACTATAGTTTTGAGTTTCAAATGAACTTGTTTAAAGAGAATTGATGAATCAAACTACACTCAACACTTGTTTGAAAATAGATCCTTAAATTTAGTGAAGAAGACTTTGAGTTTTTGCTTAATTGAAGAGCTTAGATTTCTCAAGAATGATTGTTTTTGTGATTGATTGCTTGCACTTCAAACTCTTGCAGTTTCTTTTGCCTTGAAGTTCCTTTTATAGGCTTGATGAAGGCTTATGACAGCTCATGTAGCCATTGGGAAACCAATTGTCTAGCTTTAATTTTAATAGACATATGTTGTAATATAATTAGAACGTTCCCGCTTTACCACTAGAATGTTCTTCGTTTATGTTTTAAGTTAGTGCTAGATTTAGAGCTTCTGATAGCTGTTGTGTGTCATATTTTTCTGCTCTGTACTCGTGTTGCTTTTTGCAGAGATGCAGTGTTAGTGTTTTATCATTTCTGTTTTGGCTGTACTTGTTTATTTTAGCCATCAATCTGAAGATTGATCTTGCTGTTTGTTCTTGATGTTTTGTTTTCCTTTGTTAATCTTTTGGAATGAATCTGTCCAAAATGATCTTGTGTATATAATTTTGTTATTTTCGTAACGACGACTAATAATTTTGTAATGAAGATTGGTATTTTTCGCAACCCAAAACGACTTTGTTTAAGGAAAGCTTTGTTCTTTCACAAACCAAAATGATTGTGGATTGATTAGACTGAAGGCTGTGAAAAATCAGAACGATCTTCGTTTTACTAGACTTGTTTGTAATAACCAGAATGATCTTGCTTCTTCAAAAATGATTGTGTTGTTGTGTTTAATACTATCTTCAATTAATACACTCAAAAACACATGTAAATAGCAACACACTTTTAGAATCATAATTAGAAGTTTAATTAAGTTTGTTTGATTATGATCAAAACATTAATTTGAGATTTTGCCTCAACAAAATGGAATGTAACTACGTCGAAATCAAAATTCTAAAGGCACTCGGATGTTGTAATTTGTGGGGAAAATTTCAATGGAACTTACACAACTAAAGTTGTATTGTCTATTTCATCCCTTCACAAAATTTGATACCCTTTGGGGAACATCCAATTGTCATACCTCCACTTTATAAATACTATTGTGTGTATCATCCCTCTTATGTGAGACTTCTTTGTTTTTTTAATTCACACCAACTAGCTCTTATTTTATCATCATCATTTCCAACACTCATTAATCAGATATTTATACTATTAGAAAAAATGGAAATATAATAGCAACGAAAAATAAAAGAATTATGTCACTAATTCTATCACTATGTATGATCAAATTTTATATTTTATGTCTCTAATTTTTTTGGGTAATTAAACTAATGAGATAAGACTTGATTTTGATTACAACCTTTTAGGGACATGATAGAAGGTATGAGAATGGTTACATGGAAATCGATATACAAACATTTCGAAGAATTATATCTTTATTGCTATTATGTGGCTGGAACTCTTGGGTTGATGAGTGTTCCAATAATGGGAATAGCACCTGAGTCTGAAATCCCTGCTCAAAATGTATATCGATCAGCATTATATCTTGGTATTGGAAATCAACTTACAAATATTCTTAGAGATGTAGGGGACGAGTAAGTTTTTAATTGATTCACTTTTTTTTTATTAATTATTTGTGTCAATTTATATAAAGAGTTGTCAATTTATTTGTGAAAAACACTCTAAAGTTTGATGCATTTTTAAACTTTCTCTCTTTTATATTCTGTTCCATATATTTTCGAGCCACTTTTCCTTTTTTTTTTCTATCCCTTCGATTTTTAGTGATTATAATACCACTTCTTTTAGAGCGTTTTACGCCGTAGTCCCTTCGATTTTTGAGTAATCATAATATCACTATCTTTTTAGAGCGTTTTTTACGTTGTAGTCCCTTCGATTTTTGAGTTGTCATAATACCACTATCTTTTTAGAGCGGTGTAGTTCTTTTGATTTATGAATGATCATATTACCATATTGTGTGTGGCTTTAACCGTCATATTGAGAATGACTTTAACTATAATATTGAGGGTGGCTTGAACCGCCATATTGAAGGTGTAATTCTAGTGAATTTGGGCTGCTTTATCATGGGGACATCGTAGTTGATAGTATGCTTGCACAATTTGGGCAATGCCGCGAAACGTCTTAAAGGAGCGACCTAGTCTGTGATTCAACTTAGTAATATATTCGGTGACATAAATTGATTTTCAAACAGTTTTCGAAAAAAAAAACAACAATTTTAAGACATTTTTTTCTGCTATGTCAACCAAAGACATTATTGGATCTGTTTGAGGCAAATGGAAAAGGATAAGAAAGCTTAAGAATTAACCCGTGGGAGAGTAATGATTACCTCTATAAGAATTATATTCTTAATGGACTTGCTGATGATCTGTATGAATACTACAGTTCCAGCAATAGTGCTAGACAAGTATGAGATGTTATAAAGAAGAAATATGATACCGAGAAAGTTGGAGCTAAAAAGTGTGTTGTAGCCCCTACCTCCAATATCAGAATATCAGATAACCGATGAAATTCAGAAGATAACTCATGAAATCATCTCTTAAGGTATGACTTTAGATGAATTTCAAATTAATTGTTATTATCGACAAATTGCCTCTGTTTGGAATGATTTCAAAAAAATTTCTCTCAGAGCATAAAACAAAATAATTTTCTCTAAAGAGTATTATAACTCGTCTCTAGAGATAAGAAAAAATCTTGTTTATGATTTTTTTTTTTTGAATAAGGCAGAAGTTACTTACTCTTTAGGAGAAAAATGGTACACATGAGACATTTTTAAATTAAGTGTTAAAATTAAGAATGTTTCATATTGTTTATATGTTGTGTGATTTTAATATTCGGCATGCTAACCTCTGTTATGGTAATTTGACTTCAATAATAAATTTTAGTTTAAAAATCAAATTTAAATTTAAAATTATAAATTTTAACTTTATAAACAAAATCAATTTAATTCGATAATATTTAAATATCTCAAAAACAATTTTACACTTCTAAAATTAATTTAAACTCTTTTAAAAATAAAACCAAACAAACACCAAATATATTCATTTTAAAACTACAAATTCAAACAATTCTAATCTATATCATTTAAGCATTTCATAATCAATTTTCTATGTTTCGAAATAATTTTAGACTCTCTTTTATTCCTTCAAACACACACATACTATATGTTTTGGATTTTAAAAATGAGATTACAATGTGAGAATATTATTTAAGATGTTCAGTCAATGGCTTAATAGGACCCACATGCAGAGGCTATATGCCTATATATAGCTAAAGATATTTTTTTTTTCTATTCATTTGTCAACATTGTCATTTACATCTATTGTGTCAAATAAATGTTAATAGGGACATGCATGCTCCATTTTGTTATGAAATTTAAATAGTATTTCTTAATAGGACAAAAAATGTAGTATAATTTTTGTTAAAATAAACATTTCTTAATAGGACAAAAAGTGTAGTAATATTTTCATTTTTTGTTTTATGTTTAATGTGTTTTTTTTTTTTTGCAATTGAATTCTATGGGTAGAATTATTATGTATTTGATTTTGTAGTGATAAAAAATTATTTTGAATGAATTGATTTTAATTAAAAATGAGTTAAAAGTATTATGTTTAGATATATTTATGTAAAAGTACGTTGAACAATACAATCACGTTTAAACTCAAATAATAATACTTATTAATTTAAATCTATTTTATTGTTATTTCATATATTTCAAATAATAATACTTATTAATTTAAATCTATTTTATTGTCATTTCATATATTTCAAATATAATTAATTATTGCTATTATGTATTGTTTATCATGTGTATTTTCATGTTAATAAATAATACTTATTATTTAATTGCACTTTTGGTTCTTTTATGTTCACCAATTCACAAAATGTGTCATCATATTTAAAAACTCGACACTTCGCTCCTTAAATTTTGGAACTAAAAAATAATAATCTTGCATATTCTAAATGACATGACATATAATCTCATGTTATAGAATCATATAAATATAATACTTATTTATATGTCATTAATTGAATTACAAAAATGAATAATTTTCGATGATGAAACTTAAGTTTTTAGAGAGTTTTGTTGTAATTTGTTGAATAGTAATTATTCCACATCACTCTATTATATGTCATGTCATTTGAAACATGTCATTTCACCCTTTTTAGGTAAAAGAAAACAAAATGACATACTTAGATTTTAAAATAGAGAGACAAGTGAAAATAAGAGAATTAAAACTGCAATTAGACATACTTATCATTGGGATGTAAGATGTAACACCCAAATTTTATAAGAAACTATTTTATTAATTAAAGAGGATTTTAAAGAATTAATTTGGTGTTAAAATTATTCTAGAATATATGTTGATAATTTTTTGATTAATTTTCATTATATGTGTGTTGTTATGGTGTGATAATTTTATAGATATTTGATTTAATTATTAATATAAATTATAAATATTATATTTTATTATTTTGTTTATTTTTTTTTAAAATATAAATGAGTATGAATATTTTATTAAAATTTACAAAATAAAGGATTTGTATTCTGAAAAAGTGTGGTCATATTTTTGATGATGAAACTTAAGTTTTCAGATAGTTTTGTTGCAATTTTATGAATATTAATCCTTCCATATCGTTGTATTATATATCATGTCATTTGAAACATGTCATACCACCATCTTTTAGTTATAAAAAAAAACAAAATGAAAAACTTAGATTTTAAAATAGAGAGACAAGTAAAAATAAGAGAATTAAAACTGCAATTAGACATACTTATTATTGGGATGTAAATTTTATAAGAAACTATTTTATTAATTAAAGAGGATTTTAAAGAATTAATTTGGTGTTAAAATTGTTGTAGAATATATGTTGATAATTTTTTGATTAATTTTCATTATATGTGTGTTGTTATGGTGTGATAATTTTATAAATATTTGATTTAGTTATTAATATAAATTATAAATATTATATTTTTTTTATTTTTTAAAAAATATAAATGAGTATAAATATTTTAGGGTTGAACATTTTATTAAAATTTACAACAAAAAAAGGATTTGTATTTTGAAAAAGTGTGGTCAAATATTAGTATTTTAATGTGAATATTTTAGAGAATAATATTTTTATATGGATGAATAGAACAAGTAATTAAATGGTTTTGGACACTTTAAAATAGAATATAAAATAAATTTTGGGATAAACTACTTTCTGCAGCCCTCATTATTGTTTGTCTCTACTATTGTTTCTGTTTGGAATGTTTGTTTTCTACACCTCAGTTTTGAGTCCTTGCTATTCACAACCTTCAATCTGCAAAACAAAACAAAAATGCTCAAGACTTCCTCTTCTCCCTTATTGAAAAACACGTCGAGCCATACTTAAAGAAAACATCTTTCTCTCAAATTCACTTCCACCAATTCATTGTCATTTGAATCGATCCCAACCTCTAACCAACACAAAATCGACCGTTGAATCCATTTTTGACATCAATTTATCGTTTGTGGCTCTTTTTCATCAGAAACAACTATGTCTCTTTTCTTGAGCGAGCTGTTTTTGGACAATTTCAATCACCACATTTGTCGTCTAAAAAATCTGGTATCGTTTTTGGATTCCTCTCGTTGAAACATTCAAGAAGCACTACTCATTTGCATTTTTCGGTGAAGTTGACGTCGGTGAGATCCTTTATGCAATTTTTCTCTCATTGTTTTGATTCCATTTTTGCTCCTAAAATTATTATTAATTCTTTAACATTGATTTTTATGCTCCGCATAATTTATCAGGCCGCGTCTCGGTGACTTTGTGAACTCGTCGTTTATTCGGATTCGTTCGTTGTACGTTGTCGATATGCGTTTGCTGTTGAAAAGTCTAATTGATTTATGAGTTTGAGAAAACGTCAAAATTAGGTAATGGGTGAGAGAGCGTTTGAATTCATTAGTATATTATAATGTTAGATGAACAGGAAAGTCATATTTCTCAACGATTCATCTAGCGTTCGTTGTGTACGACAATGACCCTTTGAGGTATAAATTAATTAATGTGCAAATATGGAAATTGTGAGATTAAAATATGGAATAGAAATATTTATAAGATGTTGTATCATTTAAATTTGTTAAATGAGCGATATTTGATATTATTATGATATTGAGTGTCAAATGAATTTTGTGCATATGTTTGATTAGACGAATTTATGTGGCGTGATAATAAAAGATGGATGCATTGTATGATATAAGTTTATGTGATGATGATGTATGATTGATGATAGTGATGTTATAAATTTGTGATGAGTTTATGTGATGATGATGATGATATTGAAGTAACCCCATAATTGATGAAATAGTGGTGATTCCAACTTGTGCTTGAGATGATGGTCTTGATGGAGTATCATAGGCCAATGAGGGGAGAAACTATATGTTATTTCTTTGAAGTTAAGATTATCTTGTCATCATATAGGTAGGGCCTGACAAGCCTAGTGATGTTGGCGAATTACAACTAAATGAGTCTGATCGTGACAGTTTACTGTTGAGCCTTAAGGCAAGATTGATAGACCTTGGAGGTATTCGGGTGGAGAATTCCTAGATGACTTGGAGGTAGCCCTCCAAATGTTGAGAGCTATCATACAACACACATTTACCTCAATTGTCGCATATATGTGTCTTATATTGAGTTAAGGGGATCTATGAGGACAAAACCAATTTGAATTGTGGGTCCACATGCGTGGTGGCATAATATCAAACCTCCTAATCAAGTACTTCAGAGTTAGAATGGTACAAAATTGTGAAGAAGTAGAGGCTAAACTCATGCATAACATTACATTTTCTTGTGATTAATATGTTTCAAAAGTTATATTAGTACCTCTTAGATGATTTTATGCATATTATATTGAGATAATGATTTTACTTGAGTGATTCTGATGTTATAATATGAAATTAATTCCTTGAATATTTTGATATCATTATGTGTTATAATAGGGTCAATTATGATTATTTGTGTGTTCATCTTATTTATATTATACTATCAACATGATTTTGAAACTCACCTCTTCCGTTGTTTGTGTTTGACTGGTTTGGTCATGCATTTGCAAAATCACAGTTATTACATGTGAATGAGTCTTAAAGTTCAAGTTTGGGAGAAATTCCGCTTTGATAGGTGATACCGAGAATAAAAGTTATAAGTTGTATTTTATTTATTTAATTATAAATTATTTTTTTGTATGAAAACCTTATATGTACTGGTAAGTTTTTGGAATTAAATTAAGAAATTATAATTAAATCAAGTTTATTGAGATTCCATTGTGAAGTAGTAAAATTGATTTACAAGGAAGATGGTTTGAATTGTAAATCTCCCTTTTTAAAATTTCCCGAAAAACTTAAGATTTGAACTCAAGAATGTTCTTGGTTAAGAAAGCAGAAAACGCATTCTTCCTACATACGTTCATTCTTCTGGACAGGAGGTTGCGATCTTTGGATCCTGTTCCTTTCTTAGTACAATACTTAAATGCACGCATTAGTGTAATCATAATCTTGAGATAATTTTGTTATCATTAAAAGAGATTTTTTCTCAACAATCTCCCCCTTTTTGATGATGACAAAATTTCTTTAGATTATTTAAAATAAAATTGTAAAGGTGCTGTTTTTTTTAGTATGAAGCTCCCCCTCAGTATGAGCTGAAAAGAATAGGGGCTCCCCCTCAGAAAGTGCATAAAAGGATTTAAAGATTTTTGAACCAATCAGAATACTTTATATTGATTATAAGAAGATCATACAAAAAAGTGGTTCAAAAGAAAAAAAAACATAGAGGATTGAATTACGATAATTTCAAAAAGCATCCTCTTTTCTAAGTTCCTAATCATTGACAATTTGATTTTAATCTATCTCCCCCAAATTTGTCAACAGCAAAAAGTCAGCGGGGCCCAAAGGATGGTGGTCTACTTGGAAGGAGAGGAATCATCAGACAAGGAGGAGATTGAGGGACGAGGCAGTGGTGGAGGAGGATGAACAGAGTGAAGGTGCAAACACGAGAAGGGGGGTTGAATTGTGTTTGACTTAAGTTGAATACTTTTCCTGTTTTTATACTTTTAAAACAAAACTTGATGTATGATTAAAAACAGAGTTAGCAGCGGATATAAAGTAAAAATAAAACTCATAATTTTTATACTGGTTCACCGTTAACGAGGCTACATCCAGTCCCTTCACCTTGAAGGATTTCACTAATTCAAACATTGAATTACAACCGTTATACTGACCCTCTAAGTTAGTCTTCTCAAACAGTCTAACAATCCTAGACTCTTGAGGAATACAACACTTGTCTTCTCCTGCCAATCTGACAATCCTAGATTGTAGAAGGAATTACAACATTTTGAATCTAATTGCCAAGTAATCTGCTACCCCTACTGACTCCCTCAAATTGTAGACTCTACTTCAACAACTTAGATTTGACATAGTGGAAAGAAAATAACACGAGTGCTTGCTTTTTGAAAGCTGGAACTCACAATTGACCTCACTGAAAACTTGAGTGTTTGCTTTGGAAGTGTATGACTCTTTTGTGATTTTCGATGATGAGTATTCTGCCTTGAGCCTCCTTTTATAGATGCAGATTAGGGTCTCTTCGAATGCTTAAATTCGAGCTGAATCTTGCTAGATTCTATGTAAAAATAACTTGACCAATTGGGTTTTATTTAAATAAAAAAACATATCTTTTTTAAGCTTCAGATTTCTTTCAAAAATAACTGGCCAATCAAGTCTTTAGTTGCTTCCCGCCACAGCTCCTGAATTCCACTATACTTCACTTTTATTTTTGTAACAAATCTTTTTAATACTTTGATTAAAATAAATTAAAATCTCCACCGTTAATCCTCCTGATTAAATCTAAAGCATTTGATCTTCTACGCTAGTCCATATCTGGACCATATTAATTGATATGTTGTGATCCTCTGATTTCGGCCATCCCTGGACCACACTTCCTAACCCTCTTATCTTCTGATCTCGGCCATCCTAGACTTGCACCTGATATGCTATAATCCTCTGATCTCGGCCATTGCTGGACCACACATCCTGAACCTCTAATTTCGGCCAACATTAGGCCATGGTTTGATCTTCTGATCTCGGCCAACACTGGGCCAAATAATTAAATCTAAACCATTGATCTGAAAATCTTCCCTCTGATCTGGACCAATTCTGGACTTGGTCTGGATTAAACTGAAATTAAATCTGGACAAATAATATTTTAGTCTGGACATTTTACCTTTGATTTTGGATCAGGTCTGGATCAATTCTGGAAATCATTTCTTCTTGTTTGGACTTAGTTTCATACCCTAAACCATGCTATCTTCTGGTCTGGGTCAGATCTGGGTTTATTCTCTTGTTCTTGACCGATCAATTCATCCTCTGATTAAGTCTGGAACAAGTCTGAACTGTTTATCATTTCACTGTCAGGCCATCTTCTGGTCTGAATAACTTCTGGAATAAATCTGACATTTGATTCCTTTTGGTCTGGAACAACTCTCCCTCTGGCTGGCTTTCTTCTGGTATGGTACAGGTCTTCTTCTGACATTGCTTCCTTCTGATCTGGGCCAGCAAAGATATCTTCTGGTGATGTTTTGACATCCTGGAGTATCTTCTGGTAATTCCAGGATATATCCTCTGGACCTTCTGGATGTATTTTCTGGAACATTCTGGAGTTGTATCCTCTGGTCTGTTTTTATTCTCTGGTAACTCATCTTCTGGTGGCATTTAATGTAATAATTCAGGTTCAAAATAAGATTACATAAAGTGCTTTTGTAAACATCAAAATCCTAAGTATTTAGAACCAACTTGGTTCCAACACAAAGGGTACTGGAGGTTGTGCTTTTGGAGCAACAGTCTTGACCAGGTGTGTTGTGACCCATTCTAGAAGAGTGCTAAACTGTGCCAGAGTTTGATGAAAGGTAGCCATGGTTGTAAAAAGTTTTTTCTGATCCTTGCGGATCTTTTTCAGTGCACGGAGTTCTTTGTGGGAGCGACATTGTTCAGACTTGGGATCAGTGGTGGGAGGAGTGGAGTCATCTGGAATGGGGTCAGCATTGATGCTGGTGCTTTTCATTTGAGAGCAGGTTCCTTTGTTTTGTGAAGAATTTTCTCCTGATTTTTCCAGGAAGGATTCAAGTGAGCTGAATCGTCCTGTAACTTCAGGAAGTGGTGCAAGAGCTGGTTCATTGATGATTTGATGAGCAGAGGGAGTAGTGATAAAATTTGTGGGGTACATTTATGTAGGAGATGAGAAGATTTGAGCCATGGTGCACGAAGGTTGAGCTGGTTGGGATGGACTTGTACGAGAATAGGGAAAGAGAAATGGTTCTTGTAGATTCTGAGATGTGTCTAGTGGGTCAGATGGAAGTGTAGTTTCTGGAGGTGAACCCTTTTGAGTAGTGATATTAAGATCAAAAAAGAGTTTAGCATCGTTTTTCACAAGTGGAGGGGGTGAACTGAGTTCTTCACCTTCTGCTGAACGATGGTTTTGATTTTCAAGAGGGACAAGTTGATGTTGTTCAAGAGGGTGGACATTTGTGGAAGGTGGTGAGGACGGGAATTTTGGTTCTTTGTCATAAGGAGAATTTGATGCGACTGGAGGTTGAGATGGTGGATTGGAGGTTGAGTTCCTTTTTGATTTTTTCTTAGATGGCTGTTTGTGAGAAGGCTTTTCAGTGGGATCAAGGCGCATTTGGTTTACGTTTCTTGCAGATAAGGTGTTCTTGAAGGTAATATAGTGTTCATCTTCTAATGGTACTTTAAAAAATTTGAAGATTTTGGTGAGAATCATTCCATAAGGAGCTAATCTCCCAAGATATGCAGCGTTTACCATGAACCTAAAGATAATGTTTCCTAGATGTAGAGGGATCCAGAAATGAGGTGATGAATAATCAGAATGTCCAGCTCAGTTACTTTTTCATAACTGTCAGCCCTAGGGACAACAGAGTGTACACAAATATTGTGCAACACTCTACAGATTGGAAGAAGGTTGGATGCAACCTGGGGCTTTGGTGGATTAATAAAAATGTTGGCAAGGACATATGAGCGAGTAATCATGTAGCTGGAATACCAAGCTTCAGAAAATAGATAGGGGCCTTCATCATGTATGTCAAAGATTTGACACAGCAAAGTTGGGGTGAGCTCAATATGTGCCTCTTTAAGAATAACACTTATGCAATTGTCACCCTTGGACACATTTGCAGCAGCGTAAAAAGCTCTGACAAGTTTGGGATATTGAGGTTTGTTGATAAGGAGAAAGGGAGACCAACCCAGTTGATCAAAGATTTCTTCTACATTTACTCCTCCTTCAGTTAGACCTTTTAGGTCAATAATTTTTCCATTTATAACAGACTTTTCCTGCCATTTCTCTATAAATTTTGCTTCTAGAAGGGTGTTTTCGAAGAGATGGATTTTTGGTGTTTTTGAAGCTGGTTGTTTTGAGTTTTTTGGAGTTACTTTCCTTTTTGAAGTTGCTATTTTGGTAGGTTTAGAGGAAGGAGTTTTTGAGGAATCAGAGTGTGCTGCCTCAGAATCATCTGAGTCAATAACATGAACAATGTTGTCTTGAATGAGTTCTTTAGATGATATTTTTCCAGATATGATTCGTGCTGATCGTCGAGAAGGAGTTGATGATGAAGTTTTTTGAGAAAATGTTTTTATGGCTTTTGAAGATGGTTGAGTGGACAGAGGAGGATGGACCATGTTGATTGGTTTGTATGAGGAAATGGTAGGGTTTGGATCATTTTGAGAGTAGTCACTTGAGTAGTTTTCATATGAGTTTGAGTAAAATTTTCTTTTTCCAGCAGATTTGGTGCGAGCCATTTTTGGATACCTTAAGATTTTTCAGAGGTTTTGAATTTTTAAGGTGGGTAAATGGAAGAAGACACATGAGTTAATTTAAAGAGGAAGAGGCATAGTGTAATTATTTGTTACCGTTGGAAGGAGGAAGTATGGAGGCATAGGTTTAATCATGTCAGGCTAGGGGGAGCACGGGTGACTTATCCATTGGGTAGTGAGTAGGCAGCAGAAATCGAGGAACCTTTTTGCAAAGAGGAGTGTAATCAGCAGTGATTAGACTTGCCTCCTTCTGACTTTTGCAAATTTTCAAATTTTGGAGGAGGATAGAGAATTATCTGAGTTGTCCATCCTCAGATTTATTTTTCTTTAGAGTAATAAAAATAACATTATGATTAAAGTTTTGTAAATCTTATTTTTTTTTTAGACAATTTTTGAAAGATTTATAATGGAAATTTTTTCTAAATTTTTTTTGAAAGGATCCTCCTGAAGAGGTTTGGTGAAAATGTCAACAAGCTGATTTTCAGTTTCAATGAAAATTAATTCAACATCTCCTTTTTGAACATGATCTCTTAAGAAATGATGTTTAATCTCAATATGTTTAGATCTAGAGTGTTGAATAGGGTTTTTGGAAAGATTAATAGCACTTGTGTTGTCACAAAGGATGGGAATTTTTGTGTACCTTAAAGAGTAGTCTTCCATTTGATTTTTTACCCAGAGAATTTGAGAGCAACATTGAGCAGCAGAAACGTATTCAGCTTCTGTAGTGGAGAGAGCTATGGTATTTTGTTTTTTACATGACCAACTAATGAGAGATGAGCCAAGAAATTGACACGCTCCACTTGTGCTTTTCCTCTCAATTTTGTCACCCGCATAATCAGCATCACAATATGCCAGAAGATCAAGATTTGAATCCTTTTTGTACCATATTCCCAGATTTGTGGTTCCAACTAGATACCTGAAGATCCTTTTTACTGCTGTGAGGTGAGATTCTTTAGGGTATGATTGAAACCTTGCACACATACCTACTGAAAACACAATGTCAGGTCTGCTGGCTGTTAAGTACAGCAAAGATCCAATCATTCCTCTGTACTCCTTTTCAGAAACAGAGGTTCTTTCATCATCGTGATGTAGTAAGGAGGATGGATGCATAGGAGTGCTCATTGATTTTGCGAGATTCATGTTATATTTTTTCAGGAGATCCTTGGTATATTTTTCTTGAGAAATGAAGATTCCTGTTTCCAATTGTTTTATTTGTAATCCAAGAAAGAATTTTAATTCTCCCATCATGCTCATTTCAAACTCGCTTTGCATGAGGTTGGAGAATTCTTTACACATTTTTTCATTTGTGGATCCAAAGATTATGCCATCCACATAAATTTGAACGATCAACATGTCCTCATTATGAATCTTTTTAAACAAAGTTGTATCAATTTGACCTCTTGAGAAGCCATTTTCTTTTAGAAAGCAACTCAACCTTTCATACCAAGCTCTAGGAGCTTGCTTTAATCCATAAAGAGCTTTTGAGAGCTTTAACACATGATCTGGTTTCTTTTTATCCTTGAATCCAGGAGGTTGGTGAACATACACTTCTTCATTTAAGAATCCATTCAAGAAGGCACTTTTGACATCCATTTGATATAGTTTTATTCCTTTATGTGTGGCATAGGCTAAGAGGATTCTGATTGCTTCGAGTCTTGCAACTGGTGCAAATGTTTCATCATAATCAATTCCTTCTTGTTGGTTGTAACCTTGTGCCACTAATCTTGCTTTATTTCGAATAACCTCTCCATCCTCATTTAGTTTGTTTCTAAAGATCCATTTGGTTCCAATGATTGATTTTTTCAGAGGATGGGGCACAAGATTCTATACTTTATTTCTTTCAAATTGAGATAGTTCCTCCATCATGGAATTCATCCATGATTGATCACTTATGGCTTGATCAATGTTCTTTGGTTCAACTTGAGATATCATGGCCATGTTGATTGAATCTCCTTTCAATGATTGCCTTGTCCTAACTCCATTAGCAGTATCACCTATGATCAGATCTGGAGGATGATACGTTATAGTCTTCCATCCTCTTGGAGGCTGCTGAGAGGTTGGATCAGAAATGTCCTCCTCATTTGGATTGTGAACTTTAGAGGATGAATTTTCATCTTCTTCAATTTTATCCATGTTTTCTAAACACAAGTCATCAAATTCATCAAAAATAACATGCATGGATTCCTCCACAGTTTGAGTTCTAAGATTATATATTCTATAACCTTTTGATGATGTGGAGTATCCCAAAAATATACCTTTATCATATTTTGGATCAAACTTTCCCAAATTTTCTTTATTATTTATGATGTAGCAGTAACATCCAAATATATGAAAATAAGAAAAATTTGGTTTTCTACCTTTCCAAAGTTCGTATAGAGTTTTGTTTAAAATTTTTCTAATTGAAACTCGGTTTGAAACATAGCAAGCTGTGTTGATAGCTTTAGCCCAAAAATATTTTTCAATGTTGGCTTCATTTAAAATAGTTCTATCCATTTCTTGTAAAGTTCTATTTTTCCTTTCAACAACTCCATTTTGTTAAGGAGTTCTTGGACAAGAAAAATTATGAGAAATACCATTTTCATCAAAAAAAAGTTTTGAAAAACTCATTTTCAAATTCTCCGCCGTGATCACTTCTTACTGAGATAATCTTTGATCCTTTTTCATTTTGTATCTTTTTACAAAAATATTGAAAAGCCTCAAAGGCTTCTTCATTTTTGTGTTTTAAAAATAAGACCCAAGTAAATTGTGAAAAGTCATCAACAATAACAAATTCATATACTTTTTCCACTAAGACTTGAAGTTTTGATAGGACCAAAGAGGTCAATATGAAGGAGTTCAAGAGGTTGATTTGTTGAAACAATATTTTTAGAGTGAAAGCTACTTTTAACTTGTTTTCCTTTGGCACAAGCCTCACAAACTTTGTCTTTTTCAAAATTTATTTTTGGAAGACCTTTAACTAATTCTTATTTTGATAATTTAGACATAGTATTCAGGCTAGTATGACCAGCCCGTTTGTGCCAAATCCATTTATCCTTTTCAATAGCCTTAAAACAAGATTCAGTAGGTAAATCAGCTAAATATAAGACATATAAGTTCTTTTTCCTTATACGTGAGAATAAAACTCTACCCGAGGATGAATGCTTGACCTCGCATAGAGTGGGTTTAAAGATTACTTCAAATCCATTATCACAAAGTTGGTTAATGCTTAGCAAGTTATGTTTTAAACCATCAACATACTGAACATTTTCGATTTTGGCATAATTGTTTTTACCAATAATACATGTTCCTTTGATTTGAGCTTTATCATTGTTGCCAAATGTAACTGATCCTCCATCTCTTGATTCCAAAGAGATAAAGCAATGCTTATCTCCTGTCATATGTCTTGAGCAGCCACTGTCTAAGAACCAGGGCTTTCTTTTGTTGATCAGAGGATGTACTTGTGTTAGGATTTAGAAGAGACTTAGGTACCCATATAGAATTGGGTCCTTGGTGGTTAGTCCATCCTTTTGTAAGGATTTTCTTTTTGTGATAGCAAATGGAATCATGATGTCCATGCTTATTACAAAATGAACATTTCCTTTTGTTATTTTCTGCTTTTTTCTTAGCAAGACATACTTCGATAGTATGTCCATGCTTTTTGCAAAAGATGCACTTAGGTCTATCCTCTAGGTTCTTTGGTAGAAAAAAATTTTCATATAATTTTTTTTTTGAGAACTTTTTAAACCAATACCAGCTTTGTCAAATATACCAGATTGAGATCCCATAATTTTTTTGAATGTTTCTGTGGATTTGACAAAGTTGGTAATGTCATTTTTTAGTTCTTCAACTTTGATTTTCAAGTCCTTCTTTTTTGTGTCCTCTTCAGGAGGATAGATTTTGACATTCTCTTTGTTTAAAGTGTTTTGTTGCTCAGACAATTTTCTATTTGATTGCTGCAAGTCTAAAATGATTTTTTGAAATTCTTCATGCTTAGCTTGAAATTCCTTATTCAGTTTCTTTATTTCATAATTTTGGTTTTTAAGAAAACAACATTTTTTAGATAAAGTGTTTGAGTCATTTAAGAGATTGTCAAATTCTATTTCTAACTTTTCACAAGAAGGACATAAATCAGTGATGCTTACCTCATTTGTTTCTGAGTTTGCCATAAGACAAAGGTCGGCTTCTTCTTCCTTTTCTTGCTCGGAGGATGATTCATCACTGTCATCCCAAGTTGCCATCATAGATTTGTTCTTGTTGTGAAATCTTCTTATGTTCCTTTTGTTTAGAGGACATTCAGTTTTGTAGTGTCCCATTTTATTGCATCCATAACAAGTTATCTGCTTTTGTCAATCTTTTCTTTCTGAGAGGATCTTTTGTCTTGTCCTCTTCTGTTGATTATTCTTTGGATTCTTCTGGAAATTAGAGTAAGTTGATCCTCCTCTTCAGAAAGAGGATATTCTGTGGTATCATTTTTTGTGATATTTTCATAATTTTTGGAGGATGGACTTTCAATTTGACTGAATTTCAACGCAATCATTTTTCCCTTTTTGCTTGGTTTATCAGCAAGCAATAGAGGTTCATGAGCTCTAAGAGTTCCAACCAGATCTTCTAACCTCTTGGTGGCTAAATTTCTTGCTTCTGTGATGGCAGTCACCATGGGTCTCCATTCCTTTGGTAAACTTCTTAATATCTTCCTTATTCTTTCTTGGACGGAGTATTCTTTTCCCAGAGACCTTAAGTTGTTCAAGATGATTGTTAGTCTTGAGAACATTTCATCAATTGTTTCTTCTTCCTTCATTTCAAACAACTCGAACTCTCTTACTCCCATGTCAATTCTGGCCTCTTTAACGTGACTTGAACCTTCATGATGGATCTTCAAGGTGTCCCATAGTTCCTTAGCACTTTCGCATTCTTCAACTCTATCATACTCTTCCCTGCTCAAAGCACACGTTAGAAATAAATGAGCTTTAGAGTTTAGAAGTACCTTGGCATTTTCTTCAGCTGTCCATTGTGTTTGAGGTTTTTCGTCAGAGGTTGGATCTGCGCTGTTGATTCTAATGACATGATTTCCTTTTTCTACCACTGGCCACATGTTGTTATCTTGAGATATGATAAACAATCTCATCTTGCCTTTCCAGTGGTAGTAGTCAGTTCCATTGAAGTAGGGAGGTCTGCTGGATGATCCTCCTTCTGGGATATACTTAGCTTTTGACATTTTTCTTTTTGGATCTTTTTCTCTTACACTGTTAGGTGTAGTTTTTTAGAGAACCTTGCTCTTGTGCCAATTGAAGTGACTAGAATATCACTAGAAGGGGGGTTGAATAGAGATATCCGAGGTTTTAAAAATTCTGTTTTAGTTTTAAACCACTGTCCTCTTTCAGAAGTATAAAATGAGTATTAAAGAATACTCTTTGAATCGAGCTAATTCATTTTTTTTTATTGTTATAAAAAAAACTTTTTGATTTACCGGTAAAAATGGATTGAGCTAATTAAAAGGTTTTCAATGCTGTCTTATATGCCTTTTTTTTCCAAAAATTCTTCCGAATTTTTTTTTTTTGATATAGAAGTGCGCTTTTTTGGAAGTGCCATCTAACTAGAATAGTTTTTTCATTGCTATAGTTCAATGTGAAAGACATTTGTTCTGTAAATGAAAACGAATTATTCTGTAATTAGCTATATGTCTTATCTATTTGAATTACCTCTTTTTTTCTATATCTATATAAAGTAAAAACATTGAATATTATAATATAATATAAACCTTTTCGAAATTTTTACAAACATAGATAATAGATATATATAGATCTCTTTTTATTGTAATGTAAAATAATCAATGAGTTCAAAAATGAACTAATGTTTCTGAATTTATGAATAATAAAATTTTTTTGAGTCATGTCATATGAATTGTTTTTATGATTTATATCAAAATAAAGGAATGTTCGTCGTTTTGGTGTAATTATTTATTTATTGTAATAAATAGTTATTGTAATAAATAGTAAAATTATTAGTAATTTTTTATTTATTACTATAAAAAATGATTCTCATACGTTGAAATATAGAGAGAGAATAATGACACACGAATTTTTATATTGGTTCACCCAATGAAGGCTATGTCCAGTCCTCACACACTTGTGAGTTTTTACTAAGTATCAAAAGCTATCAGCCTCTTATTGGATTGATTACAAATTGTGTATTCTATAGCTTCACCAAGCTTACAATTCTTTCTTTTTAATATCTCTCAAGTGTAACTCACTTGAAGTTCTAAATATGATATGAAGAAGTTTGATTGGTATTACTTTCTACAAAGATGAATCAAAGATCTAGTGTAAGATTATAGAAAGCTTGAGGGGAGATTGAAAATGCTCTAGATAGCCTTTTGATATTTTCTTTTTGCTCGTGTAGTTGTGTGTGAATCTGAAGAAGAGCAACCTTCCTTTTATAGAGAGAAGAAAACTTTCTCTTCAAGAAAATTTTTCCTTTCTGACCGTTTTTCCAAGTTATAATGATCGTGAATTTTGTTTTGAATTTACAGTCTTGCCATTGAATTCTGTCCTTTTACAGCCTGACACTTGGGAGGTTACTTCTTTACATAGCTTTCTAATTATTTTATAATTCATATAACATTTTAATTGTTATATTTTTAGTTAGACTAAACTTCAAATTAATAAATTGTTTTTTCTTAAGAAAATAGTTTTATTACTAAAAAAAAGTTAAGATAGAAAAAAATTAGCATCTAAATAATTTTTTATTAACATTAATTATACTAAGTAAGAGACATTAAACATATAACATGACGTTTTAAAATTATTTAACTAATCAAAATAATTTTATATTTCTTGTAAATTTGTAAATTGTTTTTTTTTTTTTTTAATATAGTAAAACCCACGGGGCACAGGATAATGCAGTTTATCCAAAAGAAATGACGACAAGTCTAAATTGTACACGTAAGACGTCGTTACCTTCTAAAAGAAGAAAAATATCCATTAATAATACACATGCATTTGATTTGACAGTGACAACTGAGAAGGACACATTTAATTAATTAAATAAGTTTAGGAAAGAAATCCACCTCACTCCTTCTCCTTCCTTCCAGTTGTTACATTTGCATCTACGGCCACTACTATTGAAACCGTAACCTCTCATAATTAATACAACAAAAAATATGACTCTACTTTCTTCTCTGCAAATCACCACCCTCTCTTTTCTTCAACACTCCTCCAACTTTCACTCTCTCAATCCGTCCTCAATTGTCTTACACAAAACCCTTATTCCATGTTTTGTTACTGCACCCCCCCTTTCCCTCAAAACATTCATTTTTTCCAGTAAAAAATCCAAAAAACCTACCACTACCCATGCTTCTTTGCTTGAAACTCCCGTTCTCTGGGCTGGTAGGATCTGCATCTTCTATGCACTCCTTAAGACTGGATTCGTTGGATCTCCATCAAACCCACTTCTCTCAGGTTTTATTTTCCCTTTCACTCTATTTTACTTTACCCGTTTTAGCATTATTCTTATACTCGGGTTAATTTTGTTATTTATGGATCCTTATAAGTTAACTTCATTGCTTGCTTCAGATTTGGAAATTGGTGATGGTGATGGTGATAGTAATAGTAATGAATCTGGTGACTTAGGGTTCTCTAAATGGACGCAGGGTATATTAGGAAAACCAGGTATGCCATACATACCTTCTAATTTGTTTAGCCATAACTGTTTATTTTTTGTTTGTTTGTGTGTGTTTTCTGTTTTTGTATCCATTACTATACAATATAATTGTTGTGATTTAAGCATGCCTTGGAGTAAAAACGTTAGTGAAATTATGTGCAATGCTGGAAAATTGAATTTGTTCCGTGATGCTTCTTCATAATTAGTGATTACTAATATACTTCATGATTCATAGTGGAACTGGAATGTGATATTTATATTTGTTTTTGACATTGAAATGAATAGTAACTAGCCAACTAGCTTGGGTTTGTGTATAAAAGAAGGCATGAGCCTCTTCCTAAACTTGGCTAGGATGGATGCTCATCTAGCAATTTGTCGATGCAAAGAATTCGAAAGTGAGAAAACCAAACAAGGAAGAGAAATTCTGAAAGAAAATCTCCGACAAGCCAAGAGAAAAATTTATGACCATTGGCTCTCTGATGCCAGAGAGACTGTACCATATATGATATATTGTACAGCTACTACAAAACTGATAAGTTTGTTCTAGAAGACTGTATCAAACTATAACAAATTGCTACTAACAGAAGACAACAGGATTGCTACAAATTGTAGGGTAAAGCTTAAGAAAACAAAATAATTAGCTCTGTAAACTTTACTCTCTAGCATCAAGTAGTGATGCTCCCAAAACCTACGGAATTTCACGGTGCATATAACATGGATGCAAGATTGGAGTCTTTAGAGAAGGGTTTCAAATCACGGAGGAAGGAGATGGATGTGAAAAGACTACAATTGACGAGGGAAAGGGAAATCCTAAAGGTGGGGGAGGACAGGGGATGATTTTAAAGATGAACCTAGGTTGTGCAGATCTGCAGCATCCTTCTATTTGGTAATGACAGCTTTGCAAGGTGAAGGCCAAGGTTTCCTTAAAATGAAATATCCCAGTTGGTTCTCTGTTGAGTATGGAAAGATTGCAGAGGCTTTTGAAGAATCTTAAGATGTCTTTAGAGATCCTAAAGGTTTACTATCACCTAGAACAAAGGATCGTTCCATTTTAATTGAAGAATGAGTTATATGCTCGTATGCCAAATCTGCGACCATATAGGTTACCTAACCATCAAAAAGCCGAGGACAGGAAAACTAGCAGATGAAATGTTTACTGCCGGTATCATTTGGCCTAGCTCCCGTCCACATTCTAGTCCTATCATTAGTCTTAGTTCTGTTGATTGTAGGGCTTTGAATAAGATTGCTTTCTTGGTAATTCCAAATGTGTTTGGTGCATAGTAAAAGTAGAATAGAAGAGAGGACAAATGGTGAAAAAGTTGTACATTTTGATGCTTTTAATTGTGTACTTGTGTAAAGTGCTACCTTTTAGTATAGCAAACAATATCTGATGTCATTAACACACATGTCATATACACTGATACCCTTTTCTAGAATAACCTTCCATAGCTTATACCATGGCCTAGCTGTTGCTCTATTGCTCCATTAACATGGGCTCTTATATTGGGCTCAAGGATCTTACCAATGTATCTTTTTGTTACAATGTGTGTTGTTTACTTCTGCTTGTTTTATTTTCTCAGCAAAGGAAGGAGCTAACGGAGCGAAACTTACAAGCAAATGGCATCCTACAACAAAGGGTACACTTAGAAGGAACTATAGAGTCCCATCCAAGTCTGTAGGGCGACGACTTCTTAAAGCCATTGCCTCTCTTTTGTCAGAAGATGACCACTTTGTTGATGCCACTTCTCACAAGGTTTGCAATTTTCCTCGGTCTATTTGTGTTGCAATTTTTGTTAATAGATTTATTCTCTGATCTTCATAAGTTGATGACCACTTCTTTTATCTTCTTTCCCTCCGTGATTTGATTTAGTTTGATGCAAGGCATGTTTGACTGGTATATGTGCTGCCAAATAACCATTGTAGGGTTGCCAAATCCGGAGAGAAAGCGCTCATGGAGAAAGCGTTTGTTGCAACAACGTGAGAGCTCTTTTCGACGAGCTACCAACTCCTCATCTCATTGTGGAGATTACACCTTTTCCCGCTGGACCGCTTTCTGACAAGGATTACACTAAAGCTGAGAAGCTTGAGAGGGTTCTCGGATCCAGTCCTTCTGTTTGAACCATCTTTGGTGTTTCTCGTTTTCATGTATATATTCTTTATTAGCTTGTAAATATTGGCATCATGAAGAGAAATTTGTATCAAGTATTTTACATTTGAGTTGAATCAGTCACATCTTTCAAAGACAAATTTCTCTTGTAGAAGACACTGAACGATGTAATAGAGATAACTCCAGCTCCAAACTTGATCCCAAAATTTCTCTCCATACACTCTGTCTTGGACAAATAAAATATTTCATTTTTATAACATTTTATTTTTAATTTGTTGTTAAACATAACAAGAGAACTTAATACATATTCATGATTCTCATACCAAAAATTGGTCTAAAAAAAATCCTTACAACCAAACCATGGAGTTGGTATAGGTCTAATACAGAAGATGAATTAAGAAAAATATAAAAGGAAAACTTATTACTGTAACAATTCAACAAAAGAATTTTCGAACTTATTACTGTAATAATTCGACAAGAGAATTTTCGGGATAACATAATTGACGCGGGAGAGCAAATATTTGAGGTATAGTTTTAAATTGCGACCGCATTTTAATTTTAAAACTATGGAGTGAGTAATTAAGTTAACATAATGCAATGAAAGATTTTCAACTGTGTTTACTCATTGTTTTAAGCATGTCTCTCTTTTGACAATAACTAAGGGTTGGTTAATTTTTGAAAACAAAATATGTTGGTTTAAAATGAAGTTGAACTGAATTTTTACCTTATTTTGAACCATTTTTACATAAAAATAGGTTTTTCTGTTAGCTGTTTTCGGGTAAACCACAATTTTCGTCTATGCATAACATTGTCATTTTGATCATTGACTTAGCTATAATTTCAAATTAGTCTTTGAATGATCAAAATAGTCATTGAAAGATACAATTTACATCACGATGTCAGAGACTAAATTGATTGGCTTGTTGGCTAAATCATGGACTAAAGCGACAACGTCCTACACTTTTACGGACTAAAATGATCCCTAGTCTCTTCGTATTCTTCTTTAATGTTGTTTCAATGAATGTTTTGATTTTTCTTTTGAACATTCTGGTTTATCATGATTGTTTTATTGATTTTATTCTTAAAAATAGTAACTTTTTTAAAGGAGGAAAACGGTTTTTTTTTTCTTTCAAAAAATCGTTATTTATATGGTGGATGAGATTTATTTTATCAAACCAGAGACAATGTCAGTTCACGAATCGTTTTTTTGTCATCGAAATGGATTAAAGCCTCTCTTGTTTTTATAACTATACTTTAGAGTGTTATTTTCGTATAGAAGATTTGTGATCAGCGTAACATTATTGTTTTTAGCATGGCCATAGGATGTGGCAGATTTAACTTTTGAGATTTAACTTTTCTTGACTTTTCAATGTTGTTTTAGTGATATTTTGATCTTGTAATTACTTGTATGTACTGATATGAATTGAGAACTGTTTTATGTACTGATACTTGTTTTATTGCTGTCTGCTTTTTTACTCTTTGTATGTAATAGCTTTTAAGACACCTTTATCAATTATCATATGGAAACTGAGAATGAAGTAGTTGGAGATGATATGGTTGAGATTATAGCAACTAAAAAAGATATATGGCCACAAAATATTGAATCTAGTTTCATAGTTTTATTGGAGGAAGAAGTTATAATGGAAAGATTTAACTAATTTGATTAAAATGGAGACTGGATTAGGGTACAATTCAGCCACATGCCAAATTATAGCCTCAGATGACGAATGAAAGAAGTTATATGAGGTAATTTGATAATTACATATTTGTGGTATGTTATGATTTTACAAAATATTGATAATTCAAATTACGATATTGCAGAAGTATAAGTCATCAAAGTAGTTTAAGAAGAAAGGATGCTAGCATTACAATAAACATTGCATCATTTTTTGGGACACAACCGCTTTTGGTGCAAATCAACACCCTTTTAGCCTCAGATGACCTTTATGCCAGTTTATGTTTGGATGAAGACATGGATATTTAAGTTTATATCTTTTATGAATACTTGTATGTACTTTTTATAAATATATATATATATATATATATTATAATTTTATTTTTTTGTTATTTATTTTTTATTTTTGGTGAATTTATAAAGAAGGTGACTTAACTCAAAAATAAAAAATTAAACTTAACTCATAATTGTAATTCAAAACTCATAATTGAAACTCAAAACATAAATTGATTTTGGTTTATTAAAATTTCAAAACAGAAAATCGCCCGAACGGACTCTAAGATGTGATGAGTTGTATATCTCATCAAGTAAGTTGTGTGTGTATCACTCATTGAGGAAACCCAAATAGGCATTGATGCTGATATGGATGAAAATGTGTTGCTTTTAGAATAAATTCATTTGTTGCAAGAGTACATTTTATCTCTCTCTCATCTTTTTATTTATATTTCTTCTTTGTTCTCTCTCCTCTAATAATTATAAAATCTTGTTGTAGATACATTGCACAAGTGATCCAATTTGAGAAAATAAATATAGAAGTAGAGTTCGCAAAAAGATAAAAGGAGGGACTTTTTTTTTTTGCATGGAACATGTCATCTATGTCTATTAGTGTGTTTTCTGCAAAAATACTTTGATAGCATTAACCATTTCCCAAAATATAAATATGTTCATATGTTGAATTTATTTTGAAAAAATAAATATAATTCTAAAAATATAAATTGACTTTGACGTATTTAGATTTTTTTTAAACAGAATTGTTGATGATAATAGAATAACATTTAATTGAAAATTGAGATTTATTTTACTTTTAAATATAATTTTAATTTATTTTTCAATATAAATATATGAATTTAATTTATATACACCATAAATGTAAAAAAAAATTATACTGTAAATCAATTACAACTATTAAATTATTAAACATATTTGACTTTTATTATAAATATATCTAAAATCATACTTATGAAGAATTATGATTTACATTTAATTTTAAACTCTAAATATATTTTTTAAGTTCTGATATATTATTTAATTTACTTTTAAGTTCTGATATAAATATGGGTCCTACAATCATATGAAAATTGAGAATGAAGTTGAAGATGATGTGATTGAAATTATAACAACTAAAAAAGATATAATAGACATATACAATAATGTAAATTTTTTTTACACTATTAATCAATCACAACCGTTATATCACTAAATATATTTCACTTTTAATATAAATATATTTAAAATCATACTATATACAGACAATTTAAAACTCTAAATATATTTTTGAACTAGAAATATATTATTTAATTTACTTTTATATTATTATTAGTGAATATATGATTTTAGATTTTTAGCCTTTTATTAGGAGTAAAGGTGGTAGGGAAGAAATGAAGGCTTTTTTTTTTCCCTCTCTTTTTAGGACCCATGATGCACACTATGAAGAGTAGTAGTAGTAAGTAAGAATGATGAGTCCGTTCCATTTCGAAATTCAGCTACAGCTCTCACTAATCCTAAAACCCTACCCTACAATTCAAGTGCTACCTTTTCTCGGTACGATACCCTCCTCTTTACTTTGATCTTAAACTCATTAATCCACCAATTTCTTCTTTTTTTCTGCATACATATATAATTCATTATTACCTCTTTTATTTATTATCTTCTTTAAATTCGGTATACATTACACTCACCGTCTTTCTGGAAATCGAGTTTCATGAAACCCATTGGTTGCATTGCATGTTGTTATTTTCTGCGACCTTCTAATGTTACGGTTTTCTCATTTTGCATTTCCCTATTTTCCTTTAATCACTGTTTTCTCTCAAGGTATCTTCCTAATTTTTCTCTTAACCATTTAATAAACCATTATTTTAACCTTTGCATTTCCGAATCTTCCGAATTTTGTTTAGGTTGAGCTATTGAAATGTGAATATTTCATGCCTTTTTTATTTTCACATTACTCATCATCCATTTACTTTTAGTTGCTCTTATATGTATATGTATCTATGATTTCCAAAGCTTTTGTTACTTTAGTTTTTTTTCTTTTCAAGTTGCTGTTTCCTGTGTGTTATCATTTTAGGTTTTTGCTTTTACGACCAGGTTCTTTGGTTTTTTATTTGTTCATACTGGTTTCTGAAGGCAATTTACTTTGCATTATACTGCTGATTATTTTATCTCTAGCCATTGCCATTTTAAACCCAAGTATTTATTGAAAATCTCAGTCTTTGTGAAGTTGCATTTATACATCGAAAACATGAATTTACCTTAGATGTTAAGTAAACACGATTTTTTGAAGTTAGTCTGCTTTACATTTCAATTTCAAAGCCCTACTTATCTATGCTTCTATGTTTGAAGGGTATTTAGGTTAGATTTTACTGTCGTCATTGACTTTAATTGGGCTGTTTATCGTTTAATCAATTTTAGACAACAAGCACAAAATCAGCACCTTCAATCCATGTGGGCCGCATGAGTGTGATTTGCATGGAGTTGAACAAAGCTGGCAAGAGCAATATTCCAACTTCTTTTGAGCGGGCTCCATTCTATCCGGTAGTTTTTTGATTAGCTGGTCAAGGTTTCCACATATTAAGGTTATTTCTGTTTTGAATGAAATTTTAAATGGAACTATCACACTGACCCATATAAATTTAAATCCATTTTTGTTCAGTAGATTTGGCAGTACTAGTACAGTAATAATTACTTATCAATTATCAGTAATGTACGGTTGGAAGTGAAAATACAGCAACTGTGTTCAACACTAAAAACAGGAGCTGCCGAAGCCAATTTGTGCAATCTTTTTCTTTATTGATTGCATATAGACGAGGTGCTTTGTAGAGACACTGTTTCTTTTCTTCTGTTATTGCTCCGACTGAGTATCACAATTGGTATACTACACTATCTTTTACTGAATAGTACATTTGCTTCTTGTCGTTGGCCATACAATGGTGTTTGATTGCCATGATTTTCGGCAATAACAATGAGTTCTTGTAGAGAACTTTTAGACAGTGCTTGTTTCATATGGATCAAACTGGCATTTGACTTTCTTTTTGGTGGAAAAAGTTACAAACATTTTTTTCAATGAAAATCTTACAACTGGGACACATTGTTAAAGAATCTCTTGAAACTGTAACTTATATATATGTAGTTTTTGGCTTTCAAACAGTCTTTTCTTTTCCCGATTGATGTTTTAAAGTGGTATTTGTAGCAAAAGGAAAGATGACGGTGAATTTACCTGGGATAGAAGAAGCTGCCGAGCCAACAGCTTTACCTCCTGATGTGCTGCCTAATATAGAAACAGAACAAATACCTTGCTCATCCTATTCTATTATCAGTAGGTCTAGTGTTGGAACCACAGGAAAACGCATACCTTTGCTTGTAAATCTCTTCAAAGTTGCCGTTGATGCTACAGATGCAACCTTTTTCCAGTATAGTGTATGTCAAGTGATTCTGTCCTTTCAATTTCACTTATATGGCTTTGGCTTATTGAAGGATTTCAGGTTACTATCACTTCGGAAGATAAAAGAGCCGTAGAAAGCAAGGGCATTGGGAGAAAACTGATTGATAGGCTTCACCAAACATACTCTTCTGAACTTGGTGGCAAAAGCTTTGCGTACGATGGAGGAAGAACTTTGTACACAGTGGGTCCTCTTCCACATAATAAATTTGAGTTTAAATTATTACTCGAGCAATCATTTGCGAAGTGGTAAGTTCTCTATATGATTGTCTTTTTTTTGCCTTGTTTTCTAGTCTTGAAGCTTATACTGCATTCGAACTTTAGCAGTAGTACTGAGAGTCCTGGTGCTATTGGAAGCCCTTCTGAGGAAAATAAAAGGTCAAAACGTTCTTTTCAGTCAAAGACATTCACGGTGGAGATAAGTTTTTCTGCCAAAATACCCTTGGAGTCTATTGCTCTTTCCCTTAAAGGGACTGAGTCATACGCTAATTCTCAGGATGCATTGAGGGTGCTTGATGTTGTGCTGAGGCAGCGAGCAGCTAACAGGTATCCGCACATTCTGTAAGGAGAAAATTAAAGTAGTATCTTGAAATTGTGGTGTATGAGATTTAATCATTAAGTTCATGGTCTAACATAGTTGAACTCTGTCTTCTGTGTGGAAAGAGGGTGTCTCTTGGTAAGGCAATCTTTTTTTCATGATGACTCAAGGAATTTCATCGACGTTGGAGGTGGAGTAACAGGAGTTCGAGGTTTTCATTCCAGTTTTCGTCTTACACAGGGAGGATTGTCTCTTAATATGGGTAGGAATGCTCTCATACTTATCTTGAAATTTCGTCATTACAAAGTTGTATTATTTTCTCATTTATGTTCTTCACGTATTTATTTCAGATGTATCCACAACAATGATCGTAAAACCTGGACCTGTAATTGATTTTCTCCTATCCAACCAGAATGTGAAGGAACCTCGCTATATTGACTGGGCAAAGGTGACAAACAATTCAATAAAGTTTGCGACTCAGTGTTAGTAATTTTCTGAAAGGCATTTTTCTTTCTGGATATTCTATAGGCGAAAAGAATGCTTAAAAATTTAAGGATACGTGCTAGTCATCGCAATGAAGAATTTAAAATTTCTGGCTTGAGTGAGAAACCCTGCATTCAACAACTGTAAGCGCTTTCATTGTTGAAGGACCAAGTGTTTATTCTTTTAACTTAAAATCTAAGATAAAGGGAAAACAAAAAGTTATGTATTTCATGACTGGAAAAACATTAACTTTGAGCTCTTCGGCAGTTTTAGTATGAAGTTAAAAAATGGAGAAAACAATAATGGGGAGCAGACTGTGGATGTTACTGTATATGAGTATTTTTCTGACCACCGTGGCATTGAGCTGACCTCTTCTGCTTACCTTCCGTGTCTTGATGTTGGGAAGCCAAATCGGCCCATCTTTTTGCCCCTGGAGGTTTGTTCAATTCTATGCCCGAATGGACCATGTTTTTGTTTTTTCCTTTGGAACAATTACATCTGCTAATTATTTCTCCTCCTCTATCCTTTTGGTGTAGCTATGTTCACTTGTTCCCCTGCAGCGGTATACAAAGGCATTATCTCCTATCCAAAGAACATCTTTAGTAGAAAAATCCCGCCAGAAGCCTCATGAAAGAATCAAAATTCTGACAAATGTATGGTTGTAGATATTTGTATTTGTGTCGGTTTTCTTAATGATGATATATTAAAACTCATTAAATTTATAGGCTATAGGAAATTCTTGCTATGATGATGATGCTGTTCTTGCGGCATGTGGCATTTCTGTTGACAAGCAATTTACTCCAGTTGAAGGTCGAGTTCTTGAGACCCCAAAGGTAAGCATCAAACTGCAATATTGTTCACATTTTTGTGTGCACCGGGGAGCCAGAGAGAGAGAAATAACAGCGAAAGTGGTGTAAAGGAGTTGGTTTGATTCAAATAATTGAGAAATAAATGCACTCTAATACAATTCTCTTTGAGACACAGTTGAAGGTAGGTAATGATGAGGACTGCTTCCCCAATAATGGAAGGTGGAACTTTAATAAGAAGGTATTGCATTATTCTTTCACATTCAGAAAGTTTTCAAGGCTTCCTCTTTCTTAAGACTTATCTCAATTTTAATTGACTAGTTCGGTAGTTGATGGTTCTGTATTCCCTTTTTACAGACACTTCTACGACCATCACATATTGATTATTGGGCTGTTGTCAATTTTTCTGCACGTTGTGATACTAGTTACTTAACAAGGGAGCTAATCAAATGTGGAATGAGCAAGGGAATTGTATGTATTATACATTTTCTAAGGTGTCATAGTATACATATCTGTCATCTTGTTATTCATTTGATTGACTGTCTCATATATCTAAGTATTTTCACAGAATATTGAACGGCCATATTCTTTAATAGAGGAAGAAGCACTAATGAGAAAATCTAACCCTGTTGCAAGGGTCGAAAAGATGTTTGACCTGCTGTCATCAAAACTTACTAAAGAACCTGACTTGATTCTTTGTGTCTTGCCAGAGAGGAAAAATTGTGACATCTATGGTATTTCTTACAGCAAAACTTTCCAAGTCTTCCTTTACTTTGATATTTTTATTCACCATGTTCTTTGCAAATTTTAGGGCCTTGGAAAAAGAAGTGCCTTAGTGAAGTTGGTGTTGTCACACAATGCATTTCCCCTCTCAAGATCACTGATCAATACCTTACTAATGTACTTCTTAAAATCAATTCCAAGGTTAACCACTACTTTACAACCATGATATATTTAAATGCGTAGCATCTAGCTAAATTTGATTGGATAATATTATGCATAATTTTGAAAAATTTGTACTTACTCATATAAGCTTGGAGGAATAAATTCTTTGCTGGCACTAGAGCATTCTGGGCATCTTCCCTTGATTAAAGATACCCCAACAATGATTTTAGGGATGGATGTTTCTCATGGTTCCCCTGGCCAATCAGTTAGTCCATCAATAGCAGCTGTAAGCCTATTCTTGTTTTGTTTTTTTCCCCCTATATTTGTTGTAAAGAAACAATCACAATGCTATATTGGCCTTGCACCACAAGGTGATTTGTTTTTTGGTCATCTCTACAGCATATTCTGATTTATAATGTTGGATTGTAGGTTGTTGGATCTCGATGTTGGCCTCTAATTTCAAGGTATAGAGGATCTGTGAGAACGCAGTCACCTAAGGCAGAGATGATTGATGCTCTATTCAAACCTTTGGATAATGGGAATGATGACGGCATTATCAGGTTTGATTGAGTAAATATATTGAACTATCACTGTTTTGCATTTGTTAGTGGAAAATGCAAACAAAAGTATCCCAAATTTCATCTCATTTTGAACTAGCCAATTTAAGATCTCGTGTCTAGATATAATGCTCAACATTTTGAAACTTGCAAATGAACCATAAAACTTGCAAATCCTTCACGAGACTTGGGATGTGCTGATCAATAAAGAGGACAATATCTAATTGGTTCATATAGCCATTTTTTAATATCATTTCTCTTGTAATTTTAATTCTTTGTAACTATTTGACTGTTTTTAGTAAAGTGTATAACTGATGCGATTAATATGTGACGGTGTAGTTGCTTCCTATTTACTGCATTTTACTACATTGTGATTAATATGTGTATGAAACTAGAGTCCTCCCAATTCCCTGCAAATTTTAAACCATGGCTATGAGCTTTATCAAACTCTAGATACTGTGATAGAAGCTAAGATTTTAATGAAATTGAGAGAAATTGAAAGTGAAAATTTAATGCCTTTTGAAATTGATTTGTAACTTAGTAACTTTTGGGTGTAGAGTATATATTCTACAGCAGTGTTTATACCTGAGTTTCAGCTTGTTTAGCAATCCACTTATCAGACTCAACAGAATCTTACGTATCCCTAACTATTTGACATTTATCTAAGGGAACAATCACAGAGTTGGAATGTTCTAGAAGTTAACATAATTATGCTATAGTATTCTAGAAGTTCTGCAGACTGCAACACACATGAGCACTCTAGATGTGATGTGTACATGTATGGAGACATATTGAAAATTTAAATGATATTTCCTTGCAGGGAATTGCTTCTAGATTTCTATAGTTCAAGTAATGGACGCAAACCAACTCAAATTATTCTCTTCAGGTTTCATTCTATCACTGTTATGTTTGTTAGATATCCAGTCATGTATGTTCTTTAGGTGAACTAACTGTTTGTAGGTCAGATGTTATGTAACTAAGATATTTTTTATAATGTCTCTTATAATATCAAGAAAACATCAATGCATGGTGACATATTTGTATTTATTACGCGGAAATAGTTGTAGTTTCTTCATTTTTTTCATTTGACAACATTTTGCATTGTTGTGGGTTAATTACGAGAGAGACGATTCTTCCATGCATGTTCTAGAATTAATGGCATATGTGGTTTGACAATAGTTATCTGTTTTATATACCCAAAAAAAAGTTATCTGTTGTAGTTTCCTATTAATACTTTTAATGCCGAGTGTTCTAACTTTCCCACCTTAAGAGAGTTATAGGGAATCATCCTAGCAAAGACCGAGTAAAACGTTCTACAATGCCAATGCCGAAATGTCGATTCTCAGGGTGGTGCAATGATAAGGACATGGGTATTATGGGCTGCCTAAGTTCCACATTGAGTAGTATGAGATGCTTGATGGAGTTTCTAAGTGGCGTATTTTTTTTTTTCCCTTGATAGCTTGCTTTTAAGGGAGGATTCCTCGAGTGCTTGGATATTTATTAGATTATACTTGCTACTCAATCAAGTCAGTAACAAATAATACACACAGAAATTAAGTGTCTAATTCTAATTTCGAGGAAGCTAATGATATTCAACTATCGATAAATCTAACTATTAGTTTATGTTGTGCTGGTATTTGATGAATGGTTATGAAGTTTAAGGTTTTTTTTTTTGGAAATGGACTCACTTTTAGTTGCTTCAAATTCCTTTATCTCTTGTATGATTTTTATTTACTCTCTGATATGTTTTCTTGTTCAGGGATGGAGTTGGGGAATCACAATTTAATCAGGTTTTGAATATGGAGCTTAACCAGATAATAAAGGTTGATTGCAACCCTCCCTTTTTGTTGATCAATTTGATTATCTGATTGGTTGCTCCTATCCTTGAAGTTAGTTGTACATTGTTCCTTGAATTTATTTGGGTTCAATTGCTTTGCACAAAAAAAAAAAACTAAAAGCCTTCTATATAGCCTTTTCTTCTTACTAGCATTTTTAAAACAAAATTTATCTGAAGAAGAACCTAATTCAATTACCAACCCTATTAAATGATATCCTTTGCTGATTAATTCTAGGGTGATGATAAACTGTTGTAATTACAGGCCTATGAACATCTTGAGGAGGTTGATGTTCCTAAGTTCACTGTAATTGTGGCACAGAAGAATCACCATAAAAAGCTGTTTCAAGCTAATGCTCTGGAAAATGTTCCTCCTGGTATGCTACTTTCGTGTCCTGTATATATACAAACATGTAGGAACATTTTATCATAAATTTTCCTCTACAGGGACCGTCGTCGACACAAAAATCGTGCATCCAAGGAATTACGATTTCTACATGTGTACTCATGCTGGAATGATTGTAGGTTTTCCTCTCTAGTTTCCTCGTTTTTCTTTTTCCTGTTATATTGATTTTACAAGCATTAGTAGAGCATATGGTAGTGGTGAAATATCTGACAGCCAGTTGAAGTGTGTTGATGTTTTACCTGTTTAAATTTTAATGTGCCTTTTATTCTTTTCTTCTCTATTAGGGAACATCTAGGCCTGTACATTATCACGTGTTGCTTGATGAAATTGGATTCTCGCCAGATGGCTTGCAAAATTTGATCAATTCGCTGTCTTACGTGTATGCATTCTACCTCTTATTTATATATCATGTTTGATCTACCCCCATATTTCCTTGCTTACTAGCTTTTTTCTTATTTTAGGAACCAAAGGAGCACAAATGCAACCTCAATTGGTATGCCATCAGAATTTTCTTTTCCATGACAATGTTTAAATATAATTTTTTTTTATTAATTTCCCCTTCCATTTTTCTTCAGTGGCACCTATATGCTATGCCCACCACGCTGCAGCTCAAATGGGACAGTTTCTGAATTTTGATGATTTATCAGAAGCATCTTCAACTCCTGATTCAGAAGGAAACGTCCCCATTCCAGAGCTTCCAAGATTGCATAAAAATGTCAAGACCTCCATGTTCTTCTGTTGAGATTGAAAAGTAAATACAATTTTGATTGACCAGTAAAAGTGTGTAAATATATGTGGGATGTACAGTTAACTTTAGATGGCAAAGACGTACCCCAAATTTTGTTTAACAAATCTCAGTTAGGTTGTGGGAAGTATTGTTATTACCATGACATCAATCATGGTAATATTGTATGTTTCACATTATACTTCTAGCTTTTGTGCATACATTACTTGTTTTGAATCAGTTGTTTCCTCGACCCATCTTGTACTAATGCCTCTCTGATATGAAAGCTTGCTCTAGTGGTTTGGATCATTTTGGTTTCTGATTCACTATTTTGGTGTTGGTTACTAGAACGAAACATGAATTACTAGTACTGAGGGGAAACGTTTTTCTAGTTGACAACCTCAATAGGTTGGTCGCGTGAGTGGTTTAATATATCTAGTTGGAAACCTCAATAGGAGGAAACAATATGTTTGGTATTAATCACTATCCTTTCAATGGCTGGTTGGTATTAACAAATAGGCAAAATATAACGTGGTTATTCAATTGTATCAAATTAATCATTTAAGTTTTGTCATAAATAGGTTTTTTAAGCCTGAAAATGTGTAAGGTGATACATATTTGAATGGACACATAAAAAGTATTATAATAATTGACTATGCATTTACAAGTAGTATCAATCAATTATTTGATCATCAATGGTTGACACAACTTTATTTTTTTAAAGTGAATTGATCACTCTAGAGTAGTCAAATATATATGTTATGATGTGGCAAATCCAAATAAGATTTAGTTAAAAATGAATTTAAGGGTAAACTATCATTTTAGTTCATTAAAGTATAAGATGTTATTTTTGTCTTTGACTTGTTAAAAAATTAAAATTAGTCGTTGAAACATTAAAATGTCAGACAGTTAAGTTTTTATCTTTATATGAATTCTTTTGACAATAAGTTGTATATTTCAAAGAATTTAATGATAGTGGATATATCTTTCAGAGACTTTAATGATAGTGAGATATATCTTTCAAGAACTATTTTAATTATTCGATGACTAATTTGATTTTTTTGCTGAGTCAAATATCAAAATAACAGCGTCTTATACTTTCAATAACTAAAATAATGATTTACCCTTAATTTAATTAAATATCTTTAGTTAAAATTAAAAAAAAAAACTAAATTTAAATCATAAATTACTTTCAAGATATCTTATTATAAGTGCCAAAATAGTTCATAAATTAACTACTAATTACATTCTTTAAAACAAAATGTTAAACAATAGTTTAATTGTGTAATCAATCTCATTATTGTTAAACGTCATGTTCTAATGAAAATAGTCACATCTTAATTGTTACGTAAGCGAATATCAAAATGTGTCTACCGGACACCTACAAAGATATGTTTGCCTGCTTGATTTCAAATGAATGGAAATGTATCAACCAATAAATGAAGATCGCAAATTTATTTCAATCATCCTTTACTAAGTTATACCTTAATGCTGCAAGAATGGTTCATCTCATGTACCATTATCCGAGTAATCCAAGCCTCTCCAATGTAGCAGAACATGTTAAGTCATTGGATAATATTAGTGTTGGGTACATTTTAGTACATTCTCAAATGTTTTGTTGTCGAATATTGTGTAAAACTAGGTAGTTTTAGTATTGTTTAACACAAGTTTCATAATATGAATTAAGATAATGCTTGATGTTAACGCGAATTATTGTCAACAGTTTATTATCACCAACCATTGCCCATGATTTCTGCCAAAACCAAACTTAATAACTTTAAAAATTTTAATAACATTATACATACACATTGTTGCCTTCAGCAGGGCTCTATAAATTATCTTATATAAAAATTATAGTTATAAGTTTGTATATAATTATATAGAAGTGTATATAATAATAATAATATATCCACTTGTAAACTGATATAAAAATTTATTTACTGCTGTTTGATAAAATTACCAGTGGTTGTTTGGCGTCACTCAAATATTTTGGGTGTCAACAGTTTCTTAGATATCAATAACTCTGTAACTACTATTTTATACAAGCTACATCAAAAACTGCATAGAAAATAAATATCATTTTGATCAAATTTACATTTACAACTCTTCAAAAGGAACACACTTAACATTATATTTTTCAAAAGACTTGTTAACTTGTTTTTGGGTCAAAGACCAGTTAACTTTTAGCTAAGTCAATGTGGTCACGGATTTAGAAATATTTAATATTACTTAGACAATAGAGCAACATGCTCATATCTTTACACAGCTCCCCTTCTTAACTCCATCTAGGCTCTACAATTACCAATTATACCCACCACCTTTTCTTTGAGTTTCTCTATTATCTGCAGAAAGAAAAAAAAACAAAGTGTCAGTATAAGAAATTGAACCGTGCAGCACAAGTTTTGATGCAGTAGAGTTCCATGATGTGCATACCAAGCTAGAATCACTGGCCCATTTTTTAACAGAGTTGGCAGCATTTCTGAGGTGAGAACACTTTGGGGAATCAAATTTCAAATAATACGTTGAATTCTCATTAGCATCAGCAACCCAGACATGGTTTGTATGGTCCTTGTCCTTTTTAATAAGATTACAGAAACCAACCTGCATATAACAAAAACATAATTTATCTCATCTCTAAAGGAATGCAAAATTAGTAGTGTTTCACAAACTAGACATCCTAAAACAATGGAATTGAATCCCAATCTATAATTTGTAGTTTAAAATAGCAGTAACAAAGTATAGAACAATGTAATTACCGTAGATCCAGCAAGGTTGTGGTTGATTGGTGGAAATGAATCACAATCAATCAATGGGGAACAAAAGCAGATGGCAAGCAATGTGTCCATTAACTTTTCTGACTGTAAACCATACATGATGGATCCATCCGTCACAAAAACCCATTGAATCTTTTGTTGACTTGATGTATAAACCTCTCCCACATGCACAACAAATGCTACAACGTCGAACTCACTGTACAAGAATAATAACACGGCTATGTCAAATAATTTCTTGCTATTCATTTTTGACTGCTAGCACGACGATATATATAAAAGGACTAAGGCAACCAAATACTCGGAAAGAGGGATGTCACTCAAACTTGACAATGCGATTGATTTCCGATTATTGAAAAATGGCCTACAAAGGACATCAATAAGGTGGGTTAGAATTTCCATAATGATAACATAAAGCCTAGTAGAAATTCAGTTATTTTTTTCATCCTATTCTGATTGTTAGATACCTACTTAAACTGTTCTTTTGCATTACAAGATAATGGCAACCACTTCGTAGAAGATCCTTTAGTCTGCAAGTGAAGGACATCTGAATCAAAGTCTGATGGTATGAGTCCTGCAATTGCATATGCTTCTCCCTCTACCAGCTCTTGACGCTATCACATTGTAACACAATATAAAGAAATTCTGAAATTGTGAGCAATCTTTTGATGTCCATGATAAACATTTATGGTTAGGTATTGGAAGAAAGGAAATGAAGTGTACAGTAACCAGCTAGGCATGCCTGAGAATTGCTGAAAAATATTAACACAAGGAAATATGATCATATTTTGCAGTTGGCTCATCAGACTCACCTGCTTCTGTGTTGGATTCCAGATTGTTACTATGCCTTCTTTAGGCTTCTCTTGTCGAGTTTTATAAGTTAATCCAACTACCCGCAATCTCAGAAATGGTGTTACTTCTCTGTTTCCCAAGCCAGAATCTTTCAAAGCTTTCTCTATTGAACTTTCCATTTGTGTCTGTCTAATTGCCTGAAGATGAATGTGAAACCATAAATATCTTTCTGCCTATAGACTTCTACTAATACAGGGATATAACCTCACATTTAATTTGGCCTTATAAGCAGCAAAAGAATTAAGTTGCTCCGAAGTCATATCTGCCATTAGGAATTCGGGTTCTGCAGCTGTCTCGAGCATCTTATAAATCTTAGCCCCTTCACTGTCGCCATAATCATAAATATGCGTACCCTTTATGTCCTTCTGATACTCCGAAACAATGTCATCTACAACAGCTGAGCGTCTAACCCCATACAGGTGATCAGTCATTGAACATAAACAACATTCATATTAATGAAATGTGAAAATAACAACCACACCCGTATTGTAAGCACCTAATCCTTTTCTGTGTCTCCTATATGCACAATAGTCACAATTATATTTTACAACAGCTTTTTGTTTCATCTTATTCTTATGCACTCCACGATGCAGCTAACCATATCCAAATTTAAAGTGGTAACAGAAGTTATATATCATAGAAAAGTTAAGACTGCTAAATTGGTCCCAAGGTCCCCTACTTGATGCCCCATATAGCCATAAAATTATATCATTATTCAAGTTGAACACTTAACGATCAGTGCAAATAAACAGCATAGTACCAATACTGATGAGGTCCTTTCGTATTTTTGTCTTATATTAGATTAGGCATATTTAAGAAGAAATACATTGAAGTCTTATGTTCAACAACTTGGTTTATTACATTTCATGACTACAAACCTTGAAGCAACCAGATAGGAACTACGTCAAACCATAGAAGAAAATGGTGTTTATTGATAGTAAATTCTGTTACACTCCAATTCCTTTCAAAAACCAAATATACCCTCTCTAATCTCTCCTATCAATTATTTATAGCATACTATCTCACATGCCTAAGTAAATGACTTACTAAGTCACTAGCAAACTGACTGACTAGCTAAAGGATTACTTATCACAACCATGTACAAAATCATATGTAATGTATACCAAAAATGATTTTAAAGGCAATAAATTTCAATTGCAGAAAGAGTTCTCCTGAGATTAAAAACTATATCTTTACAATAGATTGAAATTGGACAGTACGAGAAAAATGGATAGCAAAAACTATCAATAGGATTCAGTTGATCATTTTATTGATGTATTTATTTTTTTGCTACACAATTTACTCTGTTTTACTAACTTATGCCTCTTATTCGTATTGTTAATTTATTACCAAATATCACCTCATGCTTTTCTAATAATTAGTTTCACAATACTTGGCAGTTGGCATGCCAATCATCCATCATTCTTATATATCTTCATAATAGTAATATTAGCATTAAAATAGGCAGGATATTAGCGACCCAATACCTTATAAAGATGATGCTGCTAGAAGTTAAATCTGAAAATTTGTGATTATTATGCATATTTTCTATCCAAAAATAAATGCATACACTAGTAGATCCTAAAAATAAGGCACTATACCATACTGATTAGGAATTACTTTTCTAAGAGTTATGTACAAGTAGTCGTTGTATGAGATGTGAAATGAGACAAAACAAGATAAATAAGACAAAACAAGATAAATAAGAAGTTTCCTTTCATTGTCTTGCTTCTAGATACTAGGCCTACCAACCCTTAATTGTATTCAGAATCTAATCTAATACTTTCTAGCAAGTATATTGCAAAAGGAACATGAACTTTAAAATTTAGCCCAGATAATTTCCAATCTAGTCTAGTGTGAAACCCACACAGAGACAGAGAACCGAAGTACAAGCGCAAAAGATATCAAAAAAGAGGAAATATTCACATCAGACGAAGAAAAAGGAGATAGATGGCAATATTAAGATATTATAGCCACAGTGATTTCTGTTTATGAATAATTTGAGAAGTCACCTCTGATTCTGCAGCTCCATCATTTTATTTTCCATCCTCTCTGATATGACAACAGATCGACCGCTGCTTAACCTAATAAGGAAAATAGTTCACAACTTTCTGGATTGCATAATGAAAAATAAATTTCTGAAAACAAATTTACTGTACATATTTCAAGTAAAACTCGTATAAGTTTTAAGTTACCTTTCCTTGTAAAGAATAGGATATATGCGGGTAATTCCTGCCAACGTTAGAGGTATTATACCACCATTGCTTTTTATGCACCTGAAAGCCAAAGGTGGACCAGCAACTTTACCTACAGATTGGCTCAGGAAGATAAGCTCAAGGAACAAGATGCTAATTTTCTCTAACTTAAAAAGAATGACATCCAAAGACTAAAATATGCTTACAAAATCCTAACTGCTCTGCCCAATGAGTTCTATATGTTCCATTTATGTGAAGCAATAAACTAACCGTTGATGACACCTAAAAGTAGAACAAAATTTGAGGAAATTATCCAACAGGAATACACATACACACAAATACTCAATCATAATCCTAATCCACGAAAGACCTCAAGAGGTGAAACTGGCCCATTCCAGCCACATAATCCTGCTCCCCAGATCTGCATAAGGAATATGAAAAGAAAATTCAATATTATCTGTGTTATGGTCGAGTAAAGTAAGATAAACAATAAATACAGGCCAGCACATTACCCGAAGCTTCTGTCCTACAAACAGTCTTCCAGCAGCCAGTTGCTTGGACAATGGAACATCTAAAATGGCATTTATAGAATACCTGCGAGAGAAAACTGCTTTACGTTCCAGGGAACCGCTTATATTCTGAAATCAAAGATTCCTACAGCGTGCAAGCTGAAATTCTTACCATCCATCAGTTAGTTCAACCCTTACTGCCTCCCTGCTCTGATCCTCGGTCTGTGCCTCAAATAATGTCTGACTTTCAAGAACATGATCAGAGTGAATACTAGATATGCAGAGAGTCATCATTGAAGAAGGCAATGCATCCCCTTCATGAATTTTCTTGATGGTAGACCGGTGGCCATGATTCACTTCTCTTTCATATCTATGCACCAAATGTATCATTAGTTTTATTTTTTAAATGTAAAATATGTTGTCTAAGAGCAGTTCCATACCTGTACTTCAGCTCCTCAAGAACATTTGATACAGTCAGAAATTTTCCCAAACATCTAGCAGGACAACATCTCTCATAGCATGCCAGTTTCCATACAATCCACTTGTAATGATTCAAGACCCACCTAGAGAGATGTGCAACGGAGGTGTAAAAGCTAATTGAGACTAGGCAAAATTACATCGTTTAAGTAAAATGTGACGAGTAATACATAACACATCAACAAATCCTCCAAGTACCAAACTGCTCTAAATTATTAAATTTAACCATAGAGGAGCTCTTATAATCCACATAACAATTGAATATATCAAGTTGCAATTACTTTCTGACATGCTTCAACTGCCTAACTGACCTGGCCTTGAATCATATCATATATATTAAAAAATTACATGGCAAAATTATTCTTTAACAGTTTCCATAGCAACTGGAAGCAAAAGTTCAGGTTCAGGATAGAAGCAATTTACTCTTTAGAAGCAAAATGCAAGGAAGCTCCATGTTGTGCCAATAGATGAACAAAAGCTTCTGCTCCCATACCGTTATCAACAGACCCATCATGGAATATGTACTCTCCTGCATTACCTGATGTCACCTGTCTGACTGGGTTGGGAAAAAGCTGCAACAAAATTCATTTTGGTGTACAAATCATAATCAGTACTACTCACTACCAAGACCCTAGAGAATAAGGTCCTAGGAGAAGATGGTAAACAACAATGACCATATACTATTTACACTGACCACTTTCTGCTCTAACAGAGGAACTGTGAAAAAATCCTTGATGTGCATCCTTGGGTACTGAAATGGATATCTGGTAGAAAGTTTTCTTTTGCATCCAGAAGCAACGGACGATAATTGAGTCAAATCTTAACAATCACACAAATCAAAATGAGTATAATAGAACTTGCAACCAATAAAAGTGAAATCAATGTGTACTAAAATCTCTTCAACCACGCTTACCATTAGGAAAGTTTCCAACATCTTGGTCACCAGTGGCAGGAAATTTGGAAATGCGAGGCTTTTTGAAGGGAGAAACAGTTAAACCTAATCCTAGTCTCCTTTTCCCACTAGCAGGCTGTTTATTGTTTGTATGAACTTTGTTAATGGTATTGGAAATATCAACCAATGCCCTACCCAACGGCTTTCCACGCACATCCATTCTTGAAGACAGACCATTCAATGAAAAACTGTTTATTGTCAAGTCAAGCACTCCATTCCTGTCATACAACGGTTTTTGTCCAAAAGTATTGCTATTTTTCCGGCCACAATCACTTTCATTCACAACATCATCAAATTTCATGATTAAGTTATTCCCATTACCTTCATGACAAAACTTATTTGAAAATTCCATTTGTCTAGAAGGCTGCAAAGGGTGTGTGAAACTTTTTGTCATGTGATTGTGATTGCCATTGTGGTTACTCTCTGGTGTCATCTGATGGACCAAATGAGTAGTAGTATTACTACAATCACTTCTTCCACCTGAGGAAGTGATTGCGTTGGTTTGTCTCTTATCCGGAAACGAGAAAAGTGAATCCCCTACATCGAAAAAATCTCCCAAATCAGGATCACCAAGAAGGCTCCTAGCGCGTTTCAGCGCATCACCGGAAATAGATATTGACCTTCCCCCTGCAGTTTGGAATTTAATTGGAGCTTGCTTAGCACCACCACTACTACTAACACTACCTGGTTGCACTATTTTATTATCAAAACCATTTTTTAATCTACCAACTAAAGGACTTTGAAACGACACGGAACTCGTAACTTTACTACAATCCATAAGTTGTAAATGAGGTGATTTTTCATCATATGCATAAAATTTCTTAGCATTCTGAGGGGTTTGAATATAACTACCACCAACGGTTTCTTCTTCTTTCAATCCTAATCCTAATAACGTCTTAGCTCTAATAAGACCATTAGAAGAAATAGTAACTTTTCTTCCAGAACCTGTCTTGAAAAGAGAATTCGAGAAATCAAAACTATCATCTATTGCATGTTCTTCGCCTGCAATAAAAAAAAAATACTAGTTCAATTAAAGACACTTCAAAATGCACCTCGCTGAACTTTTTGAAAAATCGGAACATTATAATAATTCAAATACTAGTAAAAAATTATGAAAAATAAAATAATAAGGTTAATGAATGAAGAGAAAGAGGAACCTTGAGGTTGGAAAAGGTGTGACTCAGAAGCGTGTAGGAGAAGATTGTGCATTGAGGGAAGGGGAGAGGTGGGGAGGGGCAAAGATGTAATAACATTTGAAGTATCTGTTGTGTTGATTTGCCACCGGTAATTGTTATCGGCGTCGGAGAGTATCTGCCATGTCGACATTTCTTCTATCTTCTTCTTCGAATTTGAGGGTTAATTAAGCAAATTAGGGATTTGATTGATTCGTATTTTTTTTGGGAGGGGGGATGGCGGGAAACAAAGGTTCACTTCTAGCTACGCACTCCCTCTTGGCCCGGTCTGTGTATATGTGTACTTTTTATTTCCTTTTTGCTTCCAGAATTTAAAAAGACTCGCATTTGATTTGGAAGTTCTTCAGCCACGTGCTAAATATTTCAATTTATATTAATTTATCTATTTATAAAAGTAGTTACAGAAGAGTATTGTTCTAAAAATATTGGGAATGATTCTGAGTTTAATTGTTATCTATTTATTTATAGTGTAAAAAATCAATATATCACAATGATTTATGGAAATAGCTTTAAAAATAATTATTGTAAAATTATTTATAATAAAAATTAAGAAGAAAATGGACAATAATCGAAATATGTAATTGACATCATTGAATACTTGTTTTCTTCTTTTTTCATTATTTAAAATTAGTGCACATCAATTAAAATAATAATAAATTTATACGTGTATATATACACTAAAATATTATTATTTGATTGTATGCAGTTGAAAAATGAGTTAATAGTTCAAACTTAAATTACTAAGACAATGAAATAAAAATCCTAAAACATTAAAATAGTTTCAAAACCCATAGAACTATGCCCAATTACAACAATCAAGCTCTAGTATAAGATTAGTCATAGCTAAGTTGGAGAATAATTGAAGTCGATGCATATTTCATTCCCATATACATATTTACAAATTCAATACTGTAAACTAGTATTTGCATGCTAACAAATTACAAGGGATTAAAATCAATACCGTAAAAATGGTAGTCCATGGATAAACTCTAACACAGGCTGAGTAAATGTAATACTAGCAGAAAAATTGTAAATTATTCCGTTCGACTTTATTTATAAGTAAAAGTATGTCAACATAAATTGATTCAATCAGTTTTTGTTAACTCATTTTTAGCTCTTTCCGGCCTCATTTTTTAAACAGTGAACGAAGCAATATCTTTAGATAGTTCTTTCTTGAGTTTCTCAAAGCAATACCAACAGTTACCCTTCTCAAATGCTACTAATGTATTCCAAAATTCATGTTCTGTTGTACAGGCAGATAGACATCCTAATTTGCACCACCCTTTCCAAACAAATCAGTGTTGATTAATCATTTCCCATATTATGGTCATGTCTTAAAACAATTTCGGAAGCACCACTCTTCTAACCCAGTTGGATGAGTATTTTATTTATCTTCCTTTGTACAGAAAAGAGATATCAGTAAAGGCTTATTAAATCTGTTTGAAACTACTCAAACTAGTTTGTCCTAAGCATTAATTTTCTTTTTGTGAGGAATTTTTTATTGTTGCAGAATTTGTGTTTACTTGTAAGTTGAAGTTAGAAGGTTGACAGTGTGATGGCTAATGACTTAATAGTTTATTATATGGATCTCAGTCACGGTTAAGTTACTTGTTAAAACACAGACCAATGGCTTCTATAAGCGTCTTCAGAGTGCTTCAAGAGACTGTTTTGCCTGCTTCTGTCTAGAGGAAATTAGGAATATTTCTTTAACTTGCACATAAAATTCTCTTGTTTGCTGTTTCCTAATTTCAAAGAAGGGATACATGACAATGGGTATTGAGCAGCCAAAAAATTCTCAGGAACCAAAAGCCAACTTTTGAGAAATTACATCTTTATTGATTAGCAATGTATAATATATTATGAGAAAATAGGATATTAAACAAACTCCTTTATATATCACACATACATAATCATAACTCATATTAGTAAAAAAAAAACAAATAGATCATGTGAGACGCAACGTGGTTTGTTGTTGAACAAACTGGCTGAATCACACAACATAACAGAATCAAGTAAACATGTTAAGGGCATATATAGTGCATGTTTGGAGTCATCGTGAGTTTAACAAATTGTTAAAGCTCTAAAGTGTATCTTTTACCAAAATCACAGTGGCATTTGTGAAACTCACCACAAATCCAGACATGCACATAAAACAATTCCTATTCCTATTAATTACTATTAAACAACTGAAGCTCCCTCAAGAAGAGAATCACTTTTAACATTTTGAGATTCCAAAACACTCTTGGCAGCTTCCACAATTTGACCATTCACATAGTGATGGCGGCACACCGGCATGTATAAATCGGCCCCACCAATTAGTTCAGTTTGTGTCTCTTCCGTCTTCCTCAAAGTAAAGAAAGCCCGTTTACCACACAATTCACAACGAGCTGTCAACTTAGTAACTGTATCAGCAATTGGTATTATATGAAGCACTGAGCCAAAGCTTCTCCTAAAAAACAAAACACTCACAATTAGAAGGGCAAATTTCAAAACATGAATTCGAGCAAAACTAAACACTAAAAGCCACAATGTTTTTTCTCTTCCAAATAATACCTTAAGTAATCACCGTCCAGACCTGCAACAATCACAATTTTACCATCTTCATCAGCAGCCTTGCAGCAAAAATCATACAAGTCCTCAAAAAATTGAGCCTCGTCTATACCAATCACATCCAACTGCATCCAAAAGCAACTATTATATGAACAAAAGCTATAACTATACATCAAACCATACATTATATTATTAATTGACAATTAATCCTATCAAGACTAAGAAAAACTAAGCAACACAAATTGTAACCGCAACAAACAAAATAATCATCTATCAACAACAGCCTCACTACCATAATTGCAATTGCATCAGTAATTTGTATCTACAATATTTCACAATATCAAGAATTACAACATAAACTACAAGACATAGGCAACTATTTCAATGTTGATCACAATTCAAAATCATCAATAATTATAACTGCCTTTGATATGATTACTCCAACACTTGTAAAGTATCATATATCTAACAAAAGTTATATATATATATATATATATATATATATATATATATATATATATATATATATATATATATATATATATATATATTTCTTTCATAGCAAGGATAATCAATACAAAAAAATAAACAAAGTATAATGTGTAAAACATTTATATTACCTTTTCATAAGCCTCGTGGCCATATTTATCTTTGAACAACATCAAATCTGGTAATGCCCAGCAGGGAAATTTGATCCCGTCGTGCGTCACAACAGAGTCAATTGCATATCTATTATCCTTGCTTGATTTTAACATTGCCACATTCCTTCACAATTAAATATAATTAATAAAAATAAATATTAGCACAGTCATAACATTCTCCTTAAACATTCAAATTTAAATTTAATTTTATTTGGAGCAACAGGTATTCAAACAAGTGCAAGTAATTGAGTCTTGAACCGATGTTGTAATTATTTAACAAATTTAAAATAAAATAAAATAAAAGAAAGAGGGAATGAACGAATGAGTGAGTACCTGCCGTTGTCAGCCTCGGACTTAATACGACGAAGAAGGGAGGTCGTTTTGCCAGCGAACATGGGACCCACAAAGAGGTGGATCTCGCCAGATGATGAGTGAGAAGAGTCTCTGACACTGCTACTGTCCAAGGAAGAAGCCATTTAAATGAATTTGGATTTGAAAGAAAATTGAGGAATTTGGAGAAAAGTGGGTGTGCGGTTTGATTTGGGTATTGGAAGAAGAGAGAGTGTATATATAGGGGAGTGGGTGAATTTCAGACTTCGAATTTGATTTTTTATTTCGGAGCTCAAAGTTGTGGAGGGAAAATAGGAATTTTTTTAAGGCACGAGCTATTTGGAGGGAATAAAAAATTCAGAAGGTTTTTTTGGAAAAATATATATAAAAACCGTACGAAAAGAAATTCGAAATCTGTCCAAAAATAGAAAAATCAACGAAATCTGGATTTCAATAGGATGTAAAATAAGTTTAAATAGATTTATACTCCCGGTAATATTTTACCATTTCTATTTTAATCTCTACAAAAATTTAGTATTTTTTATGTTTTGATTAATTAAATATGAATTTTTTAAATGTCATAAACTCAAAATAAATATAACAAAAGTATTCTATAATGTTACAGATATACTCAATTTTAAAATACTTTTTCGCACATGTTTATAACATTATAAAATTCACTCAATAAGAATTTAGAATCTTTTAATAAAAGATTAATTATCAAGCGTCCAAAACTTGAAAATTTATATTTAATTTATCAATTATTAAAAAATTCAAAAATCATGTATGGTAGAGATTTATAATGTCTTAAACATGACTATAAAAACATTAATTAGTTCATACGATACACATGAATAGAGTTAAAAATAAAAATAGTGATACAAAATAAATAAATATTTACGCTACAAAATTAAACAAAAATGTATCGGGACTAAAAACCAAATGTTAAAATTTAATAGAAAGTTAAAACTTATTTTATCTTAAAATGTAATAAGAAGGTAGCGTAAATGTACTTCAAAACAAAAGTTTTTTATAGTTAAATATGTTTTTAGTCAATATAAATTTTAATCTTTTAATTTTAGTTAATATATAAAATAAATATAACTTTTAGTATTTACAAAATTATCCGACAAATAATTTTAGCATTTGCTAAAATAAAATGTGTTTAAGTGTCTTTTTGAATGATTTTTTTGCAAGCATGTTTAAAACATTATAAGAAGTTCATCAACAATAATTTATATTTTTTTAAACTTGAGATTAATTAAATATAAATATTTTAAATGAAAAAATTTAAAGATAAAAAGTAACTAAAATATTGAGTTCGAAATATAATTTTGAACTCATTTTTTATGAAATACTTTTTATAATGTTGTAAACATGTTTAAAAAATAACCATTTAAAAATATAATGACTTAATTGTATGACAAAAACTCTATGTGTGGTAAAATCGAAGGGATTAAAAGTAGTATTTTTTTAGAGAAGTTAAATTAAAAAATAAAAAATTTACGGAGGTAATTAACCTTTCTCTATGAAAGATATAATAATTTGTAATGCATAAGGTACGGTATGTTTGGCTTGTAAAGAAAACTTAAAGGAGAAAATGAGAGTAGAAAATTAGATTATTGTTGTTTGGTGTTAGGGAGAGTGAAAGGAGGAAAGATTAAAAAAAATATATTTTATTGAATATAAAATATAAGAAGATTTGAACTTGTTGGATATCAAAGAGGAATCCCAGTCGTTGTCCGATAAATAGTTAGAAGCAAGAAGTTAAGTTTCGTCAAAATTATTTTTCTTATATCAGATTATGTGTAGTATAAAACGGATCATCGATAGAGTCATTGTTGATACTCAAATTGCTATTGTGAAGGTTGACATATTCTTGATGGGATTTTGATTGCTAACGAGGTGGTGGACACTACAAATAAAAATAAATCAAACTTAGTCATGTTCAAGGTTGATTTTGAGAAAGCATACGACTCAGCACATTAGAGATACTTGGACACAGTGATGTGTGAGATGAATTTTCTTGACGTTTGAACAATTTGAATTACAGAATATCTTAGTACAACCACAACTTATGTGTTGGCTAATTGTTGCCCCACTGAGGAATTTTATTTAGAAAGAGAGCTTCTATCAAGATATCCATTGTCTCCTTTCTTATTTTTATTGGCAAGTGGGGAGTTGAATGTTTTGTTTCGTAGAGAAGTACAATGGAGATGTTTGGTGGGTACCTTGTGGGCGGTGATGATTTTATGAGGGTTACTCATTTTGTAATTTTCCAATGATACATTGATCGTGAATAAAAAAAATGGCCAAACATTCGAGCTATTAAAAGTTATTTTTTCTTGTTTGAGCTTGTTTTTGGTTTGATTGTAAATTTTCGCAAAAGTTTATTGGTGGATGTCAATGTCAACAATCTGTGGTTAGTTGATCAAACGAATGTGTTGAATTGTAAAATTGATAGTTTACTGATTACTTATTTGGGTTGCCTATGGAGGATAACCCTCATCATTTGGCGTTTTGGAATCCTATAATTGATAGAATCAAAGCTATATTATCGTTATGGAGAAGTCACAATCTATATTCCTACTGACATATCAAGGGTGGTTAAGAATGAAAAATATTTCTTATTTTGGAGTGACCTTTGGTTAGTAGGAGGTGTGTGTTGAAAGAGCGATTTAGTAAACTTTTCAGTTTGGTAGTCGATAATCAGACATCAGTGGATGATGTATTGATTGTTGTTTAACGACAACCAAGGAATATGTGAAGACTGTAATAACAAACTACTCATCTAAAATAACCCTCATAGCCCCCAATACGCATACACTCTAAAAAACAAAATATTTGTACTATATCTCACAATACCCCAACACAATAGTATATGAGAAAAGAAAATAAAAGAATCAGATATAAGATTAAAGTGTTTATGTCTGATGCAAATTGTAATAAAAAATTAGAGCCATGTATATAACGTTGAGCTCCATTTTCCTTTACAATTCAAAGCAACGTGTGACTTTTTCAAATTCTCAAATTCAACAAAATATAACAATTTATCCTTTTATTAAAATTGATGCATCTTCAACTTGAATTGTTTACACCAACAATAATAGTTCAAAAGAACTATCATACTCCACCATAAAAATATACTCTACTTAAGGTTAAACCACTCAAATAATTTTCACTTGATGTTAAATCACTTCAATAATTTATTATATATGTCGAAAACCCAATTGAAAGTTTATGATGTAACTTCCATATTGGCTTTATCATGAAGTTATTCAGCAATCAACATAATCTCTGAGCACACCTTTCATCACTACCAACCAATGCCCATGTGCTAAATAACACATTGTATAATCATGATTGTATCTACATATCTTTGACTTGAATTTTACTTAAACCAAATTTGTTTATTCCATCAAATTTTTTTAAGCCAAACTTTACAACGAAACTTTATATACTGTAATCGTGCACTAGGTAGGTTCTTAGAAAAGAGAGGGGAACCACAAAGAACCACTCAACAAGCGAGTATTTTTTTAGTCAGAACTTTGACTAAACAACACTTTTACAATATAACCTTTTATTTTTTGACGTAGAAGAACAAACAAAGCTACAACCACAAAGCAATCTAAAAACTTTATTTTCATGGACCAATCTAACTGCTCATACTTGAATTCCAAAAATCTCTCTATCGAGTGTGAGTCACTCACATCATTAGACTTGATTCACACTAGGATCTCATTCACGCTCCTCCACCAAGCCGAACCATGTGTTTGATATCACTTGCTGGATAAGTTTAGGAGAACACCGAAAACAACAATGGGCTAATCGTCTCAACATTTGTTTTTTGAACACCCCTCATTTTGGAAAAATTTGGAATAAAGTGTTGCAATGGTTGAGCATTAGTTGTGGTTTGCATAATAAAAGTTTGGCTCATGTTCAACTTATTAATGGTTTGAGACCAAACAATAAATTGGTTCCTCAAAGTTTTGATACAATTTGGTTTGTATGCTTTCATTCTATTCGAAAACAAAGGAATCACATAACCTTTCGTAAAATTAAAACAAATCACAAGTATATTATTGACATGATTAATCTAGTGTCTTGTCATTTTATTAGATAAAAGATAATTTATTTTTTTCACGATCTTTATTGTTGGAGCTTACATTCCTTGATTTGTCTAGGAAATATTATTAGATGATTTTTGTAAGACCCTTAAATTTTAAAATTAAATTCAGATTTGATTTTAAGGGTATTTTGGGAATATTGGTGTAATATTCAATATATGTATATTTTGTGTAAATATATATATAATTAATTGTTTTGAAGTTGGAATTAAAATTATGGATGATGGATGAATTAATTTAATTTCGAGTAATTAAATTATCGGGCCGATTAATTAAGATATTTTCTGCTATTTGCGACGAAACGGATTAATTGCTGGAGGATCAGAAGATATTTTAATATAAGAGTTGGTGAGGTGGCGTAGATATTTGTGAAAAAGGAAACAATTCCTCTCTCCTCTGCTGTGTCAGTTGCATTTAAGTGGATACTTAAGTGAGAAGCTTTTCTTCTTTCCTCTGTACGACAGTTTCTGCTTTATCTTCTTCTTCTTCTTCTTCTAATTTTCTGAGTGTTGGTGAAGAAAAATAGTTTACTCAAAAGTCATCGTTCTGGAAAATCTGAGTGTCGAATCAGAAAGTTTCGAGTACGAAAGTCATTCCTCTAATCGTTACGGAGCTAAATAACTAATTTTCGTAGCGGCGAACACGAACGGGAGTATCGTCGGCTTTTTTTCGCAGAAGCGTACGAACTAAGGGAACGTAACTAAGGTAAGGGCACCTTCCAACTTTTTAGATTGCATTTAGGGCTGTAAATGCATGTGTGATGAATGATTATTGGTTTATGTTTGTGAAAAACATGGTGTTATGTTTTGGAAATCATTCTGTGTGTGCTGAATGATGATTCTGGTTCTGATTTTGTTTTGTTAAAAATCAGTGAGGTTATTCTGATTTGAGTGAATCTGTGTTTTGCTGGGTTTTGTTAAAACAATCTGTTGCTGATATTGGATGGAAAATGTTCTGAGTTGAGATTTTAAAGAGTGGTAATTATGATTCTAGGGTTGGGTTGGTTTTTCAAAGGAAAGGTTTTAAAAATGTGTTGAAGTTCCAGGAAATTTCACTGAATTTGAAGGTGTATTCGAATACGGCTTGAGTGTATTCGAATACAACCTGCAAGGCTTCTGTTTTCTTCATATTTTCGAACTTGTATTCGACTACGACCCTCTGTAGTCGAATACAGATTTTCCAATTTTGCTTCTGACTTAGCTTCTGTATTCAACTACGACCCTCTGTAGTCGAATACAGATTTACAACTTTTGCCACTGACTTCGCATCTGTATTCGACTACGACAACCTCGTATTCGAATACAGAATGCTGATTTTTCACTGCTTTAGCTTCTGTATTCGAATACAAGGGAGCTGTAGTCGAATACAAATTCGTGTTTTTCAAAAATTCAAGTTTTTAACATTGTTTTATAAACCTTAAGTGTTGGGGTACCTTGGGAAGGTTTGTGGTGATTAAAAATGGAATTTTGGTGATAGTTTGAAGTGGTGATGATGAAGTTTTTGAGAATTTACTGAAGTTGTAGAAATTCTGATTTTTGTACTGTGACAGCCTTTGTATTCGAATACAGGATGTTGATTCTGCCTTGTTTGGCTTCTGTATTCGAATACAATGAAGCTGTATTCGAATACAAATTCGTATTTTTGCCAGAAAACCTCAGTTTTAATCACAGCTTTGAATCTTAACAGTTGGGGAAAAACCTTTGTTAATAAAGAGTGGAACTTTGAGGTAATGCAAAGTGTAATGCTTGCTTGAATGGTTAATCTTTGAATGTGTTGAGATGTTTTGAAAAAATGAGGAAAATGCATGAATTTTACTAAGGTTGCATACTGTTTTCAATGAAGTGAAACAATGCATACTCATGCATGGCATAGTCAGGTGGTACCCGCGATGGGCCACAGAGTAATGCGCATCCACGTGCTGATCTGTAGTGATTGCATGAGTGCTGATCTGTAGTGATTGCACTAGGTACTAATCTGTGATTGTACCTTGGTATATAAGTGTTGGTCAGATAAACGACTGCACTGGTACTGGACTGTAGTGTCTGTACCCTGAAATGCGCAGCCACGTGCTGATCTGTAGTGATTGCACTAGGTACTAATCTGTAGTGATTGTACCTTGGTTTATGTCAAACGTGCTGGTCTGTAGTGACTGCACGAGTGCTGGTCTGTATGCGACTGCACTGGTGCTGATTTGTATGCGATTGCACCCTGGTCATGAGGGCCGTTAAATTGTGCTGGTCTGTAAGCGACTGCACCTTGGTGATTCCAAGAATTTATGATCATGAGCATATACATATTGCATCAGAGTGTTTGACCGGAGGGTCACGTTTTGATTTTATGTTGATGGTGGAAAATTGTTGTGTGAGTAAGTATTTTTTTTGAAATCTGTAATTTCGGATGAATTGATGTTTGTGCTTACATCATGATTTTCATACTTACTTGGTTGCTGTTTTATAAAGTACAAATGACATGTATTTCAAAATTTAGCATCCTTATTTATCATCATGTACTGAATATGTTTGATATTGCTGTTATAACTGCTATGTGGTAATTGTTATTTTCGGTCGGTGACCCTTTACAATTTTTGTGGAAATTGGGCTTTGCCCTCAGATGAGATTCAAACTCGTGTCCCTGATGGTCATACTAACGACAGGGAACGTCGTTAGTTTCCCTTGATCTTTACTTGTGGGCTATGCAAAGAGATGAGCAGCTGGGTGAAGAAAAGACTTGTGAATATTGTAATGCTACTGTAGCTTAGGGTATGATCAGAGTAGACTTATGTATAGGGTTTTGAACTCAATGGTTGTAAATATTCATTTTGGAAATTATTGTAAAACTCTTCCGCACTCTGATAAATATTTTGATGTATCTTTATTTTAGTATATTATAAAGATCAAATTTCGATAAATATCTCATTCGATTTAATTGTGATGTTGCTGTTTTAAATTCCTTACTATTTTTGATTACGAAGTCGATTGATATTTAATTTGAATTGATTTTAATTTCCTTGAAACGAAATTCTGAAAACTCTTTTATTTATGTATTCGTTTTAAAAAAAAAATAATAAAAAAATACACTCGTGCTGTGTTTTAAACTCGAGGTGTTATAATTTTGAAAAATATTGTAATGTTTTTAAGTGTATTTTATGTGACTATTTATGTGAGTCACTTTTGTGATAGAGTTTGTTTGTATCCTCTATGACACATTTTGTGTCATAAATATGGATTAGTGTTTTCCATTTTAATTATTTAAAATAAAAATTAGATAGAAAGTGAAAGAAAAGATAGTGGTATATTTTGAAAATTACATGACTATCCATATATAAAAATGGTCATGTATTTACTTATATATTTATATTAATTAATGTGTATATTAAAAAAAAAACAGAAGCAGTATGGGTAGAACGCATAATAATGACTAAATCCAACACACGGACAAAAAGCAGTAGTGAACCAATTAAAAAAGAATGAAATAGAGGTGTTTTTGACTTGTCACCAAAGTTGGGTCCAAATTAGCGCGGAAACAATTTTAATGTGGGCCCATCAATTTATTTCTCTCCTTTGCCTTCTTAGTTTGATCCAAACGAAGGAAAAGTGTTCTTTCCACCCTCTTTCTCTCCGTCACATTCTTTTCGTTCTCTTTCTGGTGAAACAAACACAGCAGTAGCGTCAATAAGATTAAGAAGGTAGCAGAAAGTAACAAAAGCAACTAGTCTGTGGGATCAAGATGGCGGCGCCGGCGGCGGGGAGTAAAGGGAGTTTGAGTTTAGAAGGAAATAATGTAATATTAGTCCCTTACATGGAACACCACGTTCCTAAATATCATCAATGGATGCAAAACCCTTCTCTCCTTGAAGCCACTGCTTCCGAACCCCTTTCCCTTCAACAAGAGTATCAAATGCAACTCTCCTGGTCACTTGATTCCAACAAGGAGACCTTTATCATATTGGATAAAGATCTCATCGTTGGAACCTTCTCTCACGGTCAACCTCATCCTGAAGGTCAACACTCATTCCTGTCTGTGTGTAATTAAATTCCAATAACGACTTTTAATTCATTATTGTTCAATTTATTAACATTGGAGACTTATATATATATATATATATATATATATATATATATATATATATATATATATATTTATGCTATTTGCAGCTATGGTTGGTGATGTTAATATTTTCATGAATGACTCGGATAATCCTCAATTGGCAGAGATTGAAATTATGATAGCTGAACAAATGAGGTACACACTTTGAAATTCATGTTGTAAACTAGTTGATTATTTATTTACGTATTGAAATCATCATAACTGGTTGAGGATGCAGCTGTTGGGAAATTTCGGAATGGAGGGTGACTTAGAAATCAAGATCATATCCAATTGAAACAAGTTGATATTGTTTAGTAGCATTACCTATTGGTCAATGGTTTAATAGATATCCCAGATCAAAGTTAGAGGTGCCAAAAATAGGATAATATATATGAAAATTACTTTACTATAGGCCTTTTTAAATCAGGTAGAGATTAGGGTATATCATTTAGTTGATTCATCTCTGCTCATGTGAACAAGTGAACCTTCTGTTTGTAAATTTTCGTCTCTAAAACATCTAAAGAAATGTCCAAAGCCTGTGTTTGTACTCAATTGATAGTAAGTTTTCCTCTCATATTCTTGCTTTTGTCTACTTTTTAACTGACGCATTTAGGGGTTTACATTGTAATTCTAAATGACACTTCTATTCAATCATTTGCACTGACATGAACAAAGTATATAAAGCATTCCAAATCACGGGCAATATTTTTTGAAATTTTGCACTGTTTGTTAGTTCTGTAGTGTACCATTTATGCTCTAATTTTAAAATCACTTGATTACCCAAGTGCTAGATGTAAAAAGCCTTTCCCGGCCGGGTCTGCATTTAACATCATTATGTTTTTGGTTGATTTGGTCTTTGACTGAAAATGTTAAATCTCCCTGATCTCACTTTTTATCACTTTGTTCTTTTGTTAGCATAGCCGTGGCAAAGGACTTGGAAAGGAGTCTGTTCTGATAATGATGGCTTTTGCTATTGAGAAATTGGGGATCAATATCTTTCAGGTTAAAATTGGAGAATCAAATGTAGAATCGCTCAGCCTGTTCAAAAAATTGGTTTGAACCTTGCTTCTTTATCTCTTCGTTCATATTAAAGGCATGAGGTGTCTTAAAACTGTTCATTTAACTAATTGTGAGTTGTTGTCAAACAATGTTATGTATTTGTGGACAAACTGTTCAGTATTGCATGCAGTTCCAGGGCATATGCTCTTGCTTTGTATCAAAGTTTTCTTGTAAAAAGCACCAACAGAGTAGTCCTTTTCTATATCACCTCTCTCCCTCTTTTATTTCAAAGGATTTCGTCTAAATCATTGAATTGATCAATCACATTTTAGTGTTTTTTACTGGAAAATTAAGTGTACAGAGTATACTTTTTTCGTGTAGTTTATGAAACATTTTGTCGTGAAAATATTCTTTTTAGATCCATAGCCTTTCTACAAATTGATTTCATGTACTCTAGTATTAAGAAGTGTTTGTCTCTCTCTTTTTCTCGCGTCAAGTGGTTTCTATTTGTTAAATTCTCTCCAGTTGATTTAGTTTGTGGATTTGATGTAGGGGTTTGTGCAAACTTCACATAGCAACATTTTCAAAGAGGTGAGCATATTTAATTTCAAGTTTTCAACAGGTGCTCTAACTTGTTCGTTGAAGTTCATTTGCTTTGTTATCTTTTAGTAGGAAGTACAAGCAAGTTGTTATTGTAATTTTAGCTAAGGAGTATAATTTCCTGTTCTGAAATCAATTCCAGTCTCAATTATTTTGCTAAAAGTACATGTGCTTTGTACTTATTTATTAAGAGATTATAGGCTAAGTGATAATGGTAAATTGATTTGGGAGATGTTAAATTTCATTTTTCAAAATCAATCCTACACTCATTCACTACAGAAGTTAATATTCAAATTTTACAGTTTATCCCATGTACTCTGACAAAACAAGCATTATACTTCAAGTCCTGCTAATTTTGCAAACTGTTAAATGCAAATATCGTTGTGCCTTATTGAGTGCGCATCTATGATTTTTATTCATTTATTATTTATTTATAAATGATCAAATTCAGCTAAAGTCGAATTTGCAGTGGTTGTAGAAGATTTTGAGAAACAGAATATTTCGTATGTTCACTAATTTATTTTAACCATTATTCAGAACATCATCATATATGTTTTATCTCCATTTTAAGTTCATACACAAGAGTTGAAAAGAGTTCACATTTATGTGATTGATCATGTTTTTGAGCCAGTATTTTGGGCTTTCTTCTTTCTCTTCTGTGGACAATGTCCATTAATGCTTTGTTCCTAATTTTTTGATAGGTGACTTTGGAGCTGCAAATAACACAACCCAAGAGTGAAGAAATGCTCGGTTTGATTGGTACTGTGATCAAACATACATAAGCAACATCATGTTATTATTTATTGGTAATGGAATAATCTCTCTTGTTGGTGTTCCTGGTTCATGATGTGCAGCTTCAAGTTGGCTTACAAATACAAGATTCTGACACTATTCTTCTAACTACTATTTTGTCTTTCATGTATAAGTATTTGAAATTAAAAGTAATAGATTGATATTTGCGATACTTCTTTCCCCATGTCCCATTTATCCTTTTGATCTTTATCAATAAAATGAACTATAATTAGGCTTTTCCTAGAATGCAAATAGGAGGTTCTGTGGACTACCAGGGAACCAGTCTTTGGCTATGGCCGTTGTGGACATCTGACACTGAAGGGAGTCTCAAATCTCGTGTATATGTTTGAATTGATGGAATTTGATTAAATAGAGTAATGAGATGGAATGAGTATCTATAATTTGGATTGTTAAAAAAAAGAAGGAAATAGAATGGAAGTGTGAGATTTATTTTATCTTGTTCTATAATAATTCTATGACTTTCATTTTTCTTCCTCTCTGGGGAGAATGAAATGGATCATTCATTTACTTATTTATATATAATTATTAAATTAATTATTTGTTTTTGCTTTGATTTTGCTTATGGAAATGCTGATTTTTACAAAAGCATATTCGTCCATCCAGCATGATGAGTATTCCACCAAGTAATTGTTTTATATTTTCAATTTATTTTTAATTAACATTTGATTTAAAAAAAGGAAAACACGTCGCGTTCATGTTCTTGCTCTTCATCAGTAACCTCCTTCATAAAGAATAGCATCCCTTTTTGCTTAAAAGGAGTTCATACCATTGCATTAGAATTCACAATACAAGATAGTAATGAAAAAAAAAACATGGTGACAGACAAAGATTATGTCTTTGAAAAAAACTACCATCATAGTCTGAACGTGTGGCTAAAATATTCTTAAAAGCATCGGTCAAATAGTGAAGACTCGGGGAAGCACTTGTAGGAGTCCCAACACTTCTTTTTCTCGATCGTTCCTTCTCACTTTCACTAATAACTCAACTTCTAAATATTTATTACTTAAATATGATAATTAACAATGTGTGACATGTGCGCATAGATGTATATTTTATCGGTGATGAAATAAACATAGGAGTAAAAGAATAATTGTTTAATTAAAAAGCTTCATTCCATTGTCTGTCCCCAAACTGGGGATAAAGAAAAATAAGAGGAGAAGGTAGTATGAGATAAATCTCATTATATTCCATGTCATGCCATTCATTTTTTACAAAAACAATTAATGAAATGTGACTTATACCACTCAATTTCATTGTATTTTATAAATCCAAACAATGGAGCAAAGTGATATGAAGTTGAAGGATAACGAGGTATGGAGTCAATGTGCGATGATACATACTAGTAATGCATAGATAAATTTAAAAAGAATTAGATTTTTTGTAATTACACCTTCTATTTTTGTGTTCACACCTCTTACACATAAAATATTTAATAGTCAAAATACTCCTAGCCTCGTATTTATTTTTTAAAACCGATTTTTATTTCCACAAGATTTCATTGTATATGTAAGCAACTAATGTTTGTGTTAATTTTTATTTTATTTCTTTTGTGTATGAAAATTTTTATGTGAACTAAATTTACATTAAAAAAATAATAATTTTGAAAGATTTAATTCGTGTCTCTTTTGTGTGTTTTAAATTTTAAATATTATATAAATTTACTTTATTAATTTAGGTGAATTGAATCAACATAAATTAACTCAAATATAGTTAGTTTATATCAATATACTTCAATTCATAATTCACTTAAGCACCACACAATCTTTTAATTTACATAAACACTTTACAAACTTGCATTTCTATTTATGTCAATTCACATATGCTATTATCCTCTTGTTATGTGTTATGTACGCATGATTTCTCTTCATGCTTGGTTCCATGAACTCAATTTATGTTTTTTATGTATACTCATGAGGTATACCTCTGTCATACGGAACATCAGAAAATTCATGAAAAATGTAATACATAAGTAGAAAAAGAAAATGAGTTCAATTTTTAAACATGAGAGTAAGAGAAAAACAAATAAGATGAAAATGAAAGAAAAAAATACCTAACGCAATTCGAATCTAATCCTTCTAATTGTTCGTGAATTTTTTTTTATCATTTCAATTACAAGAGAGAATAAGAGAAATAAGAAAATAATTTTTTAAAGCAAACACAAAATACATGAGTATATCATAATTAATCCATCTCAATTATACTTTGAAATTCTAAACTTATCATGTATAATTTGTAACACTTTAAAATATTATTAAAGAATTTTAAAAGATAATAGAATTTTTTTATTTAATAAACGATACCTTTTTGTTTTTACTAATTTTTCCTAATGGTAAAAGTCTGTTTGCTACCATCTAAAAAAAAAAAGAAAGTGTTTGTGAGATAAAACAGAATAAATTAAATTGAATTTGAAAAAAAATTATTTATTTAATATTTTTACACTTTCTAAAAATGAGAAAATCAAATCAATCCTGTGGATACAGAATTGGATGAGGGTGGTGGAGTTGTAAGTCCAATCCTCCTCCACGAACACCATTCACACTTGCGTCAATGGCTACCTCCATCACTTGTTCCTCAATTCCTTCCTCTTTTATTCATTTCTTTAAACCACAAACTCGTTTCGCTTACAGTTCTCGCTCCCTTCCCACTACAACCTTCTTCAACCGAAAATGCTCCACTCTAGCCGTCGCCACTCGTCCCTCTCAACCCGCTGCGGTTTCCGATTCCGACCGCCAAAATCGGATTATTCTCCCTACTAATGAATCATCCAGTAGCCTCCTCAGAATCCGCCACACGGTATTATTTTCAATTCACCTTCAATTTGTTGACTCGTTTCTTATGTTTTTTGTGGTTGGTATTTATGGGACGTTATTCTTTTGGTAAGATAAAATATCTAGGAATTCTCTCTGGGAAATGAGGAATAATATGTAATATTATATGCTTTGAGGCAATATGAAAATTTTGTTATGGATATTAGCTAACTAACCCTGCCACATTACATTGCTATATACTGTTTCCCTTTTGTTATTTTCTCTCTCTCTTTTTTTTCACGTTTAATTCAATAAATTTAATTCAACCTGTGTATATTGTTACCATTAGATTTTATAGTTATTGAGTGGTGGAAGTTACAAATATGTAGTGGATGTGGGATGATTAAATCAATGGTGGTTATTAAATGACACCTTAAAGTTTATTTACATTGTCGGTGCATAGTCATTTTTCTCTTAGAAATGAATTTTGATCACGAAGCTGTTTTTAATAATAAAAAGAATATAACAATTAGCATGGTGGTATGTATTAGTACTTTAATACTCTTGATAAAGAAACAAGTAACTTTGGGTAGTAAAATTAATAGAAAAATGAAGCTAGTTTCTTGTTTTTTTCTTTCAATATGATGTAAAATACTGAAATGTAATTCTGGGGAATTTTTTTTTTTGAGCGGGTGTTGTTTTACATAAGTGTACTACTAGTTATTGGATGGTTTTTATATCTTTAGTGTCACTAATAAGTTGCAGGGTTGCAGTGTGCGCATGTGATGGCAATGGCCGTTCAAAAGATTTTCCCTCAAGCAAAAGTCACAATCGGGCCTTGGATAGAAAATGGGTTTTATTATGACTTTGATATGGAGCCTTTGACTGATAAAGATTTGAAGAGAATAAAAAAAGAGATGGTAAGCAGAGTAATTCCTTCAGAATCTCAATTCCTTTGAATCTTTATATTTGGTAGTTATGTACTTGTTTGTGTGCTTCATGAACTTTGCATTATGCTACATATTTAGGGCACACATATATTTATTTCTTATCTTGTCTGCAGGATCGCATTATTAGCAAAAATTTGCCCCTTGTAAGAGAAGAAGTTTCAAGAGATGAAGCTCATAGAAGAATATTGGCTTTGAATGAACCATACAAGATGGAGATTTTGGAAGGCATTAAGGAAGAACCCATCACAATTTATCATATTGGTAACCTTCTGGCTCTTTTCAGTTTTCACTAGTTTAATTCCCTGCATGTTGAGGTTTAAAAGCTAGCAGACGAAGGCTATAGAGAGAAAAAAATGGCGATTGCATGCTCTAAGTTCTTAATTGTTATCCTCCATGCACGTGTCTAATTGTAATAGTAATTCTGGTATAGAGAGATAAGGGTTGTTGCATCGATCTACTAAGTACTAACTTCATGGTTGTTAGGCCCTGCTTGTGTGTGTATCTATATTAGTCATTCTGGCGTCGTACAGCTCACCTGTATTATATTTTAAAATTCTCCCTCAAGAATAGGTGCATATGTTATAATGCGCAGGTTGCTACTGCTATATTCTATTTTGCTCTAACATAGTACCTTGATAAAAAATATCTGCTGACTGGTCCTTATTGCACATAAAATTTGTAGAATGAAGCCCTCGCTGGGGTTTACCTTCGATAAAATGAGAATCTTCCTTGTTTTGTTTACGAAAAATTTGCGTAAGACCGAAGTACTCCTTAAGTCGATCTCATCATAATCCCCACAAGTTGTTTGAACCATACCATAATTCTTTGATTCTCTATTTGTCCATGCCACTGCTTTTGCTTCTTATCCTTGTTTTAATATGGCAAGAATATGTTTCCTGTTACCATATTTTTCAAGTCAGTTGTGATGTTACGAGGTCTGCGTGATCACATTCAAATTAGTAGGGGAGTTATATCTTTAAATTGTCTCTCAACTTTATGGTCACTAAGCCCAAGTATTTAGAGCACTAAACTTCCTTTTCATCTTTAACTTGATCAATTAACATGCTTCAGCAGAATGAAAATGGACAATGTAGTGTGTCTGATATTGGATCTGTGAAGATGGAAGTGTAAAGTAGAATAACAATGAAGAAGCAAAGGTGTGCTCAGAAAGAGTGCTTTTTCAGGTCTCACATTGCATTGAAGAAAAGTTGTTGCCTGAAGTGCTTCATCTGTTTTTTCACCTCACCTTATGTTTCTTTTTTCCTTGAAGGCAGAGAATGGTGGGACCTCTGTGCTGGACCCCATGTTGAATCTACTGGAAATATCAACAGAAATGCAGTTGAACTGGAGTCTATTGCTGGTGCTTACTGGAGAGGAGATGAAAGGAAACCAATGCTGCAAAGGATATATGGTACTGCATGGGAGAATGAAGAGCAGTTGAAAGCTTATCTTCACTTCAAAGAAGAAGCTAAACGTCGGGATCATAGGTGCCTAGGGCAAGATCTTGATTTGTTTTCTATACAGGTACAATTAAAAGCGCTGTCTATATTGTTCTGCAAGTTGATTGTACTTTCTATTTTGATTATATTTGTGAATCAGTCAAGTTAGTATTTCTTTTTATCATTCCTAGTTTTGAGTACATAACTGTTGATTCAAGGTGAAATCATGAATGTAATGTATTGCACTTTATTAAATTTATGCAGGATGATGCTGGTGGGGGGTTAGTTTTCTGGCATCCAAAGGGTGCTATTGTTAGACACATAATTGAAGATTTTTGGAAAAAAGTTCACATAGAACGCGGTTACGATCTATTGTATACACCACATGTGGCAAAAGCTGATCTTTGGAAGATCAGTGGTCATTTGGACTTCTACAAAGAAAATATGTATGATCAGATGAGCATTGAAGATGAGATTTATCAACTTCGACCAATGAATTGTCCTTATCATATTTTGGTATACAAAAGGAAGCTTCATTCATATCGGGATTTTCCAATCAGGGTAGCAGAATTGGGGACTGTTTATAGATATGAATTGTCTGGAAGTTTACATGGCCTTTTCCGCGTTAGAGGTTTCACTCAGGTTTGCTGTTATACTTAGCTCATTATCTTGTGACCTACAAATATCATAATGAAAAGGCTGATTCAGTTATCTTGAAGTTCTCTCTGTTTTTCATGACTCTTACATAATATACAATGAGCTTGCCACGACTGGTAAGGTTGCATATGCACGACTGTCTTGGAGCCGACGATTGTTGATTCCATTACTTATTTTATTTTTAAATCTATGGCCTGCGATACCTTAATGTGTGATATTGCATAGTCTTCTCGAAGTTGCCACATTTAGTTTTTAATTAATTTTTTTTAAGCTGCATGCTGATGAATCGTTTGACTTCAACATCTTTTGTACAGGATGATGCACACATATTTTGTTTAGAAGACCAGATTAAAGATGAGATCAGGGGTGTCCTTGATCTAACCGAAGAAACTTTATCGCAATTTGGTTTTGATAAATATGAAATAAATTTATCTACACGGCCTGAGAAATCTGTTGGAGATGATGATATATGGGAAAAAGCTACCTCTGCTTTAAAAGATGCTTTGGATGATAAAGGTTGGACCTATCAAATTGATGATGGGGGAGGTGCCTTTTATGGGCCAAAGATAGATGTCAAGATTGAGGATGCTCTTGGTAGGAAGTGGCAGTGTTCAACCATACAGGCAATTCCTGATATCAGAATTCTTTGAAATATTAAAGCAATAGTTTGCCTCTACCTGATAGCTCTTGATTTAAGAAGATCTGATCTGTTCTGATCTTGTTTTAAAGAGCTTATAATAAGTGCATATGAAGTATTAGTGTCCTGTTTGGATTAATTGAAAACCGTTTGCAGAACCCGTATAAGATAAGTTGTTTTGGGTGATATTTTGTTTTTTCTACTATTTTTTAACTCAAATAAATAACCTAAGTGAGTTATCAAAATTATCTGTTCAGCCTAACAGGATCAATAGCTTAATCCTTGCTTCCCCATCTCATTTCAAGACAAGGTAAAATGGGCCTTTGCATCTTCATGTCAAGCCCAAACAATCTTGTGCTTTCCATGCGGGGAAATTAGATATATAGAACTATTGAATTTCCTCCCTCTAATACCTTAAGCATTAAGGAAAGTTGGTCATTGACTTTAATAAGCTTTGTTTTAAATCTCTTATTGTTGTCAGGGGTTGTAGCTGTGCTGTTTATTGCTTGTATATTGTTTACTCGATTTTGAGTGAATCAATTTGCATGGAACTATTTCATCATTTGCTTGGCTTAACTCATTTTTTTAATATAAACAGGTTGATTTTAATTTACCACAACGTTTTGACATCACATATGTTGACTCAAACACTGAAAAAAAGAGACCTATAATGATCCATAGAGCAGTGCTTGGATCCTTGGAAAGATTCTTTGGTGTTCTTATAGAGCATTATGCTGGTGATTTCCCATTATGGCTTTCTCCAATACAAGCTCGAGTTTTGCCTGTTACTGATGCCCAGGTAATATAACGTTCGATTAGTTAAAATTATTTGCAGATTTGTTTTATACTATGAGCAGTGAATTAATGGAAAACATTTTATGCATTCGCAAACAGCTTGAGTACTGCAAGGATGTGACAAATAAACTAAAAAAGTATGGCATTCGAGCTGAAATTTGTCATGGAGAGCGTCTACCGAAGCTCATAAGAAACGCAGAAAAGCAGAAAATTCCATTGATGGCTGTTGTAGGCTCAAAGGAAGTTGAAACACAAACTGTTACAGTTAGATCTAGATTTAGTGGGGAGCTTGGAACAATGCCAGTTGATGATTTTATTAGCAGAATAAAGTTGGCAATAGAAAACACAGCATCACTATGATACTTGTTTAGTATCTTATTTATTTGTGTATTAGTTTCGAAAAGAGTGAAAGGACACAGTTGAAACATTACATGTTATTATTTGAAACATTACAATAATTATCAAATCATCATGCCTAATGTCTGTCTTCTCTTTGTGGCGATGGCTGTTGTGAACATTTAAATTTGTACCAAATCATTTTTTTTTGTTATAGTTTTCTGACCCCCTTTTACTTTGACCTCAGTATCATTTTATATTTATGAACACTTGTTTTAAAATTGGACAAGTTGGATAGGGTAAAGAAACTGATTTATGGTTTGTTATTATACTTTGACCTCAGTATCATTTTTTTTAACAGATGAAGAAATATCATTCTATTTCATTTTACGCCATCTCTTACCACCACCAATCCAAACACAATTAAGAAATCTCGTGGTTGACCATTTTGCTAAGCTAATTGTTGATTTATTGTGTAAGAAAAATTAAGAATCAACTTTGCAGTTAGTCTTAGAAAAAGCGCAAAATGAAAAATTGAGTAATTGTTTGTTTTGTGGGCATGCTGCAAAAACTAGAATAAACAATAATAAACAACAACAGCAATAATAATATTAATAATATTTTCTCTGGTCTCAATTATAAAAATAAAAAATAAAAAAACATCATACCAATGAATTTATTTATTAGTACCACTTTTGAAATATTTTTACGAATATATTCCTCAAAGAAAAATGTGAGACATTTAAATACATACATTAATATTTAAAAGACAAACATTAAACAAAAATAAAAATATTATTTAAACAATAAATATATCTTAAAGTCAACTTTTTCTTATAAATAAGCAAAAAAGTCTCCAATTTTTTTATTTATTATAATTGAGATAGGAGGTAGTAATAATCATAATAAAGGAATAAAGTCAATAAAATCACATAATAGTGTCACTTTTTTAAGTTATAATTTGATTGAATGAATGTGTAGAAATTTTTTCAGTTAGTATACAAATTAAATATTTAAAACATACAAATGTCATCATTATCATCATATGTACATACAGTTAGCTATAAACGATTTTATTTTCTCGATGGTGAAAAAAGGATTGTGACCTTTGAATGAATTTGAGGCAAATATCAATAATATGAATAACAACGTAATTTGCATTTGCGAGTATTTATTTGAACTCGTCCCAATTTAAATGGAGAAAACCGATTTTCATTGTATGCAGATTTCTCCGAAATTAAAACTTGAGAGCAGGTTAAGTTTTCCGCACTCAAACTATTAATAATATTGCTGTCATTTTTAAATTTTATATACATATTTAATATTTAATATTTTTTAAATATTAAAATTATAATTTTCTCTCAATAAAAAATATAATTTTAATATTTTTTTAATTATATTATATTGAATATAATAAATATGATTTTTAAATTTATAATTTTATATATATATATATATATATTAATGAACGCGTGTGCAGCCAACACCTAACTAATGAATGCGGATATCCAAGTTGGAGATTACAAAACACTTCCAGCCCCATTATCACGCCTAACTAATGATGCTTGTCCATATACTACACAAAAACGGCCAGATTGAAAACAAAATTATATTTTTGTCCTTTTGTATATGAATTTGTGATTGTTATAAATGTATCAGTCAAAAAAAAAAACATTAGAAATGTCTTAATCACTAATAACAATTGTTTCTAATTGATAAATTAATAGTTTATGTGGTCTCTTAACTTAATTTCAACAAAACACTTCCAGCCCCATTATCACGCCTAACTAATGATGCTTGTCCGATATACTACACAAAAACGGCCAGATTGAAAACAAAATTATATTTTTGTCCTTTTGTATATGAATTTGTGATTGTTATAAATGTATCAGTCAAAAAAAAAAAAACATTAGAAATGTCTTAATCACTAATAACAATTGTTTCTAATTGATAAATTAATAGTTTATGTGGTCTCTTAACTTAATTTCAAGTAACATTTGAGTTTTTTTTTTTTTCATTTAAGTGTTTTATGTTTTAAATAATTACAATTTTACTCTTTAAGTGGATTTTCAGTTAAGACAACGTTAAAAGGACTTTGTTTTCTTTTCTTTCACATTTCGAAAAATATTGTTTAATCTTCTTGTTTTCTTCTCCCACCCATAAAAACCAATTTAAAAACTAAAATTCTAAAATTCAATCTAACAACCTCAAATAAAATAATCAAAAATTATAAAGGTATTGATGTTTACCACAAAATTCCTACAACTCAAAATTTTCTTCCTTTGTTTGGACCTAATTTTGTCATTGTGTTCATCACAAGTTTCAGACCACAAACATACATTGGAGTCTCACAAATTCTATTGGAAACGAAAGAACCATAGTTGTATAACTATGAATTTGACCAATTTGAACATGAGACAACCATGAATTTCGAGTTTTGGGGTGAATATGATTTTTCATGAGTGGGAGAGGATAATACCAAACAATAGTTTTCGAGATGTGAAAGGGAAGAAAACAAAAAGAAAACGGAGCATAGAATTTTTTAATGATGCCTCAATGGAAATCCACTTAAAGGGTAAAATTGTAATATTTAAAAACATAAAATATTGAAAAGACGATAAAAGACTAAAATGTTACTTGAAATTAAGTTAAGGATTACGGGAGCTATTATGTAAAAAAAAAATAACGAACATTATTAATAATATAACATTTGTGATTAATTGACAATATAAAACTCTTTTGATTGATAATGTATCTTGTATTTGGAAAATGATATCTTGAAAAGTTATACTAGATCCTTGAAAGGATTAGGAAGGGTTGCATCTTTTGCTTTAAAAGTAATGAAATACAAACTTCCATAAATAACATGCACAGGTTGTCTTGACAAGGTCATGAAAAACAAAATTTGCACCCTAAATGAGAAAAAGAAAGAAATAGAAGATCGAATAATTAAGTTGATGAATGAAAATCATATAAATAAAGGTGGGTATTAAGTGATCTACTATAAAATAATTTTTGAAAATTACCAAAAATTCTAACCACGATTAAAATATTCTTCAAAAGTAATAACTTATAAGAGACATCATGTAGTGTCGTTAGAGTTTTAAATATTTTTAAAATTGGTCCATAAAATACCATAGTTAATATTAGAATTTGCTATAAATATATTTCGGTAAAGTAGCGTACATTTAACACAGTCAGAAAACTTGTGAGAAAGTTTTTCAGTAGTTACCGGAATATTTGTAATTACCGGAAAACTTCTTCACAAGTTTTCCGGTAGTGTTAAATGTATGCTACTTTACTGAAAAACTTTTTCCAAGTTTTTCGGTAGAAGCTTGTGTACCGGAAATCTTGTTTTTTTATGGTCCGAAAATCTTTGGAAGGTAAAAAAAAAGTGAATTTTAATTTGATAAAATAGTAAAAAAATGGAAGGTATATTTGACATTTTGAAAAATTTGTGGGGATATAAGTATAATTATAGAAGTATGGAGTAAAACTTTCATATATCGTGGTTAAGTAGTTTGGGCTTTAGAACCTTATTGTCTTTATTGGACTTGTCCAAAGCAAGTTTAGAGAACGAAATTTATACCGTGCATTCTCTTATCTAAACCTACCACACTCAACAATTATGAAAATATAATTTTGTCCTTTTAACCATTTATAAAAATCTCAAAATTTTTACCCCCTCTTTCGAATTTTCCAAATAAAAAAGTAAGTGATACTTAAATATTTCAAACTTTCGAAATAGTAAAATTCTAGAATTTTGAAACTTTCGAAGTAGAAAATTTCAAAATTTTTCTAAATGACAAATTTTTAAAATATTTGAAAGTTTCGAAACGACAATTTCTAGAATTTTTGAAACTTCCAAAATAGAAAATTTCAGAATTTTCAAAACTTTCGAAATAGAAAAACTTTCGTAACTTTCTAGATTTGGAAACTTATTAAATTTTCGAAACGTAATTTTTATTTCGAAAATTTGAAACTTTCGAAACTATCAATTTTAAAATTTATTATAAATAATTAAAAGAGTAAATTTATCTTTTTATGTATCTTAGAGGTGATAGATTTAACGGTAGAAGTGTTAGGTAGAATTTTTTTGGAGAAAAGTAGGCGAAGGTCTTTTTAGTTATGGTAATTAGAGCTGTCAATTTGTCAAATCCCTATATTGGTCCCATCCTACATATTAGAGGGGGCCAAAAAACCTTATATTATAAAGGTTCATTAAAAGAAAGCCCCCAATGTAAAAAAGCCCCCAAAATTATGTGGGTTTAGAGGACCCATAGACCCATTAAAAAATCAATTATTTTTTTGAAATAAAAAATATTTCAATTTTTTTTTCGATTTTTTTTATGTTCTGAATAAAATTAACAAATTCAATAATTTTTCAATTTCGATTTTTTTTTTCGAATTTTATTTGATTTAGAAATTGTCGATTTTTTTTTATGTTATGAATAAAATTAACAAATTCAATGATTTTCAATTTCGATTTTTTTTTCAGAATTTTGTTCGATTTAGAAATTGTCGATTTATTTTTTAATGTTCTGAATAAAATCAACAAATTCAATAATTTTTCAATTTCGATTTCGATTTTTTTCCAAATTTTATTCGATTTAGAAATTGTCGATTTTTTTTATGTTCTGAATAAAATTAACAAATTCAATAATTTTCTAATTTTGATTTTTTTTCTTCTGAATTTTATTCGATTTAGAAATTGTCGATTTTTTTTATGTTCTGAATAAAATTAACAAATTCACGAATTTTTCAATAATTAAAAAATCTAAATAAAATTAAACTATGTCATTAATATTTTTTATTAAACTATTTCTTAATGAAAACATAAAATAGGCCCTAGGCTCCCCCGACCCAAGTTCACAAAAATTAAAAAATAGGGGCTGAGGCTAAAGAAAAAAATTCATTAAGAGAGACTTAAAAAATTTGAAGTCTAATAAAAAATTTATTAAAGAAGACTTTAAAATTAAAAGCTTTTTTGACAGCTTTAACGGTAATCAGTGTGACACCGCCAACTAATTCTGCTACTGCTGGAGTGACGATAACATCGAAGGACTGCCGTGAATCAAAATTAAGAGCTTATATAATAAGTAAATTAAGTGAAACACAATTTAAAACAAAACGAGATGCATATGTACATACACTTAGGTTGTGACTGCTCTCATCATACTCTGTCATGACGACTCTAATTTTTGCATCTCCCGGTATAATAATAATAATAATAATAATAATATTATTATTATTATTATTATTATTATTATTATTATTATTATTATTATTATTATTATTAATTATTATTATTATTATTATAATATTTATTTTGTCGTATGATAATAAATATGATGATTCCTGATATGAGTTTGTACTATTCCCTTCTTCTCTCGGTAATAATATTATTATTAATATATTTATTTTGTCATATTTAATACCGTATTCATATAAAAAAATAAATATATTATAATATATAGTAAAATACATTATCAGTTTTTTAATTTAATTTAGATAATTAGTCTTTTTTTTCCTTTTTCAAATTGAATGTTTACTTAATTTTGAGTAACGGGTTGACTCTTTTTATATATTAAAATATCAACATTATTATTATTTTATTTTACAGAAATTCAGAAAATTAATCAATATCTTCAAACAAAAACTTAAAAAATTAATTATCATATTCATCAAAATTTATATTTTCATCAAATTAATAAATTAAATATTTAAATAAATTTATATTTTTATTTCTAATAACAACACCATCAAATACATAAAAAAAAAACTCACATTTGATGTTAGTGAAGGATAGAAAGAAGAAAAGGAAATTCTCTTGGTCATTTGGTGATCAAATATTTAAGTGTGAGCTTTTTATTTGATTAATTTGATGTTATTATTGTTGTTGGAGGTGAATATATGAATTTATTTGAAAATTTGAGCTGTGTATTGGATAAATATATGAATTTTCTTGAAATTAATAATAAATTTTTTGAGATTTATTTGAAGATGATGACAAATCTTTTAGATTTCTGAAAAAAAAATAATATTGTTGATAATTTAAAATATAAATAATCAAATTATTAATTAAAATTAAATAAATACAAAAATTAAACTATTATATACAATTAAATTAAAAATAAGAAATTAAATTAAATAACCACGTTACCTATTTTGTCTAGTATATTACAATGGGCTCGATTGATTCTATCTAAAATGATATTCTAATGACTCCAATAGTGTAGTCAACATTTTTACACCGGTGTTAATCTCTTACTTGACTCAGAGTCCTAAACCACACTAATCCCCGGTCAAACTTTTAAAATTTTGTCAAGTTTGGTTACAATTAAATTATTCGATTCAAACTCCCACATTAAATATTGGAAAAAATCCATTAATACTTATAATATTGTAGATAATTGATTTGTAATTGTAACTTCTAGTTTAATTGATATATAATTTATCGGATTTGAAATTTAAACTTAAAATTCTGCTATTGTCTGCAATTTTTCTATTCAAAAATATATTGCTGATAACTGGAAAATTAAATTCAGCTTGATAAACGGGATAGAAAAACTGTTGTTTTTTGTTTTTATGAGTTATAGTCGAAAATGTTATTAATTTTAACAATAAAATGAAAATTTTATAATTAGAAATTAAACAATGAAACAGAAATAGAATATATATATTTTGAATTAAAGAAAACCTGTGTATACAATTTTTTTTTTCTCGTAAAAATGAGGTGTCATCTATGTTTATCGGACTCCTCCCACCTCCAAGTCCAGCGTGCCTCATGAGATGGTGAAAGATGATTACTGTGTTTTTTTTTTTTAAAAATCAAAATCATGTAAATTCGATATTATTTTCAGACATGGGAGCAATAATGTCCAATAGAGTTATGCACTTACACACACTCCAATATTCGCAAGTAAGTTATATGATTGTTTTTTATAATAATAATAATAATAATAATAATAATAATAATAATAATAATAATAATAATAATAATAATAATAATAATAATAATAATAATAAAATTCTCTTGCAAACTGCTTAAAATATCTAACAATGTATGTATCAAGGGGCTCTCATATAATCCAAATTAAGAGCGACCATCACAGTACATGGTCAAATAAATACTACTAAGCTCACCAACCGGCCCGTAGTGCTATTTTTTTTATTGCTAAAATCCTATTATAAACAATTAGAGGTTTATTTACGTGAATATTCTTTTTTTTTAATAAAGTAATCAAATTGTCTTAGTTTGAAAAAAATAATATTAAAATATCCTCTTTTTAATTCTTTTAAAAAATTATATTTTGAATATACGATTAACATAATTTTTTTTGTCAGGATGTGGCATCTTAAGGATGCGACCAACTACACGTATTATTATTATTATTAATATTATTATTATTATTATTATTATTTTTTCATTTTAAAATTAGATTATTTATTATTTAATAGATTAAAAATAATTAAAAAACAAAATACTAATAAAATAAATTAAATTGAAGAAAATTTACAGTTGAATAGATGTTCCAAAACAAATAACATCTTCTATTATTTTAACAATTTTCTCCTACTTTATAGATAAATTTGTATTATTGTAATTACTTTATCCTATTTTGCAGATAAATTAGCCACTTAATTCTATTTTGTTAACAACTATCTCATATTTTTTCTCCAGATATAATAAATTAAAATTAATAATAATAATAAAAATAATTATATTAAAAAAAATAAATTATATTAATAACATGAAACAAAATACATTAAATAGAATAAAAAAAATACATCAAATTGAAGAAAAAAAACATAAATTTAAATTAATAATGTCCACCTAAATGACATCCAATTCCACATCTAGGATGTCGTGTAACTAATCTAACTCTTTGAACTCGTCATTTGGATGACGTGTCCAATAATTGTTTTCCTTACTCTAACAAAATGGAAGCTTTCCTATTCTTATATATAAAAAAGACATTAGAATATTAAAATCAAGAGTTTTGTATTGAATCATATCACACATATCTAAGTGTTCATCAATAAATGAACTCTAATAATAAGATTTGTGGATCAACCATTCCAAGGGTGTTTTTATTCAAATTAATTTGAAATATTAATTTGTTACAAATCATACTCTAACTAGATATATATATATATATATATATATATATATATATATATATATATATATATATATTCCCAATTTATTTTTGTAATATAGAAAACATTGGGAAAAAAATAACAATTTTTTTATACTTACATCAACAATCGTTTATTTGTATCCCCAAAACCCTAAAACCCTAAATCTTAAGTCCTAAACCCTAAATCGTATATGCTTAACTCTTAATCCTAAACCCTAAACGCTAACACCACAAACCCTAAACCCTTAACGCTAAAGCCAAACCCTAAACCCGAAACTATTAACCATAAATCTAAACACTACACCCTAAACGGTACACCCTAAAACATACGCCTTAATATAATACCCTAAACCCTAAACCATAAACCCTAACCATATAACCTAAATCCTAAACCATATACCTTAAACCCTTAACCATAAATCCTAAACCATAACCCTAACCCAATACCCTTAACTCTAATTCTTCAAACCTTAACCATACACCCAAAACCCTAACATCTTTACCCTATACCCTAATACTTTAAGCCATTAACCCTACACACTAGTATCCTAAACATTAAACCATAAATGGTAAACCCAACACCATAAACCCTAAATCCTACACCCTAACACTTTAAACCCTATATCCTAAATCCAAATCTAATACCTTAAACCATAAACCCCAAATTCTAACACTACACCCCAAAAATTAACCCTAAACCACAAACCCTAACCCTATACCCTAAATCTTAAACCCTAAAAACTAAACAATAAACCATAAACTACACCAAAAAACCTTAAGCCTAAATCCTAAACCCTAACCCTATAACCTAAATCGTATACCCTATACCTTAAACCCTAAATCCTAAACTCTAAACTTTATGATAATACCCTAAAACCTTAACCCTAAATCTAAAAACCTTAACCCTTAATCCTAAACCCTAAACGTTAACACCACAAACCCTGAGGCCTAAACCCTTAACGCTAAAGCCAAACCCCTAACCCTAAACCATTAACCGTAAATCTAAACACTACACCCTAAACCCTACACCCTTAATATAATACCCTAAACCCTAAACCCTACACCATAAACCCTATTAACCTAAATCTTATACCATACACCTTAAACCCTTAACCCTAATCCACAAACACTAACCCTATACCATAAACCCTTAACTCTAAATCATCAAACCTTAACACTACACCTTGAACCCTAACATCCTTATCCTAAACCCTAACACTTTAAACCATTAACCCTACACACTAGCATCCTAAACATTAAACCCTAAATGGTAAACCCTAACACCATAAACCATAAAACACACACCCTAACACCTTAAACCCTATATCCTAAACCCAAACCTTATAACTTAAACCCTAAACCACAAATTCTAACCCTATACCCCAAAAATTAACCCTAAACCATAAACCCTAAATTCGTAAACCCTTTATCCTAAATCCTAAACCTTATACCCTAAAATGAAAACCACAAACCCTAACCTTATACCCAAAATCTTAAACCCTATAACCTAAACACTAAACCCTAAACCCTAACACTAAACAACAAACCCTAAACTACACCAAAAAACCTTAAGCCTAAATCCTAAACTATAAACCCTACACCCTTAATATAATACCCTACACCATAAACCCTATTAACCAAAATCTTATACCATATACCTTAAACCCTTAACCCTAATCCCCAAACACTAACCTTATACCATAAAACCTTAACTCTAAATCTTCAAACCATCACACTACACCTTGAACCCAAACATCCTAACCCTACACCCTAACACTTTAAACCATTAACCCTACACACTAGCATCCTAAACATTAAACCCTAAATGGTAAACCCTAACACCAAACATACATCCTAAATCCTACAACCTAACACCTTAAACCCTATATCCTAAATCCAAACCTTATACCTTAAACCCTAAACCACAAATTCTAACCTTATACCCCAAAATTTAACCCTAAACCCTTTTTCCTAAATCCTAAACCTTATACCCTAAACACTTAACCCTAAATTGTAAACCACAAACCCTATACCCAAAATCGTAAACCCTATACCCTAAACACTAAACCCTAACCCTAAACCCTATACCCAAAATCTAAAAACCTATACCCTAAACACTAAACAATAAACCCTAACCTACACAAAAAAACCTTAACCCTAAATCCTATACCCAAAATCCTAAACCCTAAGCCAATACACTAAACCCTTAACCCTAAATCCTAAACCCTAAGCCTATAAACTAAACACATAACCCTAAATTTTAAAACCTTAACCCAACACCCTAAACCATAACATCCTTACCCTACACCCTAACACTTTAAACCCTTAACCCTACACACTAGTATCCTAAACACTAAACCCTAATTGGTAAACCCTAACACCATAAAACCTAAAACACACAACCTAACACCGTAAACACTAACCCTATACCCTAAACAATAAACAATAAACAATAAACCCTAACCTACACCAAAAATTCTTAAGCCTAAACCCTAAATCCTATACCATATCTTAAACCCTAAACCCTAAACCCTAAACTTATGCCTATACCCAAAACCGTAACTCTAAATCTTAAAACCTTAACCCTAAACCCTAAATCATATACCCTTAACCCTTAATCCTAAACCGTAAACGCTAACACCACAAACCCAAAGGCCTAAACACTTAACACAAAAGCCAAACCCTTAACCTTAAACCATTAACCGTAAATCTAAACACTACACCCTAAATGGTACACCATAAACCCTAAACCATAAACCCTAACCCTATAAACTAAATCCTATACCATATACCTTAATCCCTTAAACCTTATCCACAAACCCTAACCCTATACCTCAAACCCTTAACTCTAAATCTTCAAACCTTAACCCTACACCCTGAACACTAACATCCTTACCCTACACCCTAAACTTTAAACCATTAACCCTACACACTAGCATTCAAAATATTAAACCCTAAATGGTAAACCCTAAAATATACACCCTAAACCCTACACCCAAAAACTTTAAACCCTATATCCTAAATCCAAACCTTACACCTTAAACCCAAAATCCAAAACCCAAAATTCTAACTGATGAAGACATAGAATGCATAACCAAGGAAGGAAACGTAGAGGATATTCAAGGTCTTGGAACTCCAATGACAAGAGCAAGGTCAAAGAAAGCAAAAGAGGTTCTAAATAGCTTGATAACCACGTTATTTGAAGCAAGTACAAGTCATGAAGAATTGAAGCCCAAGATAATAAATTGTTTAATTCAAATTGAAGAAGTTAAGAAATGAAGGCGGCATCTATGTGTTATCAGATTTTAATATTAGTTTTAATTAAGTAGTAGACTGAATTAATAAGAAAATTTGGGTCTAATTGTAGAAACATGAATTGGACCAAATTTACAGAACTTGTAAAGAGTTGCCACTATAAAAGGCAAACCCTTATTTTTTTTATTAGGATATTTTGGAACATTATTGTTGTGAGGCTTTGCTCTCTAGAGTTCTTGAAAGAATTCACTTTGAACTTATCAAGGTTGTTAATCCTTGTGGCGTTCTTTTGGCTTATTGTAACACCCCGAACCCCACTGTTATCGGCAGTGTTACTCAGTCTTCTCACTCCCCCTAACCACCCAGTGGAAATAGTGAGTTTTTGCCTTCCGTGGGAATCGAGCCCGGTACCTGGGGGATAAGTAACCGTCTCATCACATTCCCACGGAAGGCAAAAACTCACTATTTCCACTGGGTGGTTAGGGGGAGTGAGAAGACTGAGTAACACTGCCGATAACAGTGGGGTTCGGGGTGTTACACTTATCAATCCTTAGATTGTGGTGCCATTCTTTTCTTGGTTCGTTTATTAAATAGTAATTTGAATTTCCTTTACATCAAACCCTATTACTCAAATTCTACCAATTTTCGTGTTCAGTAACCTGCGATCATATCTTGAGTTCTACGTACTTGTTTTCGGTGATTCAACAGCCTAACTTGCGTTTCGGAACGTCATCTTTCACCTCGTTTTGGAATCGTCTAATTCTGACTTTCAGGGCCCCGGTTATTGCGTTCTCCAGCAAAACGTGTTTATGGCTCAAATATATAAGTTTCCTATCTAGAACGATCCTTAAAGTGATACATGACAACCAAGATCATATCACTAACCCTATACCCGAAAAATTAACCTTAAACCGTTTATCCTAAATCCTAACCCTTATACCTTAAACCCTTAACCCTAAACCACAAACCCTAACCATATACCCTAAACACTAAATAATAAACCCTAACCTACACCAAAAAACCTTAAGCCTAAATCCTAAACCCTAACCCTAACCGTACAACCTAAATCCTATACTCTATACCTTAAGCCTTAAATCCTAAACCCTAAGCCTTATGCCTATACCCTAAACCCTTAACCCTAAATATTAAAACCGTAAGCCTAAACCCTAAACCATATACCCTTAATCCTAAACCCTAAACGCTAACAGCACAAATCCTAAGGCTTAAACCCTTAACGCTAAAGCCAAACCCCTAACCCTAAACCATTAATCGTAAATCTAAACGGTACACCCTTAACCCTATGAACCTAAATCTTATACCATATACCTTAAACCCTTAACCCTAATCCACAAACACTAACCCTATACTCTAAACCCTTAACTCTAAATCTTCAAACCTTAACCCCTAAACCCTAACATCCTTACCCTACATCCAAGCATCCTAAACATTAAACCCTAAATGGTAAACCCAAATACCATAAACCATAAAACATACACCCTAAATCCTACACCCTAACACCTTAAACCCTATATCCTAAATCCAAACCTTATGCCTTAAACCCTAAACCACAAATTCTAACCCTATACCCCAAAAATTAACCCTAAACCCTAAACCCAAATTCGTAAATCGTTGATCCTAAACCCTAAACCTTATACCTTAAACCATTAACCCTAAACTGTAAACCACAAACCCTAACCCTATACCCTAAACACTAAACAATAAACTCTAACCTACACCAAAAAACCTTAAGCCTAAATCCTAAACCCTAAACCTAACCTTATAACCTAAATCCTATACCCTATACCTTAAACCCTAAATCCTAAATCCTAAGCCTATACACTAAACCCTTAACTCTAAATCTTAAAACCTTAACCCTACACCCTAAACCATAACATCCTTACCCTACAGCCTAACACTTTAAACCCTTAACCCTACACACTAGTATCCTAAACACTAAACCTTAATTGGTAATCCCTAACACCATTAACCCTAAAACATACACCATAACATTGTAAACACTTGAAAAAGAATAAGATCTATATTTTTGATGAAAGACAAAAAAGTCTATGTGTAATGATAAAAAAGCAAACTCAAAGGAAAATTATCCTTCAAGTCATATTAGGTAACTTAGGCCTGAAGGTACTTGATAATAATTCAAAATTACATTTCAAATACAATATTATGAGAACCTTATATATTTAGCATATGCATTAAAAGTATTTTCTAAGTATTTAAATGCATAAACAAATATTTAAAATAAGTTTTTGATAAAAATTAAAGATGTATTCGACTAAAGCTTCTCGTAGCCGAATACAAACAGTAAGTCAGTAGCAAAACCTGAAGATCTGTATTCGAATACGAAGTGTCGTGACCGAATACAGATAGCAAGTCAGTAGCTAAAATTGAAGATCTGTATTCAAATACAGAATGTCGTAGTCGAATACAGATGTTAAGTTAGTAGCTAAATTGAACTTTTGTATTCGACTACAGCTTCGCGTATTCGAATAGAACTCAAGTCAACTTTCCCAAATCTGTCATTTCAAACTATTCTTTCATGATTTTCTTGAATTCTGCAATTGCTTTGCTGCTACTGCCAGTTATTAGCAAGTCATCAACATATAGGCATATTAGGATCATTGCAGGCCCTCCATTCAATGTATAATGCCTCACATAAACTCCATACTCCACTGTGCACTTAATGAATCCAATGCTAATTAGAAACGAGTCAATTCTTTTGTTCCAAGCTCTTGGTGCTTGCTTCGAACCATAGAGAGCTTTTCTCAATCTGAGCACTTTATCCTCCTTTCCGTTAATCACAAATCCTGTTGGCTGAGAGACATACACTTCTTTTTCCAGCCATCCATTCAAAAATGCAGACTTCACATCAAGTTGACACATCTGCCATCCCCTAGCACAAGCCAATGCTATCACAAGTCTGATTGTCTCAATTCTGGCCACTGGAGCAAACACTTCAGAGTAGTCTATACTCGCCCTTTGTAGGAACCCCTTTGCAACCAATCTAACTTTGTACTTAGCAATTGTTCCATCTGGATTAAGCTTCAATTTGTAGACCCATTTTACTCCAATCTGCTTCTGTTTTGGAGGCAAATATGTCAAGTACTAAGTTTGATTCTTCTCAATTGCATTGATTTCTTCCATCATTACTTTCTTCCATGGTTCTTTCTTCAATGCTTCTTCAATATTTAAAGGTTATGCACTTGCAAATAAGGCAAAATGAACCAGATCTCCACTTTTATCAACTTCATTGTCATTGAAAACTACAAATTCTTTTAAGCGTGTTAGTAGCTGTCTTGCTGTATGGGGTCTGCTTGACTCTATTCTTTCTTCATCTATTTCTTCACTGGTCTGATGATCATGTTGTCCTTGCCAATGAATTTGTGAAGGCTGACTTGCACTGCTGGTCTCCGTGTCCCAGTTCCAATTCTGTCTGCTGCAGGCCTATTGCTTCCAGTCCCAGCTTTCTTGTTAAATGATCTTGACATCTTTGCTGACCACCACATTGCCTCTGACTGGATCATAGAGCTTGTTGGCTCTAGTTGGATGATATCCAACAAGTATCATGGCTTCACTTTTGTCTTGCAGTTTCCTTCTCTTTTGGTCCGCACATGCTTGAAACATAAGGCACCAAATGTTCTCAAGTGCCCTACTGCTGGCTTTCTTCCACTCCAGATTTCCTTTGGTACCTTCTCTAGCAGTTTCTTTGTTGGACATTTATTAAGAATGTAGGCAGCATTCTATGCAGCCTCTCTCCATAATTTGTGTGGCAATCCCTTCTCTTTTATCATGCTTCTAGTCATGTCTAGAATGGTTCTATTCCTCCTTTCAGCTAGGCCATTGTGTTGAGGTGTGTAAGGAGTTGTTACCTCATGTTCAATTCCATTCTTGACACAAAAATCCTTGAAGTTATGTGATGTGTACTCTCCTCCTCCATCTGTCCTTAGCACCTTGACAGCTTTTCCACTTTGCTTCTCCACTTTGATCTTGAAGTTCTTGAAAGTCTCCAAAGCTTCATCTTTGGTTTTGATCAAATAAATCCACAACATTCTGCTGAATTCATCAACAAAACTTATGAAATACTTATTACCTCCTAATGATGACACTTAAAATGGTCCACAAATGTTACTATGAACCACTTCAAGAAACTTCTTTGCCCTTCCTTGCACATGTGATTTGAATAAGTTCCTTGATTGTTTTCCTGTTACACACACTTCATACACCTTCTCAAGAACATCAATCCTAGGAATTCCACACACCATATCTTTAACTCTGAGCTGCTGCAAGCTTTTGAAGTTGAGATGTCCAAATCTTGAATGCCACAACCAGTTTTCATCAATTGAGCTTGTTGCCTTCAAACATTGAATTTCTGCAGCCTATATGTTGATAACAAACGTTCTATTCTTTGAAAGAGGGACCTTTAATATTATCTTCTTTTGCCCATCATACATCTCTAAGACATTATCCTTCATAATCACCTAAAACCCTTTATGAATTAGCTGCCCAATACTTAGCAAATTGCTCTTCATTCCTGGTACATACAACACATTTTCAATTACTACTGTTTTGCCATTTCTTCTCTTGATCACCATGTTGCCAACTCCCTCAGCTTCTAAGGTTCTATCATCAACAAACCTTATCTTGCTTCTTCTTGATGTATCAATGTTAATCAGGCATTTCTTTGTGGCTTGTCATGTGATTAGAACATCCAGTATCAAGAAACCAGAATTGGGACGAAGAATGTTCTTTGTTTGTGGTAGCCATTAACGAGTCTGTTTCAGAAATTGAAGAACGTTCTTCATTTGTGGCAGCCAACAACATGATTGTTTTTGAATCTGAATCTGAGTCATTTTATTGAGTAGCACATACTTCATCTTTTTCATTCTTCTTCTGCTTTCCTCTTTTGCCAGCCCAACATTCTCGAGCAAAATGTCCAAACTTCTCATATTTGTAACATTGCACCTTCTTCTTATCAAAGTTTCTTGATTTTCCTATTGTTTTACCACTTGTATTGCTCTCTTTTGATGAAGAATCATACTTGTCATCAAATTCCTTGAACTTACTCTTCTTCCATTTCTTTTTCTGATGTCCCTTTTTGTATGCTTGTGCTGCCAATGCCTGATCTTTAGATTTACTCCCACTATTTTCATCCATCTCAACTCTTTTGCTTCTAAAGTTCCCTGCAACTCTTCAAGATTCAATGTGGAAATGACTTTAGATTCTTCACTGGCACACACAATATAATCGAACTTGGCGTGCAAAGATCTCAATATCTTTTCACACAACTTCCTCTCAGTAAGCTTTTCCCAATATCCAGCCATCTGATTTGTGATACTCCTCAATCTTGAAATCAGATCTGAAACCTTCTCATGTTCTTCCATCTGCAACAATTCAAATTGTCTCTGTAGGGTCTACAACCTCACTTGTTTGATCTTGGTATCTCCTGTATAACACTTCACAACAATGTCCCATGCTTCTTTTCCACTTCTTATATCAGATATCTTGTCAAAATAAGGCATTGGTGAAGAATAAAACTGGCTTTGCAACCTTTCTTCTTATTTTCTTTGAATCTTGATGTCTGCTCAGCTCCTCAAAACCATCTTCTATGATTTCGAACACTTTTTGAAATCCAAACAATCCATGAATTTGCACTCTCCATCTATCCCAATCTTTTCCATCAAAATGTGGCATATGAGATGGAAAACTTCCAATGTTTGCACTTGAACTCATCTTCACGTGTTTGAATCCTCACAATTCACTTGTGTTTATCACTCTCGTAGCGAAACCTTGCTCTTGATACCATTGTTAGAGATTTTCAAGTTATTGCTCAGATTGGAGTAAACTCAATATAATTGATGAATATAAATGAACGAACTTATTATTGATATTATTGATTGAATGTATTGTGCTGTATATATATATATATATATATATATATATATATATATATACATGATTTATTCTAACTAACTAACTAATTATTCTCTAATTGTATAATTAACTAATTAAGAGATTAATTAGTTAGTTATAACATACACTTATTGTTAAAACTTGAATGTAGAATATGGAGAAAGTTCTCCGTTTTCTAACACATAAATTGAGAACGTTCTCCGTTTCCAACCGTAACAAGTTCACAATTCCACAAATAATAATTATATATATATATATATATATATATAAAAGAAATTTAAACAATTTTTTAGAAAAAAAATGCACAATTTCAGATACTAAATTTCTATTTTTAAAGAGTGCTTCGAAAATATATATTAATATTTTCTTTCAAGGATTTCTAGTGTACATTAAAAAATTAATATCTTTTTGTATTATTAAAATTAAATTACTAATATGTATAAAAAACTCTTAATTTTAATAAATACTATAATAATATATATTTAAACACATTAAAAAAATTATTTTCACAAAATTCGTAATATCGACGTACATTTTGTTTTATTTTAACACAGTAGAAGTTGTATTTTCTCTCTTAATAATAAAAATAATAATAATAATAATCAACAACTTACGCCGGCCGGCCCCACTTAAAATGGACTCAGCAGATACGATGCTCTTCTAATAAAACTCCAAGTCTCCAATAGTGTAGTCAATATTTTTACACGAATGTCAATCTCTCACTTTTTTCTCTTTGAATGCAAAAATATTTTATTAACATGATAGGATTCTTTAAAGCGCAAGTAGTGCCAAACAAGAATAACACAACAAATCCCTATCATCGCTAGACACTCAGACTGTTACATTCTTCGATTCAAATTCCATCCACACTTAACAATATTATAAATAAAAATCTAGACAGAGCAATTTTGGATATCTATCATGTTTGAAAATATTATAATAGTATCGAATTTACTTGATTTTGATTTTAAAAAACACTAGTTGATTAAATAATTGATCTCACCCCATGAGGCATGCTGGACTTTGCGGTGGGAGGAGTCCAATAAACATTTATACTATTCTCCATCTCGTTGTTTTAACATATAAAATGAATGAAAATATCTTAATTGGTGATGATGATATGATATTTAAATACTGTGAATTAAGTGGTATCTGACTTTCACTGACCATAATGTCTACTTCAAAATAATATTAATAATAATAATAATAATTGTAAATATTTTAAAATATTTATTAATCTTGTTAACAAGATTGAGTTTAACGATTAAATTTTTACGACGTGATAAATTTAAATTTTTATTTAGTATGTGACACATTATGACAGAAAAAATTATATAAAAAATTTAACAATGAAAGTAGTTGGGGTTCTCATAGAATCCAAAGAACATATTACATGGTTAAATAACTAGTAAGCTCACCTACCCCAATGTGCTATATTTTTATTGGTAAAATCCTATTATAAATAGAAGCTTTATCCACCCTTTTGTTCAGAACAGCAATTATAAGATAACTATACACCTAGTTCAGCAATATTAATTTTCTTCTTATAACAGAACAAAATGACTGCCCCTAAAGTCCCTGAAGTAGTTCTCTCCTCCTCCTCAGGACAGAGGAAAATGCCGGTGATTGGCCTCGGCACTGCACCGGAAGCAACCAGTAAGGTTACCACAAAAGATGCTGTCCTTGAAGCCATCAAACAAGGTTATAAACATTTTGATGCTGCTGCTGCATATGGTGTTGAACAATCTGTTGGAGAAGCCATTTCAGAAGCACTTAAACTTGGACTTATTTCATCTAGAAATGAACTCTTTGTTACTTCTAAATTGTGGGTCACTGATAACCATCCTGAACTCATTGTTCCTGCTCTAAAGAAATCTCTCAGGTGACTATTACCTGTTCAATTTTAAATATACTACTATTTCGATTTGTGTTGTTGTTAACTCATTGTGGATGTATACATCTTTGTTTACAGGACTCTTCAATTAGAATACTTAGACCTCATTCTGATCCATTGGCCTATTACTACAAAACCAGGTGAAGTTAAATACCCTATTGAAGTATCAGAGATTGTTGAATTTGACATGAAAGGTGTGTGGACATCATTGGAAGAATGTCAAAAACTTGGTCTCACCAAAGCAATTGGAGCTAGCAACTTCTCTATCAAGAAACTTGAAAAATTGCTGTCCTTAGCAACCATCCCTCCTGCAGTGAATCAAGTAAATTAATTCAACCATTTAGTTTATTTAAGTGTGTTTGTTTTTGTGAATCAGTATACTAATCATTCATTAAATTAAACCTTAATCCTAATTATAGGTGGAAGTCAACCTTGGATGGCAACAACAGAAACTTAGAGCTTTCTGCAAAGAAAAGGGTATTGTTGTAACTGCATTCTCACCCCTGAGAAAGGGTGCTAGCAGGGGAGCTAATTTAGTGATGGACAATGATATACTCAAAGAATTGGCAGATGCTCATGGCAAGACTATAGCTCAGGTATATATATTTTTAGTAGCTCATATGTATATATATAAAACTAAACATATAATGAGAATATAAATACTAGTGTTTTTTTTCTTCAGTTTTACCCTTCATTTAAATTGTTATATAAAAAAGATACTAAGTTGTGGTATAATTTTTTTACGAACCACAAAATAGATTTTTTTAAACAGTTGTATGAAATTTTGTAACTTTCCATTGTTTTTATCTTTTTTTTTTATACAAAACTTCAATTGCTTTTATCTAGAAAAAAAAAACGTATATACATGTATATGTAACAGATACCAATTTCAAAGTAGCATTAGTGATTTAAATTTTATTAATTTTTGAAGAACTAAGTTTCAATTGTTGAAAAAGTTGCATAAATTTAATGTCTCAAAATTTTGCAGATTTGTCTTAGATGGTTATATGAACAAGGATTGACTTTTGTGGTTAAGAGCTATGACAAGGAGAGGATGAATCAAAACTTGCAAATATTTGATTGGTCATTGACTGAAGATGATTACAAGAAAATAAGTGAAATTCACCAGGAGAGACTCATCAAAGGACCAACCAAGCCTCTTCTTGATGATCTATGGGATGAAGAATGAACAATCACTTAAATTTGAAATAATGGATGTTAATTGTTGCTTACTCTCAATAAAGCAAGTGTCATCGTATTAGTTATATATTAGCGCACACTCTCTTGAGTTTAGTTGCAAGTTTTCATTACATATGATTATCATGTACCGCTTGTCAAAGTACCAATTTTAATTTTAATTTTGGAAAACAAATAGAAAGAGAGATATAATGATTTAATGGATTGACAAAAATGACTTTATCTAAATAAATGTCAAAATTATTAAGCAAACAAATTTGTCAGTTATTTTAATTTTATTTTTAATTATTTTAATATCTATTAATAATAAATTAAAATTTGATTTTAACATAGATTAATTAATCAATTAATAACTTTATTAAGTAGTTGTTTGGTTTCACGTTGAAGTGTATCAAACTGAGTCCAAATGCCAAAAGCAATTTTAATGTAAATTTACATGTTTGGCTAAATGTTTTTCACTATAATTTTTGGCACTAGAATCGATTCAAGTTGAAGCCAGGCGTCGTAGCTTCTGCGTTGGATGATAATTGGTTCTTAAGTTTTATTATGGTATAATATACTTCATCATTTAATTATTTGCCCTTTAACAACTTTTTCAATTATATATATATATATAATATTTATCTTTTAAATTATAGTTTAATTAACAAAATATCCATAGTATTAAATTGTACATTATGTTTGAATCCAAACACAAAACCTTCTATTTGTGTGGAAGTTTGTGTTGATAAAAAAAACAAATATAAAGTCTTCGATTTCAAACGAAATAAAATTTAAGTATATCATAGACACAAAAAGGTGACCTTTAACCTATTGAAGGAAAATATTTACCCATGATGGGCAAGTGTCATTTATACTTCCAGCAATTGCAATAGTTACTCCATTATTTTAATTTTTTTAAATTATTAAATATGTTAGATAGCTTTGCACTACTACACCTCCCATCCACCCCCTTACAACTTCAACACCTCCCACTCCTTTCATATTAATTTTTTTTGACACGTTTGTCATGTTGTTAAATTACAACAAAACAAAAAGCCACTCTAAAATCAAACTCAAAACTCCTTCTTTTCCACCATATCACCATTGTTGTTGCCAACTTTTTGCACCGCTATTTCACCATCATGCCTTTGTTAGCCACAAAATTGCTACCAATATTTTTCTCTTTTCGTGATCACGCCATTTAAATTTTGAATTTTGGAAATGACGAAGTTTTTGTTGGACCACGCTACTTTGATTACCGTTTTATAACTACCATAAGCTTCCATTGACAAAGTTGGGTTAAGATATAGAATCCTTTTATGTGTGCGATAAAAGCCTAAATTTATTTCGTGATAGGGGCAGATTTAGACCGTCTCCATCTTTTTCTCTTTTTTTTTTAAAGTTTTCTGGGTTTATTAATTTTGTTGGAGTAGACGCATATTTTTATTGATAATTATTTGGAATAATTTGGTTTTTAGTGAATTTTTTCTTGAAAATGCAAAAAACTCAAAATTCAATCATTGTTTGATGGTAGTTGTATTTTAAAACGTTATAAACGAATCTAAACCCTACAAGACGAGGAATTTCTACATACATGTTATCCATTAATTATTATAGCATATATCCTCTAAAGATATATCGTTCTTCTACTTGCTATGTCGACTAGGTAGGCATGGTTATGTTTTTTTTTTCCAATTGAGGAGAGTAAAGAAAAAATAAATAAATGAGAGGGAGATGCCGGCAAACACAAGAACCAAAGCTAAAACAGGAATCAAAGGCAAGCAGAACTAGATGCAAACAAGAAACAGAGGCCAACAAGATAAAAGCTATCATATTATATATTTTGGGAATTATATTCCAATTTTTTTGTATTATTTAATTTCTATGTTTTCAATTATAAAAAATTTGTATTTTTGTTCTTTAAAAAAAAAAAAATTTATTACTATTTCGTAATTGAAGTATTATTATTCGCACATCATCTCCTGATTATTAAAACTTTGGTTCAATGTATTTTATTTTCAAATTTTAATTTAATTTTTTTGAAATTTAAAAGGTTAATATTGTGAAATACAATTTAATAGTTAGATCAATATTGTGAAAAACATAAAACATAAATTTCATGCATTCAGGTTCAGGCCAATGTAATTTTCTAATTTCTAAAACCTAAGTCCAATAGTTCAAATAAAATAAAGTATGATAATATTATTAAAAGTGGAGTTCACTTTTTTTTTTCAAACAAAATTGCAACAAGTCAGAAAAGGGTCCTTTTCTCCAAGTCAAGATCCACTTATTTAATTATGGTTAAAATAATGATTGAGATCTGAAACAATAAATAACTAATAAAAGCAAAAAAACAGAAGAAATAGAAAATGTAGAAAAACGGAAATTAAAGAAAGATAAAGACAAGGATAACACTAGAAATGTACGTGTTCGATCTCAATTGCTTGAGACCTACGTCATGGGCAAAAAAGTAAAGTAATTCACTATGAGTATCGAATTACAAGATTAAAGACTCTTCAATTGTAATCTCCTAGAATCTTTCACCATTGAGAACACATCAATACTAGCTTTTTCTACAATATCCTTTCTCACTCCTTTCTTCTGAATCAGTGAATCATTTCTTGGTTGATTGTCTAAGATACTGTATCTCTCTCATGCACTACAACCACTTAATACAACATGTGCATTATACAATTATATATAATATGGAATAACAAGCTAGCTTTACTAACTATAACTACCTTGTTATAACCATAGTTAGTTATAACAATAACTAACTCTAATTAGTTGTTGATTTGAGGCATATCTTCACAATTCTCCACCTTGACTCAATATCAAAATAATTCATCCATAACCTTTACTTCCATGTACCAACTTCACGGTACACCCTAAACCCTACACCCTTAATATAATACCCTAAACCCTACACCATAAACCCTATTAACCTAAACCTTATACCATATACCTTAAAACCTTAACCCTAATCCACAAACACTAACCCTATACCATAAACACTTAACTCTAAATCTTCAAACCTTAACAATACACCTTGAACCCTAACATCCTTACCCTAAACCCTAACACTTTAAACCATTAACCCTACTCACTAGCATCCTAAACATTACAACCAAAATGGTAAACCCTAACACCATAAACCATAAAACATACACCCTAACACCGTAAACCCTATATCCTAAATCCAAACCTTATACCTTAAACCCTAAACTAGAAATTCTAACCCTATATCCCAAAAAATAATCCTAAACCATAAACCCTAAATTCGTAAACCCTTTTTCCTAAATCCTAAACCTTATACCCTAAACACTTAACCCTAAACTGTAAACCACAAACCCTAACCCTATACCCAAAATCATAAACCCTATACCCTAAACACTAAACCATAAACCCTAACCCCTAAACGCTAACCTTGACCCTAAACCCTAAACCCTTAAACCGTATACCCTAAACACTAAACAATAAACCCTGAACTACACCAAAAAACCTTAAGCCTAAATCCTAAACCCTAACCCTAACCCTATAATCTAAATCGTATACCCTATACTAAACCCTAAACTTTATGCTAATACCCTAAAACCTTCACCCTAAATCTTAAAACCTTAACCTTTAATCCTAAACCCTAAACCCAAACCTTATACCTTAAACCCTAAACCACAAATTCTAACCCTATACCCCAAAAATTAACCCTAAACCATAAACCCTCAATTCATAAACCCTTTATTCAAAATCCTAAACCTTATACCCTAACACTTAACCCTAAATTGAAAACCACAAGCCCTAACCTTATACCCAAAATCTTAAACCCTATACCCTAAACACTAAACCATAAACCCTAAACCCTGACACTAAACCCTAAACACTAAACAACAAACCCTAAACTACACCAAAAAACCTTAAGCCTAAATCTTAAACCATAAACCCTACACCTTTAATATAATACCCTAAACCCTACACCCTTAATTTAAAACCCTAAACCCAACACCATAAAACCCTATTAACCTAAATCTTATACCGTATACCTTAAAGCCTTAACCCTAATCCACAAACATTAACCCTGTACCATAAACCCTTAACTCTAAATCTTCAAACCTTAACAATACACCTTGAACCCTAACATCCTTACCCTAAACCCTAACACTTTAAACCATTAACCCTACCCACTAGCATCCTAAACATTAAATCCAAAATGGTAAACCCTAACACCATAAACCATAAAACATACACCCTAACACCGTTAACCCTATATCCTAAATCCAAACCTTATACCTTAAACCCTAAAACAGAAATTCTAACCCTATACCCCAAAAATTAACCCTAAACAATAAAACCTAAATTCGTAAACCCTTTTTCCTAAATCCTAAACCTTATACCCTAAACACTTAACCCTAAACTATAAACCACAAACCCTAACCCTATACCAAAAATCGTAAACCCTATACCCTAAATACTAAACCATAAACCCTAAACGCTAACCTTAACCCTAAACCATAAACCCTATACCCTAAACACTAAACAATAAACCCTAAACTACACCAGAAAACCATAAGCCTAAATCCGAAACCCTAACCCTAATCCTACAACCTAAATCGTATACCCTATACTAAACCCTAAATAATAAACCCTAAACTTTATGCTAATACCCTAAAACCTTAACCCTAAATCTTAAAACCTTAACCCTTAATCCTAAACCCTAAACACTAACACCACAAACCCTGAGGCCTAAACCCTTAACGCTAAAGCCAAACCCCTAACCCTAAACCATTAACCGTAAATCTAAACCCTACACCCTAAACGGTACACCCTAAACCCTACACCCTTAATATAATACCCTAAACCCTAAACCCTAAACCCTACACCATAAACCCTATTAACGTAAATCTTATACCATATACCTTAAACCCTTAACCCTAATGCACAAACACTAACCCTATACCATAAACCCTTAACTCTAAATCATCAAACCATAACACTACACCTTGAACCCTAACATCCTTACCCTAAACCCTAACACTATAAACACTTAACCCTACACACTAGCATCCTAAACATTAAACCCTAAATAGTAAACCCTAACACCATAAACCATAAAACATACACCCTAACACCTTAAACACTATATCCTAAACCAAAACCTTATACCTTAAACCCTTAACCACAAATTCTAACCCTATACCCCAAAAATTAACCCTAAACCATAAACCCTAAATTCGTAAACCCTTTATCATAAATCCTAAACATTATACCCTAAACACTTAACCCTAAACTGAAAACCACAAACCCTAACCTTATACCGAAAGTCTTAAACCCAATACCCTAAACACCCTAAACACTAAACAACAAACCCTAAACTACACCAAAAAACCTTAAGCCTAAATCCTAAACCATAAACCCTACACCCTTAATATAATACCCTAAACCCTACACCATAAACCCAATTAACCTAAATCTTATACCATTTACCTCAAACCCTTAACCCTAATCCACAAACACTAACCTTATACCATAAACCCTTAACTTTAAATCTTCAAACCATCACACTACACCTTGAACCCAAACATCTTTACCCTACACCCTAACACTTTAAACCGTTAACCCTACACACTAGCATCCTAAACATTAAACCCTAAATGGTAAACCCTAACACCAAACATACATCCTAAATCCTACACCCTAACACCTTAAACCCTATATCCTAAATCCAAACCTTATACCTTAAACCCTAAACCACAAATTCTAACCCTATACCCCAAATATTAACCCTAAACCTTATACCCTAAACACTTAACCCTAAATTGTAAACCAGAACTACTATACCCAAAATCGTAAACCCTATACCCTAAATCCTAACCCTAAACCCTAACACTAAACACTAAACCTTAACCCTAAACCCTATACCCTAACCCTATACCCAAAATCTAAAAACCTATACCCTAAACACTAAACAATAAACCCTAACCTACACCAAAAATCCTTAACCCTAAATCCTATACCCAAAATCCTAAACCCTAACCAATACACTAAACCCTTAACCCTAAATCCTAAACCCTAAGCCTATAAACTAAACACATAACCCTAAATCTTAAAACCTTAACCCAACACCCTAAACCATAACATCCTTACCCTACACCCTAACACTTTAAACCCTTAACCCTACACACTAGTATCCTAAACACTAAACCCTAATTGGTAAACCCTAACACCATAAACCCTAAAACACACAACCTAACACCGTAAACACTAACCCTATACCCTAAACAATAAACAATAAACCCTAACCTACACCAAAAATTCTTAAGCCTAAACCCTAAATCCTATACCATTATCTTAAACCCTAAACCCCAAACCCTAAACTTATGCCTATACCCAAAACCCTAACTCTAAATCTTAAAACCTTAACCCTAAACCCTAAATCATATACCCTTAACCCTTAATCCTAAACCGTAAACGCTAACACCACAAACCCAAAGGCCTAAACACTTAACACAAAAGCCAAACCCTTAACCTTAAACCATTAACCGTAAATCTAAACACTACACCCTAAATGGTACTCCATAAACACTACACCCTAAATGGTACTCCATAAACCCTAAACCCTAACCCTATAAACTAAATCCTATACCATAGACCCTAAATGGTAAACCCTAACACCTTAAACCCTAAAATATACACCCTAAACCCTACACCCAAAAACTTTAAACCCTATATTCTAAATCCAAACCTTATACCTTAAACCCAAAACCCAAAACCCTAAATTCTAACCCTATACCCCAAAAATTAACCTTAAACCCTTTATCCTAAATCCTAACCCTTATACCTTAAACCCTTAACCCTAAACCATAAATCCTAACCATATACCCTAAACACTAAACCCTAACCTACACCAAAAAACGTTAAGCCTAAATCCTAAACCCTAACCCTAACCGTATAACCTAAATCCTATACCTTATACCTTAAGCCGTAAATCCTAAACCCTAAGCCTTATACCTATACCCTTAACCCTAAATCTTAAAACCTTAACCCTAAATCCTAAACCATATACCCTTAACCCTTAATCCTAATCCTAAACACTAAACAATAAACTCTAACCTACACCAAAAAACCTTAAGCCTAAATCCTAAACCCTAAACCTAACCTTATAACCTAAATCCTATACCATATACTTTAAACCCTAAATCCTAAATCCTAAGCCTATACACTAAACCCTTAACTCTAAATCTTAAAACCTTAACCCTACACCCTAAACCATAACATTGTTACCCTACAACCTAACACTTTAAACCCTTAACCCTACACACTAGTATCCTAAACACTAAACCTTAATTGGTAAACCCTAACACCATTAACCCTAAAACATACACCATAACACTGTAAACACTTGAAAAAGAATAAGATCTATATTTTTGATGAAAGACAAAAAAGACTATGTGTAATGATAAAAAAGCCAACTCAAAGGAAAATCATCCTTCAAGTCATATTAGGTAACTTAGGCCTTAAGGTACTTGATAATAATTCAAAATTACATTTCAAATACAATATTATGAGAACCTTATATATTTAGCATATGCATTAAAAGTATTTTCTAAGTATTTAAATGCATAAACAAATATTTAAAATAAGTTTTTGACAAAAATTAAATATGTATTCGACTAAAGCTTCTCGTAGCCGAACACAAACAGTAAGTCAATACCAAAACCTGAAGATCTATATTCGAATACGAAGTGTCGTGACCAAATACAGATAGCAAGTAAGTAGCTAAAACTGAAGATCTGTATTCGAATACTGAATGTCGTAGTCGAATACAGATATTAAGTTAGTAGCTAAAATTGAACTTTTGTATTCGACTACAGCTTCGCGTATTCAAATACAACTCAAGTCAGTTGCAAAAATCACATACTTGTATTCGACTAGGATGTATTGTATTCGAATACGAAGTTCAAATTTTGAATAAAAATTGAACGTTACAGAAATGTATTTGAATAGACTATGGCTGTACTCGAATACAACTTCGAAACAATGCAATTTTTCAGTTCTAGATCATTGCATAAGTTCATCAAAACTTATGGGAACAATTGCCACTGATCTGAAGTGTTATCTATGAAGTAAAATACCTCATAGCTTCAGTTCTTACTGACAACATCGACCTACAAATCTTAGAACTATTTTCTAAAATATCAAAACACTTTTAAAGCTTCATTTTCATATTTTCAAGTACATGTTTTTCAATTTCATATCATTAAGAAAAGTTCTCAGTTGTACTTGGAAGTGTGCTTGATTAGTATCATTATACTTAGTGTTATATTCTTGTTCTTAGTTAAGAACATAATTACAAAATCATTTGAAGATATTGTATCATTTGAAGAACTTAGTGTAGATTCTTCAAGTGTTGTTAACTAAGATAGTGGTGTGCTATCTTAGGTTAAGTGTTTAGAATTTGCAACTGAAGTCTTAGTGTTAGACTTGTAACTTATTCAAACAAATAGTGGAAAATCTCTTGTGCTGTGTAAGAGGACTGGATGTACCCTTGGTTGTAAGGGGAACCAGGATAAGTTTCTGTGTGCTTTACTTTCAGTCTTTTACAAAGCTTTTGTACACTTAACACAACCAGTAAAATAACTCACAAAATTCTAAAAACCAGAAAAGTTTTTAAACACCTAATTCACCCCCCCTTTAGGTGCGCCTCTGTTCTTACAACACTAACCCTATACCCTAAACACTAAACAATAAATACTTACCTACACCAAAAAACCTTAAGCCTAAATCCTAAATGTTGAGACAAAACCCCAACTTAAATAATTTTGATGATAAAGAAAGATTAATTAAGAATTATAATTATGATTCTAAAACATGTTTTTGTATCTAATAAGTGTGCTTGAGTGTATTTATCAAGATAGGTACCAGGAAACTTAAATATATCATATCAAAGAAGAAACAAGGTAAGTCAACAAAACCAAGAACGTTCTGGTCAATTTTGAAGAATACGAAGAACGTTCTTGAGGTGCTCCAGAAATGCGAAAACGCAAATGCAGTTCCATATTCAGTTTTTGTGCAGTTCCAATTCAATCATGCTCTTTCAATCATGCTATCTCAATTAGTCTAAGAGCAAGTTAGTATTGGAAAATCCCTCTACAAATTTAAAAGACAAGAATACGCATCACTAAGATCAAAACTCATTTGCCACACAGAGGAAGAACCAAGTCTGCTCTTGAACATCAGAAGCAAAATGAAGAACATTCTTGCTTTTTGGCCTGCTCTCACCTAATCACTGACAAAGGACAACCAGTCTGTTCCCAACGGGCAAATGAGTTGTCATAAACACTTTTTGAGTCTATAAAAGAGAACTCGAGATGAATGCAATAATCAGAACTCACGTAAACAATTATCTCATCATTCATAATCAGTTTCAACAGCTTCCACCTTTTAACACATATTTTCTCAAGTTCTGTCCAGTTCTTAGAAACTGCAACATCCAATCACGATTGTGTTCTAAGATCACTCTGAGTTCCAAAGATCAGAATCAAATACTCAAACACGAGTTGAGGATATTTAGATTCTATCAAACACTTTATCATTCCATTGTAATCTCAAGACAACGTGAGTAAAAACTAGTATGGAGAAGTTTTAAAGATGCTTCTATGTTATAGAGAATGTAGTGTGTTGAAAGGAATTGGTTGTAACAGATCAAAGATTGATATGCAGAAAGTTGTGTTAAAGTCAAGAGAGTTCTTTCCTTGGATCACTTAGTTGAAAATCTCACAATTGTGAGGACTGGACGTAGCTCAAGTTGGGTGAACCAGGATATATTTGTGTGTTATATTCTTTCCTTTATCTATTTACTTTGAAGTCTTTAAATATCAAGTTCAATAGATTAACTAAAACTGTCATTTTCAACAAACCAAGAACGTTCTCCGATTCGGGATCAGAACCAATAACGTTCTCCGTTTTTCTGATTTACAACCAAAATCAATCATGAGTTAATTTTTTCGGGAAATTTTTAAAAGTCAATTTACAATTCAAACCCCCTTTATTGTAAATTGCAACTTCACTAAACCCTAACCCCAACCATGTAACTTAAATCCTATACCCTATACCTTAAACCCTAAATCCTATATCCTAAACCTTATGCCTATACACTAAACCCCTAACCCTAAATCTTAAAACCTTAACCCTAAACCGTAAACGCTAACACCACAAACCCTAAGGCCTAAACCCTTAAAGCAAAACCCAAACCCTAAACCCTAAAACATTAACCGTAAATCTAAACACTACACCCTAAACGGTACACCCTAAACCCTACACGATTAATATAATACCCTAAACCCTAAACCCTACACCATAAACCCTAACCCTATAAACCAAATCCTATACCATATACCTTAAACCCTTAACCCTTATCCACAAACCTTAACCCTATACCCTAAACCCTTCACTCTAAATCTTCAAACCTTAACCCTACACCTTGAACCCTAACATCCTTACCTTACACCCTAACACTTTAAACCATTACCCTACGCTACACCCTAAATATTAAATCCTATACCCTAACACTAAAAAATAAACCCTAACCTACACCAAAAAACCCTTAAGTTTAAATCCTAAACCCTAACCCTAACCTTATAACCTAAATCCTATACCATATACCTTAAACCCTAAATCCTAAACCCTAAATCCAAAGGCTATTCCCTAAGCCCTTAATCCTAAATCTTAAAACCTTAACCCTACACCCTAAACCATAACATCCTTACCCTACACCCTAACTCTTTAAACCCTTAATGCTACACATTGGTATCCTAAACACTAAACCATAAATGGTAAACTCTAACACCGTAAATTCTAAAACATACACCCTAACAACGTAAACACTATATCCTAAATCCAAACCTTATACGTTAAACCCTAAACCAATACCTTAACCCTAAATCTTAAACCCTAAACCATTAACCCTAAACACTAAACAAGAAGCCCTAAATCCTAAACCCTAGGATCCTAAACCCTACATCCTAAACACTGAACTCTAAATCGTAAACCCTAAATCCGTAAACCCTATATCATGAATGCTAAACCTTATACCTTAAACCCATTACCTTATACCCTAAATCTTAAACCCTATACGCTAAACACTAAACAAGAAGCCCTAAACCCTAACTCCTATGCACTAGGATCCTAAACTCTACATCCTAAACACTAATTCTTAAATCGTAAAACCAAAACCCTAATACCCTAAAGCATAAACCCTACACCCTAGCACCCTAAACCTTACACTATAAAACCCTACATCATACACCCTAAGATCCTACACCGAATATGCTAAAGCCTACATCGTAAACCCTAAGCATACACGCTAAACACCACACCTTGAACCCTACACCCTATTAACATAAATTATACACCCTAAACTCTAAACCGTAAACCTTACACCCTTGATACTATAACTTAAATCATACACAATAAACCCTACCCTATACCCAAAAACCTTAACCCTAGTACCTAAATCCTGAACCATACACCATAAACCCTAGAACTATAACCTTAATTCTAGATAACATCCTAAATCCAAATCCCTACACTATAAACCCTACACTGTACACCCTAAGACCCTAAACCCTACACTGTATACCCTAAGCCTACATCATAAACCTTATGCCTTACACGCTTAACACTACACCCGAACCCTAAACCCTAACAACATAAACTCTACTCCCTTAAGCTAGATCCTAAACCCTAAACTCAAAACTCTAAACCGTAAACCCTACACCCTTCATACTATACCCTAAACCGTACACAATAAACCCTACCTTACACCCTAAAACCTAGTTCCTAAATCCTAAACCTTACACCATAAACCCTAACCATATAACCTAAATCCTATATAACACCCTAAACCCTACACCGTACGCCCTAAGACCCTATACCCTACACTGTATACCCTAAACCTTATGCCTTACACGCCAAACACTACACCCTGAACCCTAAACCTAAACCCTACACCCTTAATACTATACCCTAAACCGTACACAATAAACCCTACCCTAAACCCAAAAACCTTAACCCTAAATCCTAAATCCTAAACCTTACACCATAAACCCAAACCCTATAACCTAAATCGTATACCCTATACCTTCAACCTTTAACCCTAAATCAAAAACCCTAAACCCTAAACCCTACACCACAAACCCTAACCTTATACCTTTAACCCTAAATCCTAAAACTAAAACCCAACACCGTAAACCTAACATCCTTACCCTACACCCTAACACTTTAAACCCTTAACCCTACACACTTGCTTCCTAAACACTAAACATTAAATCGTAAACACTAACACCATAAACCCTAAATCATAAACCCTAACACCGTAAATCCTATATCCTAAATCCTAAATCCTAAACCTTATACCTTAAAGCCTTAACCCTAAACTCTAAACCACAAACCCTAACCCTATACCCTAAACACTAAACCATAAGCCCTAAACCCTAAGTCCTACATCCTAAACCCTAAACCCTACACACTAGGATCCTAAACCCTACATCCTAAACACTTAACCCTAAATCGTAAATCCTAAACCCTAAAACATACACCCTAAACCCTACACCATAGCACCTTAAACACTAACACCCTAAATCCTTTACCCTAAACCCTAATCCCTACACTAAAACCCCCACACCGTAGACCCTAAAGTCTACACCCTAAACCCTAAGCCTTACACGCTAAACACTAAACCCTAACACACAAGTTGAGGTTGTTTAGACGAGTTTGACGACATCCTAGATGTAGAACTGGAGATCATTTAGGTGGACATCATTAATTTAAATTTGATGTATTTTTCTTCTTCTATTTAATGTATTTTGTTTCATGTTATTAATATATTTACTTTTTTTAATTATAATTATTATTATTATTATTATTATTATTTTTATTTATTATATCCGGAGAAAAATTAGGAGGTAGTTGTTAATAAAATAGAATTAAGTGACTTATTTTTCTGCAAAATAGGAGATAGTAGTTATAATAATACAAATTTATCTAAGATAGTTGTTAAAATAATTAACATGTTATTTATTTTGGCACATCTACTCAACCGCATTTTTTTCTCTTCAATTTATTGTATTTTATTTTATTAATAATATTTTGTTCTTTTTTTAATTTTTTAATTTATTAAATCACAAATAGTCCTATTTTAAAAATGAAAAAAAAATACGTGTAGTTGGTGACATTCCCACCTCCTACTGGCCAAAAAAAAAATTTCCATTGGTAGGAGGATTAAAAAGTAGGACATTTTAGTATTTTTTCCTTCAAAATAGGATAATTTAGTTACTTATTTTAAAAAAAGAGGATATTAACATAAATAAATCCCATCTTAAACAATGCAATAAAAACAAGAATAAAATAGTCATTTTGTTAAATTATTTTTATTAATTATTAGTGCATTTTTTGTTGTCAGTTATATAACATAAAATTAAAACTTGTGAAATAATGTATATAATAACAATTGAATAGTATAATTAAAAACGACAATTAAAATTACATTAAAAATGAAAAAGACATTTATTTTAAAATAAAATAATTAATTTTATACACTAAACTATGTTATAAGTCTTTATCTTATTTATGTGTATCACTAGGTTATTTATTTTTAATTTTCCTCCTATTTGAGCCTTTATGTTTAAAACGTTTGCAAAGTTATTTTTTATCTTTTAAAATGTTTATAATTTTTTCTTTTATTTTCTTTCTTTTGTTTAAGACATATATCTTTTAACATATTTATAAAACTATCATTTCAAAATATTACCGTATCATTAAAAATACTGATTTACAAGTCAACGTAGTATTATTATTATTATTATTATTAATAATCATATTTTAATGTTGTAGGAAGATGGAAAAGATGAGTAAGAAGATGATAAAAAAGATCATGTTTATCATTTCTTCAAAAAACTCTAACACTTAAATTTAGAGTTTTTCATGATAAAATCAACCTACTAGAATTTGGTACACAGATAAGTGGGAACAAATTGAAGCATGCCAGGTTACTAATTTGGTATGCTACAACTTGGACTTTGTGGCTTGTTAGGAACAAAGTAGTTTTTTAAGGGGAAATATTTTATTGCAGTAGAATATTGCACACATCAAGACACGCGTTGGCTTATGATTTGTAAGAGGAATTATTTAAGATTCAATTACTCTAATTGGTTAAATAACTCTCTTGAATGTCTTTGATAAATAAATTTATAAATGTATATGAATTGAAGCATTCTTTATACTTTTATTAATATTATTTGCTTATGAAAAGAAAATTAGACTTTTTTATTTATTAATAAAGTTATAATAATATTCTTACATCGATTTGCTCTTCAATGTTATTAACGATACATCGACGTTTTTAAAAAATATTATAAATATATTAAAAAAATGACTAAAATGAAAGAAAAAATAAAGGATAATTTTGTACATATTTTAAAAAATAAAAGATAAATTAGTAAATATTTTAAAACATAAATAAGTCAAACAACAAAAATAAAAGATAAAAAAACTTTAATTTTACACGTAAATAAAATTGAAGACATAGTGTAATTTCATTTATTTATATGATTTAACACTCTATTTAGAGTTTGATAGAATATAATCAACTATTTGAAGCCATAGTATTTTTATTGAAAAATTTAAATTTCATATATATATATATATATATATATTTATCACAATAATAATAATAACAACAACAACAATAACAACGGTTATACTAACACGTAACTGTTAGAAATTTTCAAGTTATTGTTCACAATGAAAGTAAGCTCAAGATAATTGATAAATGTGAATGAATGGACTTATTATTGATTGAATGTATTGTGATGCTGCCTTAGGAAGAGAAATCCGAAAACAAGCAATTTTCCCGGTAAAACGCAAAAAGGCCGATTTGAGATCCCATCTACGAGCGGAAATGGACTTGCAGCCTAAAATTCCCGGGAAAATGAAACTGTATCGATTTCAATGTCGGTCTATAGGCTCAAATGGACTTGCAATCAAAAATACGGGGTTTTAGCGAGTTGATCGATTTTAATGTCAGTTTATGGGCAGAAATCTATTTGCAACTAATTTTACCGATAAAACGTAAAATAAAGAAATTAATTAACTAACTAACTAACTAACTAACTGTCCTCTAACTAACTAATTATATATATACATGGTTTTTTTCTAACTAACTAACTGTCCTCTAACTGTATAACTAATTAATTAAGTAATGAAGAGATTAATTAGTTAGTTATAACATACACTTATTATTAAAACTTGAATTACACAAAATTACAATACGGAAAACGTTCTCCGTTTTCTAACACAGAAACGGAGAACGTTCTCCGTTTCCAACACTTTCCCTTAATTCAAGTTTCTAAGTGATTTCACACTTAGCAGTCTTCTTAATTCTTCAAATCTACTTGTTCTTAGAGACTTGGTCATAATATCAGCCAACTGCACTTTAGTTTGACAGTAAATGATCTTCAATTTACGTCTTCCAACTTAATCTCTTAGAAAATGAAATCGTCTCAATGTGTTTGCTCCTTCCATGAGAAAATGGGTTCTTTGCCAGATTTATTGCTGAGATATTGTCTATCATTAATGGGAGATTAATTAGTTAGTTATAACATACACTTATTATTGTTAAAACTTGAATTACACAAAATTACAATACGGAGAACGTTCTCCGTTTTCTAACACATAAATGGAGAACGTTCTCTGTTTCCAACACTTTCCCTTAATTCAAGTTTCTAAGGGATTTCACACTTAGCATTCTTCTTAATTCTTCAAATCTACTTGTTCTTAGAGGCTTGGTCATAATATTAGCCAACTGCACTTCAGTTTGACAGTAAATGATCTTCAATTTGCATCTTCCAACTTGATCTCTTAGAAAATGAAATCTTGTCTCAATGTGTTTTCTCCTTCCATGAGATATTGGATTCTTTGCCAGATTTATTGCTGAGATAATGTCTATCATTAATGGAATTGGCATGTAAATATCCAATTTCAGCTCTGTTGTTAATGATTCCAACCACAATGCTTGGCAGACTGCATAGCTGCCAGCAATGTATTCAGTCTCGCATGAAGACAGCAAAATCACCGGTTGCTTCTTTGAACTCCATGCTATTGGGGATTCTATGAACTTAAACACATAGCATGAAGTGCTCTTTCTATCATTCTTATCTCCACACCATTCTGAATATGAATATCCTACCAAGTCTTCACTTCATTGCTTTAATTCTGTTGCAAATAGAATTCCATGCTCAATTGTGCCTTGAATATATCACATTATTCTTTTAATTGCCAGCGAGTGAGAATGCTTGGGTTTCTCCATGAATCTGCTAACCACACCTACACTATAGGAGATATCAGGCCTTGTATTGCATAAGTATCTTAGGGAACCTACAACCTGTTTGAATAAGGTTGAGTCAGCCAGCTCCTAGTTTTGTATTAATCTCTATTGGAGTGATAGCAGGGTTGCAATCAGCCATATTGAACCTTCTCAAAATCTCTCCAGCAAACTTCTTCTGATGCATCAACAGCCCCTTTCCCGTTTCAGTAAATTCCACTCCCAAAAAATAACTTAGCTTTCCCACATCTGTCATTCCAAACTCTTCTTTCATGATTTTCTTGAATTCTGCAATTGCTTTGCTGCTACTGCCAGTTATTAGCAAGTCATCAACATATAGGCAAATTAGGATCATTGCAGGCCCTCCATTCAATGTATAATGCCTCACATAAACTCCATACTCCACTGTGCACTTAATGAATCCAATGCTAATTAGAAATGAGTCAATTCTTTTGTTCCAAGCTCTTGGTGCTTGCTTCAAACCATAGAGAGCTTTTCTCAATCTGAGCACTTTATCCTCCTTTCCGTTAGTCACAAATCCTGTTGGCTGAGAGACATACACTTCTTCTTCCAGCCATCCATTCAAAAATGCAGACTTCACATCAAGATGACACATCTGCCATCCCCTTGCACAAGCCAATGCTATCACAAGTCTGATTGTCTCAATTCTGGCCACTAGAGCAAACACTTCAGAGTAGTCTATACTCGCCCTTTGTAGGAACCCCTTTGCAACCAATCTAACTTTGTACTTAGCAATTGTTCCATTTGAAGGTGCAAACATGAGAAGGGGGTTGAATTGTGTTTGTCAAACTTGATTTCTTTTGCTGTTTTGTTGAATATTAATGTGAATTATTCAATATATAACTAATCAGATTCAGCAGCGGATAATAATAACACAACAATTTATACTGGTTCACCGTTAACTAGGCTACGTCCAGTCCCTTCCTCCAGAAGGCCTTTTCACTAATTCAAACTCCATTGAATTACAACACCATAGACCCTATAAGCCAGTCTTCCCAAACAGCCTAAAACCCCAGACTTTTGAGGAACAATAACACCTTGACTATACCAGCTAAGGCTTCTCAAACAGCCTGACAACCCCTAACTTTTGAGGAACAACAACACCTTAACTAAACCAGCTAAGTCTTCTCAAACAGCCTGACAACCTCAGACTTTTGAGAAAGAACAACACCTTAACTAAACCAGCTAAGTCTTCTCAAACAGTCTGACAATCCCAGATTTTTGAGGAACTTCACAACCTTAAACCTACAAGCTAAGTCTTTTTCTAACAACCTGACAACCCCAGATTTTAGAAGAAACTTCAACACTATAGGATTTAATATAAGGGATCAAAATTAGAATTGAGTAATTACTTCTGGAAAGTTGATACTCACAATATGCTTAAAGTGAACTAGAGTGTTTGCTTATGAATAATTTATGATGACGATCAGCTTCACACTCTAAGAAAAGAACACTTAGAAAATATTTATCTTTTAAGCATGTGTTTCTCTCCTTTGAACTCTTTGAATACTTATGAATTTTTGCTTGAGTTCTTCTACTTTTCGATGCATTAATCTTCAGCATTAAGTCTCTATTTATAGTTGAACTTTAGGACTTCACTGATGATTTACTTCATGAGTGTATTTCGATTAATCTGTTTTGAGAATATTCTGGAGTAGTTTGCTCAGATTCTGTTTTGAGTCTTTTGCTCACTGATGCTTTACTTCCGGAGTGTATTTCGATTAATCTATTTTGAGCATTTTGTTCCGCTTATGTTTTGAGCATACTTTTAGTTAGATTTTGTTTCTCGAGTCTTTTGCTCCAATTCTGTTTTGAGCATTTTTCTCAAATTCTGTTTTGAGCATATTTTTAGCTAGATTATGTTTCTCGAGTCTTTTGCTCCAATTCTGTTTTAAGCATATTTCTTAGATTCAATTTTGAGCATTTTTCTCAGATTCTGTTTTGAGCATATTTCTCTGACAGATTCCTCTGATGATATCGTCTGGACATATCCTCTGATTTATGCTTCTGGTAACGTGATCCTCTGATCTTTTCTTCTGGTGACATTTTTCATTCTTCTTCTAAGTCAAATATGTTATTTTCATAAAATACATTTGTTAACATCAAAACTTTAATTGCAAGAACCAACTTGGTTCCAACAATCTCCCCCTTTTTGATGATGACAAACAATGTATTTTTGATAATAATTTTTCTTTCTTTTGAATTTGACTCCCCCTAAGACTAAGCTTCATTTTATATTTTCTCCCCCTAAGTCTAATGCACAGATATCATATGAAATACATCATGCATCATCTTCTCATCCTTTCAAATACATCATCTTTTCCCTCAGATATTTTATCAAATATTACATCTTCTCCCCCTTTGTCATCAAACAAAAAGGATTGAATGAAGAAAAGAGATCCTCTATTTTTTTTTAATTTTTTTTAATTATAAAAGTACACGAAAAATAAAATAACATACAAAAAATTAAACTAAGCTATTAGGTTAGGAATGAAGATACGATTAAGGTTTTTCTTGATGAATTCAAACCTATCTTCAGGTAGTGGTTTAGTGAATATATCAACCCATTGATGATCAGTGTCTACAAATTGAATGTTAAGTACCTTTTTTTGAACATAATCTCTGATGAAGTGGTGTTTGATCTCTATGTGTTTGGCTCTAGAATGTAGGATAGGGTTTTTGGTTAGGCAAATTGCAGAGGTGTTATCACAATAGATGGGTATGTTGGATTCTAAAATTTTGTAGTCTTGAAGTTGATGCTTCATTTAGAGTAGTTGAGAGCTGCAGCCAGCTGCTGAAATGTATTCAGCCTCTGCTGTTGACATGGCAGTGGTGTGTTGTCTCTTACTGGACCACAAAATTAAATTGTCTCCTAAAAAGGTACAATAGCCACTGGTGCTTTTTCTTTCAAGTTTATCTCCAGTATAGTCAGAATCACAGTATCCACTCAGTTTGTATGTAGAAGTTTTCTTGTAAAACAAGGTAAGATTGGTAGTGCTTTTCAGATATCTAAGAATTCTCTTAACAACAGTTAGATGAGATTCTCTAGGATTATATTGAAATTGAGCACATATACACACACTGAATATGATATCAGGTCTAGAAGCAGTAAGGTAGAGTAATGATCCTATCATTCATCTGTAGATTTTCTGGTCAATTTTTTTCCTGATTCATCTTTATCAAGTGAACAAGTAGGATGCATTGGTGTAGCCATAGGTTTTCAATCACTCATCTTAAACTTCTTGAGAATTTCGTTTGTATATTTAGTTTGGTGAATGTAAATACCTTATGGACTTTGTTGAATTTGTATTCCTAGAAAGAACTTAAGTTCTCCCATCATACTCATTTGAAATTCATGCTGCATTAATTCAAAAAATTCTTGACAAAGAATGCCATTAGTAGATCCAAAAATAATATCATCAACATAAATTTGAATGATCAGAATATCATTGTCTATTGATCTGCTAAACAAAGTATTGTCTATTTGTCATCTTTCAAAGTTATTTTTAAGTAAGAAATTACTGATTCTATCATACCATGCTCTAGGTGTTTGTTTTAACCCATAAAAGGATTTTCTAAGTTTAAAGACATGGTTTGGAAATTCAGAATTTTCAAAACCTGGAGGTTGTTTAACATATACCTCTTCACTTAAATAACCATTGAGAAAAGCACTTTTAACATCCATTTGAAATAGTTTGATATTATTATTTGCAGCAAAAGACAATAAGATACGAATAGCTTCTAACCTGGCCACTGGAGCAAATGTCTTAGTGTAATCAATGCCCTCTTGTTGCTATAACCTTGTGCCACAATCCTTGCCTTGTTTCAGACTACTTCACCCTTTTCATTTAGCTTATATCTGAAGACCCACTTGGTTCCCACAATGTTCTTCTCTGGTCTTGGAACTAGATCCCAACATCATTCCTCTTAAATTCATTTAACTCTTTGTGCATTGCAATAATCCATCCATCATATGCCAATGCTTCACAAAATGATGTAGGCTTAATCGATGAGATTAAACCAAACAGACTTATATCTTTTAATGATGATCTGGTTCTTACAGAATCACTTCCACTTCCAATGATCAAATTTTCAGGATGAGATGACTGATATTTCCATCCAGATTTCTCTTCTGACTTCTCATAACTGATCTGATTTGATCGGGTTCGTCCTTTGAAAATGTGTCACATGCTTCTGACTTGCTTGTATTCTCCACTTCTCCATGTTCTGCTGGTTTATCTGCTTCTACTTTCTCTGGTTCTTGTAAATCTAATATAGACTCTATTCTGAATGTAACATACAGTGTTCATTGCTTCAACCCAAAATTGTTTTGCAACATTTAAATCATTTAACATAGTTCTGATCATGTCTTGAAGTGATCTATTCTTTCTTCTAACTTATCTTCAGATTTATCCTCTGAAGACTTGTCGTATGCTTGCTGGTATCTTCTGCTTTTTCATGTTCTTTTGCGTGCATCGCCTTCTGGTTCTAGTAAATCAGCTTCTGGTAGATCTGTATCAGCTTCTGGTTCTAGTAAACCTGCATCAGTTTCCTCTGGTTTTGGTGAACCAGCTTCGGTTTCCTCTGGTTCTGGTTAACCTGCATCAGCTTCATCTTGCTTTGACTTTTCAGGTCAAGCTATTTGTGATATAACATAATACAAATCAATTAATTTTAAAATAAACTCAATACATCCAAACCATTAATTATGCTTCTGGTGGTTTCTGCTTGTTTTTGAAACCACTGAAATACTGTTTCTGTTGAAGTGTTCACATCACGTGAATCACTTTGTTCCTCTGACAGTTTGAAAACTTGCAGAATACTTATCTAGCTTTGATTTTTAAGATCAAGCTTCTTGTTATCACAGTAAACATAAATATCAAACAATAATAGTATTTACAGCAAGATGTAACATCTATGTCAACAGTTTCAGTTTTACTCTGAAAATCCTCTTGTTTTTGATTTTCAGATTCTAAATCTGTATGTTCTGTGATTAGATGGTTTGAATGAAGGGATTTGAATTCCCTTCCTGGTTTGTAGTCTTAATGAATTTTACTGGAGTATTTGAAGAACTCTCTTGATTCTGATTCTTTTCTTTCTGCTGATATATCAGGTTCCTCTGATAATTTTGGAACTGATGATAATTCTGATTCTTCTGGTTCTAGAACTGATGGTAATTCTGATTCTTTTGGTAGTTCCAGGTTTGTTGATATGAGTGATTTCTGTCTGTTCTGATTTGTGTGATATGTGTGATTTCTTTGATATTTCCTGTTCCTCCTATAATTCTGGTTCTGGTTCTGATAGGTATTGTGTTTACCAACTCTTCTTCTGCCAAAGTCAATTTGCTTCTGTTTGGTAGATGTTGGAACATAGACCTTTTTCCCTTCATATATTGCCAGCATCCATTGACCAGGCACCATGACTGGTGTTTCACTTTGGTTGCTCAGAACATCTGCAACATAAACAATTTTATCTTTTGGTAGCCAAATCTGGTTGGGTCCAAGTTTGTTAGTCTTGAAAAGTTTCTTGTTTTTCCTTGTATTTAGCATTGGACAAGACAATTTGAAATGATATTTCTTGTAGCAACTAGTACACACTATATCAGAGGGAACATGTTTAAACATAGGTTTAGGTTTAATTATTGTTTCTTCAAATCCTATACCTCTATTTCCGTTCCTACTGACTCCATAAATCATAGAAGCATATTTGCTTTTTTCCATACCACTATCAAGAAATTCTTGAAGAACTTGTTCATGCATATCAGAATTACTTGTAGTATTTTCAATAGAAAGAGAGATATAATGATTTAATGGATTGACAAAAATGACTTTATCTAAATAAATGTCAAAATTATTAAGCAAACAAAATTTTCAGTAATTTTAATTTTATTTTTAATTATTTTAATATCTATTAATAATAAATTAAAATTTGATTTTAACATAGATTAATTAATCAATTAATAACTTTATTAAGTAGTCGTTTGGTTTCACGTTGAAGTGTATCAAACTGAGTCCAAATGCCAAAAGCAATTTTAATGTAGATTTACATGTTTGGCTAAATGTTTTTCACTATAATTTTTGGCACTAGAATCGATTCAAGTTGAAGCCAGGCCTCGTAGATTTACATGTTTGGCTAAATGTTTTTCACTATATATAATATTTTTTTATTAACTCCAAGTTTAATTAACAAAATATCCATATTATTAAATTATACATTATGTTTGAATCCAAACACAAGACCTTCAATTTGTGTGTAAATTTGTGTTGATAAAAAAAACAAATATAAGATCTTGAATTCCAAAAGAAATAAAATTTAAGTATATCATAGACACAAAGAGGTGACGTTTAACCTATTGAAGGAAAATATTTAGACAAGTGTCATTTTTACTTCCAACAATTGCAATAGTTACTCCAATATTTTCATTTTTTTTTAATTATTAAATATGTTAGATAGCTTTGCACTACTACACCTCCCATTCCACCCCCTTACAACTTCAACACCTCCCACTCCTTTCGTATTAATTTTTTTTGACACCTTTGTCATGTTGTTAAATTACAACAAAACAAAAAGCCACTCTAAAATCAAACTCAAAACTCCTTCTTCTCCACCATATCACTATTGTCGTTGCCAACTCTTTGCACCACCATTTCACCATCTGGTCTTTGTTAGCCACAAAATTGCTACCAATATTTTTCTCTCTTCGTGATCACGCCATTTAGATTTCAGATTTTGGAAATTACAAAGTTTTTGTTGGACCACGCCACTTTGATTATCGTTTTACAACCACCATAAGCTTCTATTGACAAAATTGGGTTAAGATATAGAATTCCTTTATGTGTGCGATAAAAACCTAAATTTATTTCATGATAGGGGCACATTTAGATCGTCTCCATCTTTTTCTCTTTTTTTTTTTTTTAAGTTTTCTGGGTTTATTAATTTTGTTGGAGTAAACGCATATTTTTATTGATAATTATTTGGAATAATTTGATTTTTAGTGAATTTTTTTCTTGAAAACGCAAAAAACTCACAATTCAATCATCGTTTGATGGTAGTTGTATTTTAAAACGTTATACACGAATCTAAACCCTACAAGATGAGGAATTTCTACATACATGTTCTCTATTAGTTATTATAGCATATATCTTCTAAAGATATATCATTCTTCTACTTGCTGTGCCGACTTGGTAGGCATGGTTATGGTTTTTTTTTTTTCTAAATGAGGAGAGTAAAGAAAAAATAAATAAATGAGAGGGAGAGACAGGCAAACACAATAACCAAAGCCAAAACAGAAATCAAAGGCAAGCAGAACTAAAATGCAAACAAGAAATAGAGGTAAACAAGATAAAGCTATCATATTATATATTTTGGGAATTATATTCCAATTTTTTTTATTATTTAATTTCAATGTTTTCAATTATAAAAAATTTGTATTTATGTTCTTTCAAAAAAACCAAATTTATTACTATTTTGTAACTGAAGTATTATTATTCGCACATCATCTCCTGATTATTAAAATTTTGGTTCAATGTATTTTATTTTCAAATTTTAATTTATTTTTATTTTTTTGAAATTTAAAAGGTTAATATTGTAAAAAGATCAATATTGTGAAAAACATAAATGTCATGCATTCAGCCCAATGTAATTTTCTAATTTCTAAAACCTAAGTCCAATAATTCAACTAAAATAAAGTATTATAATATTATTAAAAGTGGAGTTCACTTTTTTTTTCAAACAAAATTGCAACAAGTCAGAAAAGGATCCCTTTCTCTAAGTCAAGATCCACTTATTTAATTATTATATAAACGGTTCTAGAAAACACTTCACAATGATGGACAAATCTTATCATTGTCCAATCCAAACAACACCAGGTAAAGAACATAAATATGTTAATTTTTTTAAACCTATTACATTATTTAAACAACTATACATACATTAATTTATATTTTAATAAAAAAATTGATTGTAAAATAGGAGGCATACAAAGTAGGAGATAGTTGCTAATTTTATTTACAAATAAAGTTGACAGCAAAATAAAAGGGAGTTTGTTGCAAAATAGAATGAAATTGCTAATTTATTTGCAATAGACTACAAAATAGGATGAAGTTGTTAAAATATTATAGCATTTTCTTTTGCCTAATATATCTACTCAACCACATTAACTTTGAAGTATTGTTTTTCCATTCAATTATTTTGTTCGATTTTATAAATATAATTTAATTTTTTTATTATATTTTATTTATTAATTTAATAGCCTGGCAGAAGATAGCCTGAATGTGAAATGATAAACAGTCTAGACTTAATCAGATGATAAATTAATGGATCCAGAACAAGAGATTTAATCCAGATTTGGTCCAGTCCAGAAGATAGCATGGTTTAGAGTATGGGACTTCGACCAGAAGAAATGATATCCAGATTGAATCCAAAACTGATCCAGATCAGAAGGTAAAATGTCCAGATTAAAATATCATATGTCCATATTTAATTTCAGTTCAATCCAGACCCAGTTCAGAATTGGTCCAGATCAGAGGGAAAAGGTTCAGATCAATGGTCAAGATTTAAGTATATGGCCCAGTGTTGGCCGAGATCAGAAGATCAGAACATGTGGTCCAGTGTTGGCCGAAATCAGAGGATCACAACATATCAGATTGCAAGTCCAAAGTGGTCAAGATCAGAAGATCAGAAAGTGTGGTCCAGTGTTGGCCGAGATCAGAGGATCACAACAGATCAGTTTGTATGGTCTAGGTGTGGACGAGAGCAGAAGATCAAACGGTCCAAATTTAATCAAGATGATAATCAGTGGAGATATGATTAAATTTGATCAAAGTATTAAAAGGATTTGATACAAAAATAAATTGAAGTCTTGTGGAATTCAGAAGCTATTGGCGGGAAGAAAGATTTGATCCTAAATTAATTAAGAACAGGATTGGCCCAAGTTATTTTTTAAAGCAAATCTGGAGCTAAAAAGATATGTTTTTTATTTAAGAGAAACCCGATTGGCCAAGTTATTTTTGCAAGAGAATCCAACAAGATATAGCTCGAATTTAAGCTTGGAAGAGACCCTAATTCACATCTATAAAAGGAGGCTCAAAGCAGAAGACTCGGCATCGAAAAATCACAAATAGTCATACACTTCCAAAAGCAAACACTCGAGTTTTCAGTGAGGTTAATTGTGAGTTCCAGCTTTCCAGAAGCAAGCACTCGTGTTTTTCTTTCCCTTATGTTAGATCTAAGTTGTTGAAGTAGAGTCTACAATCTGAGGGAGTCAGAAGGGGTAGCAGATTACTTAACAATTAGATTCAAGGCGTTGCAATTCCTTCTACAATTTGGGGTTGTCAGATTGGTAGGAGAAGACTTGACTTGAGAAGTCAAGGTGTTGTATTCCTCAAAAGTCTAGGATTATTAGACTGTTTGAGAAGACTGACTTTGGAGGGTCAGTGGTGTTGTTGTAATTCAAGGTTTTGAATTAGTGAAATCCTTCAAAGTGAAGGGACTGGACGTAGCCTCGTTAACGGTGAACCAGTATAAAATTTTTTTGTTTTATTTTTACTTTATATCTGCTGCTAACTCTGTTGGATTCATACATCAGGTTTTGTTATAAAACTGCAAAAACAGAAAAAGTATTCAAGTTAGTCAAACACAATTCAACCCCCCTTTCTTGTGTTTGCACCTTCAAATGTAGCAGATAAGTGGTCGTGGAATAATACGCACGGAGGATTGTATTCGATACACGAGGGCGTATTTTATGTTGCGGGAGGAAATTGTCGCGGGTGTCACTGCACCTCCATTTCAAGACCTAGTGTGGCATCCTTTAGTCCAATCAAAAGTATCATTATTTGTGTGGAGGTTGTTTAAAAATAGGTTGCCTACTAAAGATAATTTATTTCACTTAGGAATCATTTCTTTTGAAGATCAACAATGTGTAGCAGAGTGCGAATATGTTGAAACAATCTATCATTTGTTCTTTGCATGCTCTCTTTTTGGATATGTGTGGTATGGTGTTTTCAATTGGTTTGGACTATCGGGTGTGTTTTTTTATGGATGCAATCAATCCCGCTAACCAATTTTATGACCTTTTTCATGCAGTCGTGTAATGCGTCAAAAAATTAATTTAGTTTGGTGTGCGGTGACGTGGGCGATTTGGAATCAATAAATGAGGTGATTTTTGTTCACATGTTTTGAATGAAAATCTTATTATTGAGCATGTTAAACTTTTAGCATAAAAGCAAATCAAATTCATGTAAAAGGATTTTGTTATAGGTATAATCAATGATGTTCTCAACCATTGGAGTGCATTGGCATCACTTGTGGCTAATTATTTGGTTCTTGTTTGAGTAGTTTAGTTTGTGTTTTTGGTTTGTTTTAGTCATACGGTAGAAAAACTGTAAATTTTATTTTGTTCTTGTTCTAAGCAAATCTTGTGCTTGGAATGTATCTTTAATATATTCATTTTTGGCTTGTTAAAAAAAACTAGTATTATATAGTCAAAAAAAAAACTACCATTTTCTTCTGAGAAACAAAAAAATAGTAAAATTCACCGACTTTTAATTTTTCTTTCACATTTATGTGTTGCTTGAAATAGAAAAAGTGTATTTCTGGACCAGTCAAAGTAACTGTCACCCTAAACCTAATATGTTTTTTTTTTTTTTGCTGAATAACCAATATTTTTTTTTATGATTAGCTCATATGTTGTTTTCAACGTGAATATCAATCAATAAAAATTGACACTTTATGGGACCCTTGTCCCTATAGCACTATCTCAAATGATTTTCCAATTGAATAATACAAAATGTAATTTTGTTTTATAATCAACTTGTACGAATTATTTAATGTGATTCTGTAATATGAAAATTTGATTTTGGTTGAAAATAAATTGATTTATGTTTGTATATATTAACATAAAATTGATTTTTATAAATTAAAATTGTTTAGATAACATATATCAAAATTGCTTTTGGATGTATAATTACTAAAATGAGTTTTAATTGAATTTAAAGCTACACATTTTATTTTTATTACAAATAATGGTTTAAATATTTTTTATTATTAAATTTAATAAAATTGTACATTGTAGGAAAAAAATTATTCAACAAAAAGTCCATATAATAATAATGATATTAAATTATCATTAATAGAAGTATCTAAATAAAAAATAAAAGTTTATGATAGTGCAATACAATTTACAGGAACATTGTTCAGCAAAATTTTCATTGTAGCAATTGTTTTCCTTAATTGAAAGATAGATCAGTAATTCAGCAAAAACGCAGACGATAAATGAAGATTTAATCGAAAGAGGTTTTGCCACACAATAATAATAAATATGCTTGAATATGTAATTTGTGGTGACTTTGAATTTTGATCCCAACAACCACATTTTTTTTCTATTTGATTATGTAATTTAAATCGCTTTTAATTTGATTCTTTTATCAGATTTTTTTGTTGCATTGACACAATTTGATGATATGGTAAACATGACTAGACAAATTTCACGTTGAACTTATCATTGTTCGTTACTAATCACAAACTAAATACTTATAATCAATTTAACAAATTAAAAAACAAAGAGGAAATAAATCAAAAAATCTATCTTCTTCAAATCAAAACCTAGAAAATGCAGAGAATCTAATAACTTTCGTCAAAACTTAGAAAATAAAAATACAAAGGTAATCTAAAATGAAGTTGATGTTGATGAAATCTAACAAAATAAAAATTCAGATTTGCACCCGCATTCCTCTTTTCACCCGACAAACATAAATGGAATGTTTATTTAAGTTTAATAAACTTTTAATCAATTATAGATAAATTTGGAAGCTCTAATTTCAAGCTTCACCTAGAATCAAATTTGAACAGTATAATTATGTTGTTTTTGTACCTTCCAAACAACTTTGCAAAAAGTGAAATCCACCATTGGAAATGTTATGGTGCGTTCAAGGCCTCTAAACGCGTATCCAAACATCCACTTAGTATAATTTCTAAAAGATAATTTTTTGGTGATAAATATTTAAACATGGGATCTATGCATTTCCTTGGGATGATTTTAAATTTTAAATTTTTTTCAATTTTAAAGAGAGTAACGGTGGAACACATATGTATATTAAGTGTTTGTTTAGTTTTTCGACGACGACTATTGATTTTGATTAAACTGATTTTGAATAAATTGATTTTGGTTTAAAGTGTTAAATATAAATTAATTTATGTTTCTATACAAGGTAAAACTGATTCTTATTAATTTATATGTTTGGATTGTTTGAATCAAAATTGATTTTAAATGTGTAATTACAAAAATTGGTATTAAAGTGTATATTTAAAATTAGATTTCAATTTTATTTTATATAATTATTGATATTTATGTTGCATTACTAAAACTTTTAAATTAAAATGCATATTGTGCTACAAACTTTTTTACATTAATATCGATAGTTTAATTTGATAGATATATTAATATTTTTTTACTAAATTATATTAATATTTTTGATACAATATACTCCAATTTTGATTAATAAATTCTGACAAACTAGTGGAAAAACAAAATCTTGAAGAGCAAATTAATTAGTAGCTGTGCCCTATATATACGCGCCCTTTAATGTATTATAAAATTCAAATGAATGAGTGTATCATAAAATTTATATTAAATGGATTTCATTAATAAATTTTAGTACAAACATCATGTTTAAACTTAAAATTATAAATTTTAACTTTAAATTAGAATTTATTTTACAGACAAAATTAATTTAATTAAATAATGTTTAAACAATTTTACACTTTTAAAATTGATTTAAACTCGTTTAAAAATAAAATCAAACAAACCACTTAATATACTCCGTTTAAAAAACTATAAAATGTTTGTACAATCATAGTGCGTGGCATAATAGGCCCAGAGGCAGAGGCAGACTATATGCCTACATATAGCTAACTACTCTTAGATAATTGTTCTTGCTTTTGTCCATTTGCTAAATATTTTAAAAACAATTTTATACTTGAAGAGTTGATTTAAACTCCTTTCAAAATGGAATTAAACAAACACTAAATATACTCATATAAGAAATAAATTAAACAATAATTTTGATTGTAAAAATTAAATTTAAAAACTACAAATTTGGACGAATTCAAAAATGTCAGTACAATGTGAGAATAGTGCTGTAAAATGTTTGTACGGTGGGTGGCAATATTGCTACAAAATGTTTGTACAGTCACGAGTACGGTGTGTGCATAATAGGCCCAGAGGCACAGGCAGGCTATATGCCTATATATACTTAACTACTCTTAGATAATTGTTTTTGCTTTTGTCCATTTGCTAAAATTGCCATTTACATGTGTAGTGTTAAATAAATGTTAACAGAACATGCATGTCCTTAGTAGGACAAAAAAGTGTAGTATCATTGTTGATTAAAAAGTTTAGTAATATTTTTATTTTTATTTTATGTGTGATTTTTTATTTTCAACTGAATCATATAAAATTAGTATGTATTTATTTTGCAGTGATAAAAATTTATTTTGAATTAATTAGTTTTAATTAAAAATTAAATTAAATAAATTATGTTTAGATATATATTCAAGCAAAAGTGAATTAAATAATAAAATTATGTATAAATTCAAAAATTATTAATTATAACTTCAAGTTAAATTTAATTTTAAAGACATAATTAATTCTACTAAATATTAGTTATGTGTATCCAAATCAATTTTACATCGATAAAATTAATTACGACTCTCAAAATTTAACTAAACAACTACAATTTTACTAATTTTTCTTTTTAATATATTTGTTATATAATCTCATAAGCACAGTTTCAATTTTCTTTTATAATCTCACACACGTCTCACCTACTTTTCTTCTGCACTCTCACTCATCAAATTAAATCCCTTAAAATCTCACATACAAAAACACCTCTTGTTTTTCTAACATTTATTAAACTTAAAATGATAAAGTTAAAAACAAAACCATAAACACAAACACACTTAAAGAGAAAAGAAAGAAAAAAAAAAACATTTCTTTTTTATTTCTCGAAGACTTTATAAGAAGAGAACATTTTGTAGTATGAATTTCTTCTCTTTTTGATATTTTTTTTTTTTTTTACTTTTCATTCATTTGTAATGCACTACTTGTTTATAAATTTTAATGGACTATTCAATAAGTGACTTCAACTTATTGCAAAAAAATAATCTTTTTTGATCTATTGTTTTATGGGATGAAGATAATCTTTTGACCCATTTTCTACTTGGAGTAACAGAACTCTCTCTTTTTCTAGTCTTTTAATTTTATAAACCAACAGGGTTTTTTACTTTTTTTTTCTTTTTTATATCTCCCTTTTATTCCTATTATTTTAACTCATAAATAAAATGTTAATTTTAAAGTGTCAAAATGAAAATTTATGACATAACTCACACTTATGTATAAGGGTTGGAGCGTTGGACAACATACCAAACAACTATAGAGAACAAATCAAAATAAAATGTATATTTTTCTCCCGATTAAGTTCTCCACGCAAAACACAACTTTTTTTGAATGTTTTGGAATCTGCAGGTAATTTTTTTGCAGATATTTCTGCAGGAAAATTAAACAAATTCACAACAAAGTTTTGACATGAAATTCCTCCAAGACATTTTCCTACAACCTTTCTTGTAGAATTTTCCTGCAGACATTGTGGCATGTAATTACGAAGATAATTTTGTACGAAATTCCACATGAAAATATTATTCGTAGATAGAGTCCAAAATTAATATTTTTGCAAGTAATCCGCAGCTAAATCTGCACTTGGTGTTTTCTTATGACATATTTTAAACTGTTGATTCCAATTAATGCAAAAAGACATATGAAAATATTTTGATTTAATTTTTATAATTATATTTTTTTAATTATTTAATATTAGTCTTTAATTATAATGTATAGAAATTAGAACAAATATTAAAAAATCAAATTTCTATGCTTCTATATAAAGTTTATATCTTGTTTACAAATCGTAAATACCAATTAAAGCATGGTCCTAAAAAAGCTAAAAGTATAAATAAGTATACAGTACAACCAAATACAAAGCTAAAGTAATTTCATCATGCTCTAGCTTATTCCTTCCAAGTATATTTGCTGAAAGCAGCCAAATGTATATGCTTCAAGGTCTTAATCAAATCTGGTCTAGTTGAATATACAAGAATTATTGATACAGATTCTGCGTTTAACTGCGCAGAATCAATATTGTAGCTTGCTCTGACATAAAAACATATACTAAGTTAAGAAATAAGCAAAGTAATCAATCTCACAAAATTTCTACAAAGGCAAAAGCTGACAATAAGTTCGTAAGAAATAGAATAAACTTACTTGAAATTGGGCAAGTACCGATTTAGCAAGAAAATGAAAATAACCTTAAAAATTGAGTTCAATATCAAAATTAGCTTCCCACGAGGCAAACAAATGCTGAAACCACACGAAAAAAACTGAAGAAGTTAAATCTCAATTATTATAGTCGGATGTTCAGAAATTTCAAGAGGTGATTGGATTAAGAAAGATTAAATGAAAACAAGTGTGAGTTATAAAAAATATCAAGAATCACTTACAAGAAATGATGAGTTCAGGCGCAACTTCAAAGTACGTCCTTAGAACAAGAAGCACTTGTAAGAGCAACTGAGCCAAATATATAAACCATACAAATTAAAAAATTAACAACGTATATATTGTATTTGATTATTTTACTGATATTCCAAACAAAGATCTTATAAAGCCAACAACTTGACACAACAAATCTTTAATCCAATGACTTTCAACTTTCAAGAATGTGCAGGATATGGATGATTGACTGATGTACAGTGGCATCAAAGTACCAATGTGAATAAAGAAAACACATCCAAATTATATCATCAAATTAACGCAACTTACAGTGACATCAAGTTATATCATCAGCTACCATAATCGAAGAGACATTGTCTTAAATATATCAAAAATCAAATTTGGAAGGATGAATCAAAAAATAAGTTGGAAAAGTCAATGCGGCATCCCTCTACCTCTCTCTTGATACTCCACATTTTGAAACCCTGGAATTTTGAAAATCATCTTCACAAATATACCTTTATTTAGTTAATAGGATTAGCCCAATTATTTAAAGTAAAAAAACTAAGGTCATTTGACCGCTTAATACAGGTAAAAAAATTCTAATGTTTTGACAGAACATAATGGAATACAACATTAAAACAGACCATGAATGTTTTGAAACTAAAGAATAAAGCATAAACAACATAACTAAAAAGTGCATTCTCTTTTTTTCTAAACATAGCTTAGCAAAACCAATTTTTCTGCAAAAACAAACAATAATCCAAAACTCAATTCTATTCCATGGATACTAAGATTAACCATTCTTATCTATAAATTGAGAACAAAAATTAAATCAAGGGAGGCAATTTTGAAATTTTTCAGTTTTCATTTTTTAAGCTAGTAAGGTTTTTGTTGGTAAGATACATGAAACACCACGAAATGAGTTAAGGAAGAATACAACAATTCAAGACAACATCAAAGATACAAGAGAAAATCAAAGAGTGTAACAAATATTCAACTTTTGTGGTAACTATTTCTAAACTCTTCTTTGTAACAATTTTATAGTTTTGTTTAGTGGTATACCTTTAATTTGAATCTTGTTGTACCATAAATAAGCATTTTAATTTCGTTAAAAGTCTTATTAAATTTTGTTAGTTTTATTAAATTCTTTCAGAATTATAATAATTGTCCTCTTATTCTTTTATTTAAATTATGGACTAAGTACAATTAACATCAACCAATGTTAAAATCATATACATTCCAATTTCATTCTCTAATTTATCACTATCATCTTTAAAAAATAAATGAATCTAAAATCAATTTTTAAATATTAGATTAATTAGATGTGACATCTTTTTAATCTTTGAATTGTTGAGTCACAAGTTGTACCACTTGGTGGCTTTAAAACTCAATTTTAAAACCGAAAATAATAAAAAAAATATTTTTAAACGGATTAACTAGATGAGACATCATTTTACTCCTTGAGTTGTTGAGACACGAGATGTGTAATTTGATAGTCTTAAAACTCGTTTTTTTCAAAATAATTATTCAAATCAAACAAACCTTTTTCTGTCAAAACAATTGTTTATATCAACAATCAACACAATTTCTTTAAAAGCAATCAACACATCCGCATTTTCTATCAAATAATTACGTAGCTTTGATTTCTCCATCGCACCGGGAGATACGTAGGAGTAAGATCACACTCTTGTCAAGCACATTAATAAAAAAAATTATTTGTTCATAAAATTAATTCTTCATTTTTTTTTGTGAAATACAAATTTACTAATAAATTGTCCATAAAATTCATTGTCATTTTCAGACATGCATCACATTCCAGGTTAAAAAATAAAATATAAAGAAATCATCTTCATATGTGCAAAAGTGTATAATTTCTAATTTCATATTGAATGAATTGACCATTTCACATAATACACTGAAATTAGTCGGACACAAAGGTCTAAGTGACATTAGCATAAAGTTCACATTGCATATCTCATTACACCATCATATAATTCTAACAATCCTAATAGTACATGAAAAGCTCATTGTAAATAGCCAAAATTCAAAAAAAAATTGCATGTACTGCTTATTAAAAAATGGAAGAAAAAAATCAATAGTCCACCCTTTTGGTGGCTAAATCTACATTTCACGTTACATTTGCACATGCATAACAAAAAAACAATGTAGTTTGTATTTGTTCACTGACTTTTTTTGATTCATTTAGCATGTTAACATATTATTTTCATTTGAATTTGAAATAATGTTAATCATCTAAAAAAAAAGTTAAATATTTAAACAGTTAGTCTCATACTTATGAAACATTGTTACACATTTCCATCATAGTCTTACATATCATATTTTCATTCATGCAAGTCATTTTTTTCTCTCTAATGAAGAGAAAGAATTAATAAATTTAGAAATAATGTTGCATTCATGTAATGTTTTTTTCCATGAGTGGTTTGTATTCTTGAAATGATGCTTATTTGCAAAAAAATGTTGAATTGATCACTCTTCTTTGAAAAATAAGATTTGCCAAATCATAAATGAACTCAAAATCAATTGGGAATCTTGAGAACACACCTAATAGTCTTTTGTTGACAAAAAACATCTAAATATAATGGTCAAATTAGTTAACTTGTCTGATTGACATAATTGAAAAAATTTCAAGTAAAAAACTAATGTTACCTTTCTTTGAACCATTCATTTAATGAGCATGCATGTCATGTGTTTTCTACTCTTTCATGACCCCGTTAATGTCCTCATTTCTACACAATTCCTTCATTATTCTTTGCTTTGCGATCTTGCCTCAATCTCTTCGAAAAACTTGGTCTCATAAATTGAATTTGAAAGAGACGCCTAATGGATTTCCAATAATCAAATCTCACAAAGTAATACTTTGAAAGTTCCAAATTGGTGCAAGTCCTTTTTTAAAAAATTGAATAAAGGAAAAGTCCGTTAAGATTGAAAACCTGTAGTGGCATCCTAAGCAAAAGTTAGGGCAAAACAAAAAAAAAATAAAAAACAAAAAAAGCAATTGAATAGATCTGTCAAAGCTTTGTCCTGAAATTAATTGTTTTTTGAAAATAAACAATCATGATTTGAAATGAATCTTACATTTGCCTTTCAACAGCCAAAAAGAGAGACAAAAACCATATCCCTTGCTTCCCCCTTTTGAGCCGAAAAGTGAGACTTTTTTTTTCTTCTTTTCAAATATCCAAGACAAAGATCACTTCTATACTAGGAGTTTATTTGATACCTCGACACATATGCATTACTTATGATATAAAAAAAGATAGAGAAATAACTAAAATAGTCTATCTGTCAAAGTCCATATATAAAGGAGATTGAAAAAATCAAAAAAAAAAAAGAAAAAAAAAGAAAGAAAACATGAAAGTAAGTGCAATACAAATTTTGGATTGATACCCCATGAAGTAAGTCTTTGTTCTAAAAATCATTGTCTTAACTGACCTTCGAATAATTATTTGAGCCTGATACATAATTTTTTTCTTCATAACCCTCTTAGTCATTCACCACATTACATGTCTAAAAGATCCATTCTGATAAATGATTGGCTGTTCATTATCTGAATTTTTTAATTTTGGGATAAAGTTACAAATCTCGTTTGCAATATGCTAAAATAATATTTAAGGACTTGCACGCTCAGGATTTTTTCAAAGAAAGAGAACACTTTGACAAAATTGTGGAGATCATCAACAAAATCAAATTCTTTGTACATAAATTGATGATAATTATCATAATTATCAATGAGGGAAATCTTTCAAATGATGGACCAAAATTGACGCATTGAGTATTCATATGTTCTATAAAACAATTGTCATTCATTCAGCCCATTGTAACACCCCGAGTTTAAAACACAGCGCGAGTGTATTTTTTTTTTAACCAAAATAAATAAAAGAATTTTTTCAATTTACTTCAGAATGATTAAAATCAATTCAAATTAAATATCATTCGACGTCATAATCCAAAATAGAGAAGTAATTAAATAATTACATCACGATTAATCAAGTAAATTATTTTTGGGAATTTAATTCTTCAAAATATATCAAAATAAAGATACATCTAACAGCTGTATCCTAGACCCACCAAAATATTATAAGAGTGCGGAAAATATTAGCGGAAAAGTTATACAATAATTCCCATAATAAGTGAATACAGCCCTCAACACTAGGCCCTATACAAAAAGTCTAGTCTGATCATGCACTAAGCTACAGTAGCACGGTCTCCACCGCATCCTCTACAAGTCTCGTCTTCAGCCAGTTGTCTGTCCCTATGCGTTGTCCATAAATACTCCGTATGCGAATATCAAGGAAAACTAACGACGTCTCCGTCGTTAGTGTAACCGTCGGTGGGACGGGTTTGGGGTTCATCTGAGGGCAAAGCCCAATTTCCACAATAATAGTAAAGGGTCACCGACCGAAATTAACAATTAACACATATCATTTATATCACAGTAACAAACATATCCATGGCATAACATATAACAATGATGATAAATAAGGATGCTCATTTTGAAATTTTATGACATGTATGCCTTTTCAAACAGCAACCAATTAATATGGAAAACATGTTGTAATTACAACTAACACTTCAGCAAACACAATCATTCATCAGAAATTCAGAATTTATAAAGTACTTACACACATCAATTTCCAATCATCAACATATATTCAAATCGTGACCCACCGGTCAACCACCCCGATGCAATATGTATATACTCATGTATTCAACTTCTTGGAATTACCAAGGTGCAGTCGCTCACAGACCAGCACAATTTAAATATGTTGACTTTAAGACCAGGGTGTAATCGCTCAACAGATCAGCACCAATGCAGTCGCTCAACAGACCAGCACTCGTGCAATCACTCAACAGATCAGCACGTTTTTGCGCATTTCAGGGTACAGTCGCTCAACAGACCAGTATCAGTGCAGTCACTCAACAGACCAGCACTCGTGCAATCGCTCAACAGATCAGCACGTTTACACATTACTTTGTGGCCCATCGCGGATACCACCTGACTTTGCAATGCATGAACATGCAGTGTTTTCTCTTCACTAAAAACAGTATGCAACAGCAGTAAAATTCAGCATTTCCATCATTTCCCCAAAACATCTCAACACAATTAATTTCATTATCATCACATTAATAATTAAACATTCAAGCATCTCATCATTTCCGCTTCACATTATCTAAAAATTCCATTCTTATTTTTCATAAGTCTTCCCAATGTTTCCCCAACTCTTAAAATTCATAAAACAGGGTTTAAAACTGAGATTTCTGGAAAACATGAATCTGTATTCGAATATAGAAGCCAAAACAGTGCATAATCAACACTCTGTATTCGAATACAGAGGCTGTCACAGTGCAAAAATCAATATTTTCCCAACATCTTTAAAGGTGTCCAGAACCTCACCATCTCCTCTTCAAAATTACTTCAAAAACTCCATTTTAAATCATTACAAATCTTTCCAATGTTTCCCAATACTTTAAAGTTCACATGACAGTGTTTAAAACTTGATTTTTTGGAAAACACGAATCTGTATTCGAATACAGAAGCTAAAACTTGAATTTATGGAAAAACACGAATCTGTATTCGAATACAGCTCCCTTTTATTCGAATATAGAAGCTAAAATAGTGAAAATCAGCATTCTGTATTCGAATATGAGGTTGTCGTAGTCGAATACAGATGCGAATACAGTGGCAAAAATTGAAGTCCTGTATTCGATTACGACAGGGTCGTAGCTGAATACAGAGGCTAAGTTAGAAGCAAAAATCCTTCATCTGTATTCGAATACAGAGGCCCGTATTCAAATACAATTTCGAAAACTTGAGTAAAACAGAAGATTGGCAGGCTGTATTCGAATACACTCATGCTGTATTCGAATACACCTTCGAATTCAGTGAAATTTTCTTGAGACTTCAACACATTTTCAAACTTTTTCCTTTGGAAAACCAACAACTCTAAAACAGTTTTACCACTCTTTTGCAAGCCACAAAACTCATACATTTTTCATCAATATAGATTTTCCAGAAAAGCACTTTCATCATTTTAAATCCTTTTCTTTTGAAAACACCAGCAACACTAGATTATCATCAACATGAAAGAAAACAGAATCACCAACACCAGATCATCATCACAGTTTTGCTTAAACCACCCAAAACAGAATGTCAGGCACAGCAAAAAGACATTTATAACCATTTACATTTTGATCATTTCTCAAAACACATGTGGAGTATTTTCCAGCTTTCTCACACAACAGAACAACACTGATGTATTCAGCCAAAACAGCAAGCATCACATATCTTCAAACATCAACATAATGCATTTCTTGCATTTTATAACGACATACAAAACAATTTTATGAACATGCATTTTGATCATCTTCAAAATAACATGCAAAACATTTTTCATCTTTCCCACACAAACAAAACAGCATTGAGGTAACCACCAAAACAGCAACATCACATATTGTTAAAACCTCAACATAATGCATATTTTCATTCTTCAAAGTGACATACAAAAAACAGTTTTTCTTCAAAAACAGTAATGAAACAACAATTATGCCATAACAGTATGCATTTACAGCCCTAATGTAAACTAGAAAGTGGAAGGTGCCCCTTACCTCTGTTTCGTTTCTGCTCTCGTTCAGTTTTTCGCGACAAAAGTCGGTGAAACTCCCGCTCGCGTTTGCCGCTACGAAAGTGAGTTCTCTAGCTCCGTAATGATGAGGAGAACAACTTTTGTACTGGACGTTTTCTGGTTTGGTGCTTGGATTTCCAAGTAATCTCACTTTTGAGGAATTTTTTTTTTTTAACGTGAAATAGAAATCAGAATGGGATGAAGATGGGATACGGTTACAGTTACATGCAGTATGGAGGAGGTATGGTTTTCTGCCTTTGCTCTTCCTCCTCTTTCATATTTATAGGCATTTGTAGGTGCCACCTCACCCGACACTTGTCTGGTCCTCCATCACTTAACCAATTTCGTCGCAATTAGCCGATAATCCCTTAATTAACTGCCCAATAATTTAATTACTCGTAATTAAATTAATTTACTCTTCATCCAATAATCTTAATTCATCTTCCAAAATAAATATTTATATATAAATATATATATTCACTCAAAATATACATATATTAAATATTTTACAAATACCCATTCTCTCCACACTCATTAAGACTTCCGTAATACGAGACAAGTCTTTCAACTTTATACTCTAAAGCGGGGGCAACACCACCGTTGTTCCAGTCGAACATTGTGCCTTCCAAAATTATAACTTGGGGCAATACTTTCACCATTTTTTCTAATCACATACACAATATTTTGTATATTCCAAAATGAGGGCATTTTCTCTGTCATTTATTCAAGGATTGAGTATCTCTGAATATCAAATTTAAGAAAACTCCTTATCTTTGATTCTCCATATATCATCTGAACTTTTTTTTTCTCTCATCATCCACATACTGCATAAATGGGACCCCTCCCCCATCTTTCATTTTTTTATTCCTACAAAACTAATTTTGATTTTGTTTTCCCAATCACTCATTTCATCTCAACATCCTTTCACATCTTAACCAACTATTTCAACCTTATTTTCACTACCATGCCTACTTAATTAAATCATGCTTCAAAGAAAGAGAATATAAGATTCATTGACATGACCTAACAATTCTTTGGAAAATCTTCAATTAACATCTTTGACCAAAAAGAATTAAGTTTTTCTAAAGAGTCTGAGTCAAAAGAAAAGACTAAGGTGGTGAAAATTATTCGACGATTGTAGTAAAAAACTATAGTTCATCATATTTTTACCAAAATGTCATCATTCAACCATTGATGGTGACTACAATCATCAAGATGAAGGTGCAACACAAGAAAGGGGTTGAATTGTGTTTGACAAACTTTAATTCTTTTTGTTAATTAGTTGAATAATAAGCAATCAGAGTATATAAGCAGCGTATAATAAAAATTAACACCCTGAATTTATACTGGTTCACCGTTAACTAGGCTACGTCCAATTCCTTCCTTCAGAAGGCCTTTTCACTAATTTAAACTCCTTTGAATTACAACACCATTGACCCTTCAAGCCAGTCTTCCCCAACAGCCTGACAACCCCAGACTTTTGAGGAACTACAACACCTTGATTATACCAGCCAAGTCTTCTCAAACAGTCTGACAACCCCATACTTTTGAGGAACAACAACACCTTGACTATACCAGCCAAGTCTTCTCAAACAATCTCACAACCCTAGACTTTTGAGGAAATTCACAACCTTATACCTACAAGCTAAGTCTTTTTCTAACAACATAACAACCGCAGATTTTAGAAGGAACTTCAAAACTATAGGATTTTATACAAGGGATCGAAATTAAAACTGAGTAACTACTTATGGAAAGTTGATACTCACAACAAGCTTAACTTGAACTTGAGTGTTTGCTTCTGAAAAATTTATGATGACAATCAGACTCACACTCTAAGAAAAGAACACTTAGAAAATATTTATCTTTTAAGCAAGTGTTTCTCTCCTTTGAACTCTTTGAATACTTAGGAATTTTTGCTTGAGTTCTTCTATTTTTCGATGCTTTATTCTTCAGTATTAAGCCTCTATTTATAGTTGAAATTAGAGATTCACTTTGATCTATTGCTTTACTTCTGGAGTGTATTTTGATTGATTCTGTTTTGAGAATATTCTGGAGTATTTTGCTCAGATTCTGTTTATGGAGTCTTTTGCTTCAATTCTGTTTTGAGCATTTTGCTCAGATTGTGTTTTGAGCATACTTTTAGCTAGATTCCTTTTCTTGAGTCTTTTACTCCAATTATGTTTTAATCATTTTGCTCAGATTCTATTTTGAGCATACTTTTAGCTAGATTCTGTTTCTTGAGTCTTTTACTCCGATTCTGTTTTGAGCATTTTGTTCAGATTCTATTTTGAGCATACTTTCAGCTTCTAATTTTTGCCTCTAATGAGATCCTCTGGAATTATCCTCTAACGGGATCCTCTGATTGTATCCTATGATGGGAACTTTTGATTATATCCTCCGATGGGATCTTCTTATGATATCCTCTGACAGGTTCCTCTGATGATATCCTCTGGTGATATCCTCTGGTAATATCCTCTGATGATATCCTCTGGTGATATCCTTTGATGATATCCTCTGATGATATCCTTTGATGATATCCTCTGGTGATATCCTATGATGATATCCTCTTATGATATCCTCTAATCACCATCGTCTGGTGATCATCCTCTAGTGACGTCATCCTTTGATTTATGCTTCTGGTGACGTCATCCTCTGATTTCTTCTTCTGATGATGTCATCTTCTGATTTCTGCTTCTCGTGACGTCAACTTCATCTTCTGGTGGCATTTTTCATTCTTCTTCTAAGTCAAATATGTTATTTTCAAAAAATACTTTTGTTAACATCAAAACTTTAAGTGAAAGAACAACTTGGTTCCAACACAAGATACATTAATTTGAAATAGTTGAGTGAAAATAATGATAAACATAAACATGACAAACTTGATTTTGCTTGAGTTTGAGTTCAAATCTTGTTTTATATATTAAAGTTTTTCAACGAAGTGATCAAGTCAAGGAATTCATTCTTACACAAAAAACACCTTCCTCACCAAACAAGGCAATTGCATCCTCTTGTTCTAAAAAATGAACAATCATAATAAACAAAAAACTAAAGATTAGGTGTGCATCTTGAATTTTTGCACGAGTAGATACAATCATAGAGTGTAGATCCATGCATCTTGCGCTTATCATGTATGCATCATTCTAGCATCATATCATGCATCTCACCTCATGCATTTAGGCATAACTTGACACAATTCATACACCTTGCATCATGCTCACATTTAAAGGTCTCACAATCTTCTAATTATATGGCATGTCGCATGCGCGCACCAAGCCCAGCGTTCAAATGGCACGCAAATTATTTCCCAAATACCACTCAATCCCTAAAAATTCACACAAATCAACCAATAGACAATCTACTCAGTGATTAAAATAAGATTTGATCGTATTGGAGTAACCTTTAAGATGTACATCTTGCTTGGTTATGACTAATACTTTGTTTGAGTTGTGGTAACTTATTGAATGTACATTCTGTTTGGTTATCACAAGCAAAATTTATGGATAAATTTAGTTGTGGCAACAAAAAACTAGTCCTATATTTCCATGACATGAGTTGTGGCATCTTAAAGATCCTATAAAATCTCAAAAGGTCCAATTTTCATCGGCAACTCAAACACTAAGTCCAATCTTCATTGGCACCCTAAAGTCAAATATTCACTGGCGAATAAAAAGTCTGATCTTCATTGGCACCTTGAAGCCCAATTTTCATCCGCAACTAAAACACAAATTCCAATCTTCATTGGCAAACACATAAAAAATGTCCAATTTTAATTGGCAACTAAAACACAAAGTCCAATCTTCATTGGCTAACACATAAAAAATGTTCAATTTTCATCGACATCTGAAATCCAAAGTCCAATATTCTTTGGCATCTCCTTAAAATCAAGCTTTATTGGCTTTTTAAACCCAATATCCACTTACATCCATTACCATCATCCGCTGGTAGCTTAGAATGCTTTGGTACACCAAAGCAAAATATCCATTGGCATCCACAACATATACCTATAGCATCCAACACCTAAGATCTATAAGATGAAGTAGTTAGAATATCACTAGAAGGGGGTTGAATAGGATATTTGTGGTTTTAAAAATTCTTTTGAGTTTTAAAGCTTTATCCTCTTCGAGAGGATGAATATCAGAGGTTGTAAATTTAAAACGTAGAGGTTTAGTTGATTACCAAATGATAAAGAGATAGAGAGAAGATAATGACACACACAAACTTATACTTGTTCAACCAATAAAGGCTACATCCAGTCCTCACACACTTGTGAGATTTCACTAAGTATCAAAAACGATTAACCTCTCACTGAGGTTGGTTACAATTTGTGTATTCTATAGCTTCACCAAGCTTACAATATTTTCACTCAGATTTCAACTTCTCTCAAGTGTATCTCACTTGGAAATTACAAGATGATATGATGTAGTTTGGGTTGTTTATCTTTGTTCACACTTTCTATAAAGATATTTCAGAGATCTAGTGTAAGATTATAGAAAGTATGAAGAGAGGATTCTAATGCTCTTGGTAGCCTTAAACTTTTTCTTTTTATGCTTTGTTGTACTGAATGAAGAAAAGCGACCTTTATTTTATAGAGATAAGGAAACTTTTTCTTCAAGAAAGTTGTCCTTTATGACCGTTATCTCAAGTTGTAATGGTCCTTGAAGTTTGTCTTGAATTGCAAAAACGTCATTGAATCTGTCCTCATTCAGCCTTGTACTTAGGAGGTTGATTTTCACGAAGCTGTCTTGGAGGTTAGACCGTTCTAGAAGCTTGACAACTGGAAAGTGCTTTTTCCCTTTTTTCTTTTCCAAGATATGTAATCTTACTTTACGTGACAAGTGCAACCTTTTGTACTTTAGTACTTTTAGTCATTTCTAATGCAGGAGGACGAAGAGGCATCATTCATCCTCTAGCGTGGAACTTCTTTCTTATGACTTTGTTTATTATTAAGCTATTCGTCTAGAAATTTGTCTTCACTTAATTTTTGACTTGGATCAGTGTTTCAGTGATAAAGTATATTGTCTTCCATAAAGATGCATCCTCTTACCGTTCATCCTCTGATAGGAGGATAAAGCTTCTATAAATTAGGACATGGCTTGTACTTTTGTCTTTTGAGATTCAAACACATGGGTTAGCAAAACATAGTTGTTGGAGGCCTTGCTAAGTTTCCTTGGACTTGTCTTTATTTGCAAAGCTGCCATTTAGCCTTTATCCTCATGTTTGAGTTGTAGGAGGATGAAGCTTTCATTTGTGATGTGACTTGTACTTTTTGACTTTTCCTTTTCTCAACAATTGTAGTGTATTGCTTTATTAATCAAGGACATTGTTTTTTTATGCTTTTGTACTTTTACCTATTTCCCATGTGCAAGGATGAATGAGTTCATCCTCTTTTCTACTTTGTTCGTCCTCTTTTCTATTTCGTTTATCCTCTAACATAGAGGTCATGAAGAAATGTGTAAAATACACTCCTTTTGATCAAGGAGGTGAGGAACCTATTTTCTAAATTTAATACACTCAAGAGCACATGTTAGATAACACACATATTCATAATCTTTGAAATAATTTTGTTATCATTAAAACATTTGAGAGAGATTTTGTCTCAACATAAGACACCTCTAACCCCAAAGCCCAATATTTCATTGGCAAGTAAAAAGTCCAATTTTTATTGGCACTTCAAATGAAAAGTCCAATCATAATTGGCACCTCATAGTCCAAAGTTCATTGGCCCTCCAAAGCCCAACAGCAAGCAAAAAGTCCAATCATAGTTGGCACCTCAACCAAAGCCTAACATTCCATTGGTAACGTAAACGCCCAATCTTCATTGGCACCATATAAGCTCACGTCCAATTGGCAACCAAAAATCCAATATTTATTGATACTGGAATCTCATTTTTCATTATCCATTGACACCCAACACCAAGGATCTACAAAGTACCCTATAAGCCCAATATCTGTAGCATTCAAAATCCCAATAACCATTGGCACTCCAAAGCCCAATTTTTATTGGCATCACAACTCAATTTTCACTATCCATCATCACTACAGAAATCTAGGATTCCATCAACCAAATATTCCAATAGCTATTGATATCCAATTCTTATTACCTATTAGGTAATGATCACCTACTTTTTTTATCTACGCACCAATAACCAATAACCAATCTGGAGACGATCACTTACATTTTTGTTGATCTACGCATTGGTAATCAATCTAAAGATGATTATTTCTTTCATTATTGTCGATCTACATATCGGTAACCAATCCGAAGATGATCATTTCATTTGTAGATCTACACATCGGTAACCAATCTAAAGACGATCATTTACATTCTCATCGATCTACGCATCGGTAGCCAATCTGAAGAAGATAATTTCATTCATGTTGATCTACACATTGGTAACCAATCCGAAGACGGTGATTTCTTTCATTCCTATTGATCTACGCATCAGTAATCAATCTAGAGATGATCATTTTTTTCATCTTTGCCAAACATGTTTATCACATCCTTATGTCACATCTCATCTTCCACTTTCATAATTTATAGACAAAATTTAGGTCCTTATATTTAATTATCTTTTACAACGATAATATTCATATTCTCTGGTAAATATAATTAAATAGGGGCAGCTGTAATACCTCAATTTTGTCCCCCCTAAAAAAAGGTTATATCCTCTGATGATATCCTCTTATTTATGCCTCTGATGATATATCCTCTGATTTCTGTCTCTCATGATATATCCTCTTATTTCTGCCTCTGATGATATCCTCTAATTTTTTCCACTGATGGTATCCTCCGATTTTTGACTCAGATGGTATCCTCTATTTCTAGTTATGGTTCTCTCCTTTTTTTTTGTTCTTTTTATCTTTTTTCCGGCACCGTTTCCGATGTTTTCTTTCCGGCAACCCGACACTGTTCTTCCATTTTCTGAATCGTTTAGTTCTGAATCGTTTCTATTCATCCTTACCAAGTTTTTTCTCTTATTTATTCTTCTTTATGTAGTTTCAACAGTTGTTTTGATTCTTATTTTGAACATTTTAGTTTTGTTTTGATTGTTTTTTTGGTGTGTTGGTTCATTGAATTATTGTTCTTCTATTATGTCGATTTTTTTCAAACATCGTGCCTGTTTTGTGAAAGAGGAGAAGGGATTATTTTCAAAAATTGTGACTTGATTTTTTTCCTGTTATTCGAGATTGATTTTTATGTGGTTTTTGCATTGTAGCCTTGAAATCATGACTTGCAAATGATTTTTTTTAAAGAATCTTAATTATAATGAATAAATTATTAATGTTTTTGCAAGAAAAAGTGTAATGATCACGAGGTTTCATTTTATACTTCGCCCAGGGCACCAAATATCTTAGTACCGGCCTTGCAAAGGCACAACATGTTATGAAGCACAAACACTGACACTCGTAATAATTTGATAAAATGAATTAATTGAATGTAATCGATGTGTCAGTGTCAGACACCAGAACACACCTTCGTAAGAAGTAGTTTTAGTGCTACTGAGTGTAGACGCTTATAATAATTTAAGAAAATAAAAGTAATTCAATCAACCACATGTATCAGTGTCGTGTTGGACATAGATTATGAGATTGGTACAAGGTTAATGTTGAAAATAAAACTATCTTTGGGGAGAAGGTGGGAGAACTGAACATGTAAATAATTATTTTCATGATAAGGGAAAACGTAGGAGTGCTTTGGGGTGGTAGATAGTTTATATTATGGGATGAATAAGCGGAGAGGCACTGAGAATCAATGTTTTGTAAACCAAACTAGACAGCGAAGCGGTGAAACCTCTGAGTCATGGTTCAACTACTTTAAACTGCTCAAATCTGGGCGAAACCATGATCGAACCGTCAAAGAAACCGATCACTGTAGTAAAGTCTGGTTTAAGGTTTAACTATTTGAACCACATGTTTCTATTCGGTTTTTAAAAATTGGTAAGAATTATTTTTGTGAAATATTTTGTTAAAAGAAAGAACAAGGGAAAAAGCAGATATTGGGCTCCGTTTAGCTACCGTAACATAAATTTTCTCCTTGTCAACCAGTTTCTGTCATATGTCTACAAAATATAATACAAACAGACTAGTGACATTGACATAGTAGCTGAAGTTGTTCTGTGTGATATCTATTAATTTTCATCTCCCATATATATTGCCAATCACATATCACAAACAATAGCAGTTTGTTCAAATTCTACTAGTTATAGTGCTAGCACTAATACAACCGCTACTTTTGACAATGCTTTGTGTTGAATAGCGTATTGCAGAACTATAGAGATTTGTTCAAATACTACATTTTAGCACTATAGCGCCAATATAGTTGCAATTTGACAACATAGATTGTTAATTACTTTTTTGGGTTTTCATCCCATGCTAAGCTTCATATATACCACAATGGAATTTAATATATCTGGAAAGATTGGAATATGGACCCTGACCGGATGAGACTGTATATTGATTTGCCTTGTGACCACTGTTTCTCAGAAAATATTTGATGATTTTAGTAAAGATGCATAATATACATGTGTTTGTTTTTGCCTACTTCATAATCTTCATTCACAAATTTGATCTTTATCTTGAATATAAAGTAGTGCATTGTGACTAGTTCAGTGTTTCTAAAAAGAGGCTATAGTGAAATGGAATTTAAACATATTGTTGTTCCGCAATATGCAAGTACAAAGTATTGTCACATAATGACTACAGTGGCACTCTAGCACTATAACGTAGTACAATTTGAACAAACTATTATTCATGCAATTTGCAGTTGACAATGCTAGTTATTACTTACTAGTAAAAAGAATTCTTTTAACCATTTCTTTCTTATGAACTAGAATGGAAAGCACAACACTAACACCATGTAGTTTTATCCAGAATTTGTTGGGTTGTTGCATTCAGATGTTGAAGCAGTAAAACAGAAGAATAAAATTAGAGATAATTTTTGTATCTGAATGGCAGCTTCAGCAAAAACTCTCACCAACTTCAATTGCACAACAAGTGGAGATTGGACGGTTGTTTTACCCCGTCGTGGAAAATAAAGGAGAAAAGTTACCGAAGTTGGTAGAATTTTGGAAGAAAAACAAGAACCATGGGCTCCAACAGATTCTCATACAGATCCAAGCAAAGAAACAGCATTAATTGAGAAAATGGAAAGATACATTAATAGGATTAAGAACTCTCAGTTCTATCATACTTTTAGAGATCAAATTCAAACATCAATTTACGATTATTTCCGTACAGTTTTATGCTATGAGACACATATGCAAATGGTCATTTATGGTATTGGTAGTATCGATTTGTATGAGCCTCCATGTTTGCAACTTAGCATTGCAATGTGTTAGACCTTTTATTAGTATTGTTGTTATATTATTATTATTATTATAATAGGTAGAAATTATGTTTATAGGCATTAGCAGTTATATTTATAGGCATTATTGCTTAAGTTGTATAAATAGGAAAATTGATGGAAATGTCAGTAGGCAATTATTTGGGAATTGGATATTGGTAGGGAGAGACCAAGCTCTCGAACTCTTGGAAGGGAGAGACCCAAGACTCTCGAATTTCTTGGGAACCCATCGTGTAATTCTATCGTATCATCAATAAAGGTTGTTTATTTCCCTTAAACATCTATGTTTGGTACCGGTTTCTATCAATTGGTATCAGAGCATAAAGATCTTGGCATCGTTTTCATGATTCAAACAAAAAGATAAACGCACCTATCGAGGCTTTTGAATGTGGGTTTGAAAATTAGAGGTGTGTCTTTGTAGAAGACATGACAAAAAGTAGGAGAAAGTTTGCAGACATTATGGAAGCACTAAATAGAAACTCACAAATCTGTGTGAATCCCAATACAAGAAGCAAATCTGGCCATGATATAGATCAAGAGTCGCGCTGAAGAGGAGACAAATGGCAGAAACCCGAAATTCCTCTGTTTTCTAGTGAAAATGCATTTGGATGGGTAAACAAAATCGAATGCTATTTTAATTTGAAAACTGTCACAAATGCAGAAACATTATAGGCAGTTGTGGTGGCAATGGAGGGCAAGGCTCTAAATTGGTATCAATGGTGGGTATTTTCTGCACAATTCCACATGGAATGACTTTCGATCTATTGTCTTCTCAAATGAACAGAACCAACATACTTGAAGGGAAGTTATTTCTTTTAAATGGACTCTAAGAAGTAATATGAGCAGAATTTTTCTTATTTCTTCACCTTGAGGACAAGGTGATTCTTTAGGGGGGAGTAGTATTGGCCCTTTTATTAGTATTGTTGTTATATTATTATTATTATTATAATATTAGGTAGCAGTTATGTTTATAGGAATTAGCAGTTATATTTATAGGCATTATTGCATAAATTGTATAAATAGGAAAACTGATGGAAATGTCAGTAGGCATTTATTTGGGAATTGGATATTGGTTGGGAGAGACCAAGCTCTCGAACTCTTGGAAGGGAGAGACCCGGGACTCTCAAATTTCTTGGGAACCCATCGCGTAATTCTATTGTATCATCAATAAAGGTTGTTTATTTCCCATACATCTCTATGTTTGGTACCAGTTTCTATCACAATGTTGATGAAAAGAGATTTCAATTTTATTGGAAGCATAGAGGTATTTGATCTTGTTCTCACTGTAACTGAGTCTCGGGTTTTCGAAACTCATGGTTGTTCTGTCATGTCCATAAACGAGCATGGGAAGCGAGAAGCTCTAAAGCCAACAATGTTCTTCATGCCTCACTATGAAGCCGAGTTATACAACAACCGGTTGCGGGCAAACTGGAAACTGAATCTTTTAAAAAAAACATGGTGTTATTCGGGAACAGCTTTGAAACATATGAGCAGCATGTTTCATTATGTAAGAATTCACCTATTCAGAACTCTTTAGTGTATATCTTGGTTGTCCGAAGTTTCGCAAACGAATTATGCTTCTGATGATATCCTTTGATTTCTGCCTCTGATGGTATCCTCTGATTTTTGCCTTTGATGGTATCATGTGGTTCTAGTTATGGTTCTCTCCTTTTTTTTATTTTTTTTTATCTTTATGTTTTAGGGCAACAATGGCACTCTCTTCCATCTTGTCAGCCTCTATACCTTTCACCTTTACAGCAGTACACGCCACCTTTTGAACTCTTTTTAGCCACTTTTGCTTTTATTTATTTTTCCTAAACAAGCTGCATTTTTTTTGTGTACACGCCATATTTCCATTCCTCTTTTTTCTTAAAATGGCTACAACTTTTACCATGTATACAAGCAGTTAAAAAGTTATTTCTCTTTTTTCCAAACATAGCTTAGCAAAATCAATTTTTCTGCAAAAAACAAGCAATAATCCAGAACTCAATTATATTCCATGAATACCAAGATTAACCACTCTTGTCCATAAATTGAGAACAAAAATTAAATCAAAGCAGGGGGGCAGTTAGAGGTTTTTCAGCTTTCATTTTTTTAAGCTAGTAAGAGTTTTTGTTGGTAAGATAACCGAAACATGAAATGAGCTAAGGAAGAATACGACAATTCAAAACAAAAGCAAAAAATACAATCAGAGAAAATCAAAGAGTATAACAAATATTCAACTTGTGTGGTAACTATTTCTGAACTCTTCTTTGTAACAATTTTATAGTTTTGTTTAATGGTATACCTTTAATTTGAATTTCGTTTTACCATAAATAAGCATTTTAATTTCGTTAAAAGTCTTATTAAATTATGTCAGTTTTATTAAATTCTTTCAATATTATAATAATTGTCCTCTTATGTTTTATTTAAATTATGGACTAAGTAAAATTAACATCAACCACTTTTAAAATCATATACATTCAAATTTCATTCTCTGATTTATCATTATCATCTTTATTAAAATGAACATCCATGTTATTCAAAATCAATGTGGTTAAAAAGATTGGTTGAAATATTACATTTTGTCAAACTTAGTTTTAAGACGTCTAAGTTGAGCCAACTTAATGATCTTAAGCTCTAATTAATAATTATCCTTTAATAAAATAAGACCGATTGATATGTGACATCTTGTCAATGATAGTTTAAGACGCCTAAGTTGTGACAAGCTGGTGATACTAAACTTTCTTAACCAAATCCAAACAAATAACCAAACATTCTCATCAAAATCAATTTATCAAACTCAAGGTTTTCTTTTCTTTCGTTTCATCTTTTTTCTTTTCTTATCAATTTAACCAAAATAAAAACATATGAGAGGAGAGGAGTATGAAATGAACAAAATTTCATGCAGGCAACGATAGAGAGAGTTGATAGAACTGGTATGTCAGATTGAATGTAAATCTGAAGAAACTCAAAAATTGTATTATTGAAACAGAGGAGAATGAATAAAGTTGCAGTTACAAATAAACTAACGGAATTGTCTTGCAATTCAGTCCTAACCAATTACTCTCTAACTGTTAGCCAAGTGAAGACTCATATTATGTTATTTATACTAGCCATCCTAACTAATTCAGTTAGGATTTATAGCTACATAATGACTGAAACAACAGAACTAACAAATAACATACTAAAATAACAAAGCTAACACATAAATTCAGCAATTAACAGAATGGGTTGAAGCTCGGTACCTTCTCTCATACACCTTCCTAATGGGAAGTCTTGCTTGACTAGCAATCTCTGCTTGGCTAGCAATCCTCTGCTTGGCTAGCAATCCTATCAATACCCCCTTGAAAAACAACCTTGTCCTCAAGGCTGGAATAGACATCTTTTACTGCCGATCTTTCATCCGCACCAAAAATTTGCCTCTATCAAACACAAAGGTGAGAAACCCATGGGAAATGAGCAAACTCCAGCAGTAGTCGTCAACTGTAGCTGTCATAGGGAAATGGAGTTCTCCTGGGTCTCATGGTATGATCACAACTGATGCATTGGATGGGATTGTGGTCTTTCCCTTGGCAAGAAACTCGCCTAACTTTTCTAACAACGCCCCAAACTCTCATTCTGCTCTTCTTTCCTCTAGAACTTTCCCATCTGAAGCGAAGTTGAAATGTGTCCGCGCCGTCAATCCACATCCCATCCTCGTCGTAGATCTCTTTGTCGGTGTATTCTGTAGTTATGGGAAATTTGCTGCCCTTGAACCCAGGTCTGGCGGTTCGGGAGGTTTCGGCAGCGGACGGCGCACCACTTGCTTCGTTCGCAATCTCCCTTCATCCTTCAACAGTGTTGGCACCTCCGTCACCTTTCCCCTCGATCTGTCTTCGTCTGCTCTTTTTCTTGATGGTTTTTCTCCAACCAAAGTAATCAACTTGCCATCTCTAGACAAGGTAAGCTCCAACTTGCCAAAGTTGGTTTTGACCTCTCCCAAACAGGAGAGCCAATTCAAACCCAACACCAAATCCACCCCTTACAAAGTGAACAAATAAAAGTCTTGCTTAATCTCCATTCCTTGCAAATGCAAACTCAACTTGGGACACTTTCCCTTACATTTCACCCTATGACCATCCCCCACTTCCACAATGTAATAAGGAGTATCTTCCACCATCAACCTCAGTTTCTGAACTACCTCCTGAGAAATGAAGCTACGAGAAGCTCCATAATATATGAGTACCAAAACAGAATTATTTTGAACTACCCCTTGTATCTTCCAAGAATTTATGGAAGTCAGCCCAACTATTGAACAAAGAGACAATTGCAGAGAATTGAAAGTTTCTACCTCATGAGACTCAGTATCATTGTTCTCCTCCTCATCTTCTTCTACAATAATCATACAAAAATGCTTATTCTTGCATTTATGTTCTCTATGGTAGGGCTCATCGCATCTGAAACAGAGTCCCTTCTCCCTTTTGTCTCTCATCTCAACTCCGGACAAACGTTTGAAATCACCACAACTGGTTTTATTCCCTTCCCCAGCCTGAACATCCACCAGATTAGTAGCAGAGGTACCACCCTCAATTTTCTTATCTAACCAAGGCTTAGTATCTACCATCACAGTCTTAGTGTAAGAACTAGCCTTAGACATAGTGGTTGGTTTAATGAAAGTGTTGGTTCTTTTCTTAGTCCAAAACAGATTGCACCTAGCCCACCAGTGATACCAGCCCAATGCTCTGCCCTCCATGGCCACCAAAGTGGCACGCATCTTCTCCTCCTTATGAACGCTTCGTAACTTGAAATATCATTCCAAAAGGTGCGTCCAACCGTACGCATCGTCGTTGAAAAAATCGGAATCTCCAGCTTCCTCCATTAGTCGTTCTCAACGTAGTTACCCAAGGGTCTACCACCGCAGCAGCTGGTCTCTGCTTCTTCCCTGCGGACAGTCCCGCCGCCGTTGGCATCGATCTTGGCCGCGAGTGCAGTCAATTGATCCTCCGTATGCTTGGCACGCGCCTCCGCCATTTCTCGCGCTCTTGCTCCCAATCGCTCAAATCTCTCACCATGCTTCTTGTCTTCATGAAATGTGCAGTAGAAGGAAGCAAAACAGGGCACTAGATCGGTGCTCTGATACCATTGATAAAACTAGTATGTCAGACTGAATGTAAATTTGAAGAAAACTCAAGAATTGTATTATTGAAACAGAGGAGAATGAATAAAGTTGCAGTTACAAATAAACTAACGGAATTGCCATGCAATTCAGTCCCAACCAATTACTCTCTAACTGCATGCAAATTAAAGACGTTTCTGTTATTTACACTAGCCATCCTAACTAATTCAGTTAGGATTTACAGCTGACACATAATAGACTAAAACAACAGACCTAACAAATAACAGGCTAAAATAACAGAACTAACACATAAATTCCAGCAATTAACATAATGGGTTGAAACTCAGTTCCTTCTCTCATACACCTTCCTAATGGAAAGCCTTGCTTGACTAACAATCCTCTGCTTGACTAGCAATACTATCAAAAGTTTTGCATGCAGTGCTAGCTACATTGTACTACTTGTCTCCCACACAATCTTCCTCCTATCTCTATCGTACTATTTGATTCCTCAGCAATTAGTTGGCAATTGGCATTGCAACTCCAACACTTAATTCCACAACCAACAAGTAAATAATAAAGTGAGAAAAACATTTAGTTTTAGTCACCGACTCTCACAAACATTAAGGGTGAGTGAGTGAGTGAGAGAATGTTGGAGAAACTACATACTTGTACAACAAGGACACAAAAGAGAAGCTGCACAACTTACAATAAAAATAAAAAAGAGACAAAATTAAGCAAAAACAGAAAGACAAAACAAAAACTACTATACTCCTATAACAAGTCAAAATATATCATATTATTTTTTCAAAATGCTAATCACAAGAAGACAAAAATAAAGAAAACACCAAAATTGGCTTCAAAACAGACCACGTGGCTCGCACAAATTAAGTACCAACACTTTTTCATGACCCTTCTCTCCTTCATAAGGAACCCATTTCTCTGCATGCAACCGTATATCATGTACTATTAATTTTGAGTACAGTGATTTATATAAGGTTAATATTATAAATTTTAATGTGATTTTAACCATGTAAATCATTCATAATATTTGATTTACATCAAACGAACTATCTATATTTTTAATGATTAGTGATTATTTACTTATTATCTATTTATAAAGAGTGGCATATATTTAATGTTCATGTCAACTTTGATTGTTTTGCTTCAATGATATCAAATTAACTTTGTTTGTCATTTATCTCGATATATGAACTTAATCTGTTAATTGAACATTTAACAAAATTTTATTAGTAAACATCAAAGAAAAAAGAACCGACATATTAAACACATGTGTAATTATTTTACCCCAATTTTATCTTATTAATAACAAAATTTTCTGAAAAAATAAATTTTAATATATACTATTTAACAACGCTTGTCATCATTTTAATTTTCTTAACATAATTTTAAAATATCAAATAGGAGATACGTTAATTTTGACTCATTACTACTAATAGTTATTTTATTTGGATTTATAATTTAAAATCGTAAAAAATATTTTTTTTGTCATGTTTATGTGATACTAAAAAATAAAAAGAAATTGCAATTGATTTTAAAAAAAATGGTATCTAACTTCTTCATTTTCTTCTTGTAAAAAAAAACTTCTTTACTGTATTGTTTTAGTATGCTTGCTAGTTCACATGGTCATGGGTCAATTATAAGCCCTAATTACAATAAAAAAAACTATACTAGAACAAATAAAAAAAACAAAAAAAATGAGATATAAAATTTTCTTACAGTGATAGTTGTTTTCCATACAAATTGGTACACACATCTCTCCTATATATAATACTCACATTTTCTCATTGAAAAATCTTCATACACCAAAAAGCCTCTCCATCTTCTGTCATTTCCATCTTAAACAAAACAACTCTATTTTCATCTTAAACACCCACCTGTAAAGCCGACCGGAGTAGCACCAGGGCTGCCGGAGTAAATCCGGGTATTTATTTTCAACTCTCCACGGTACAGTACTCTTTCTCACTCTTTCACTCTCTCCCTCACACCTCCGTGTTCATCCGCCGCGCCTCCGTGTTCACTGCTGTGCCTCCCTGTTCATTGTACACTCTTTCGCTCTCACTCACCACCCTTGTGTTCAGTTTTAATTTTTTTAGCTTTTATTTTATTTACAGTTTTATTATTTTTTAGCTTTTTGTTCTATTTATATTTGATTCACTTTTATTAATTTTTTACTTTTTATTCTATTTAAAATGAGTTTTGTGTTTTTTCAGGTTTATTATTTGTTTAATTTTTATTTTCAGTTTTATTATTTTTGTACTTTTATTCCTGTTTTATTATTTTTATATTTTTTATTTTATTTATTGTAAATAATTTATTATTATTTTTTTGTGTTTTTCCAAGTTTATTATTTATCTAGCTTTTATTCAATTTTATTATTTGTGTACTTTTATTCTTCAGTTTTATTATTTTTGTATTTTTTATTATATTTATTGTAAATATTTTATTATTATTTTTTTGTGTGTTTTTCAGGTTTATTATTTGTTTAGCTTTTATTTTTCAGTTTTATTATTTTTGTACTTTTATTCTTCAATTTTATTATTTTTATATTTTTTATTTTATTTATATTTTATTTATTGTAAATATTTTATTATTATTAATTTTTTTATCTTTTATTCTATTTATATTTGGGTTTAGTTGAGTTTTATTATTTATTAATCTTTTATTTTATTTTATTTTATTTTTTTATTGAGAAATGAAAATATATATATATATATATATATAAAATATTCACACTAATAATATCTAATATCTAAGTTGGTTGAACTGGAGCTAACCGATATAATTGTAGTAACTTTCTTTCATTCTTTCATTAGTTTCTTTGTATTTTTTTTATTATTCTTTCCAAGTTGAAAATGTTACATATTTCCAACTTGCGGGAAACTATTAGAGGTAGTTAAAAGATAATTATGGTTAAGTGAAATGTATCAGGTTAGTTACATTAATAGCACTATATTTATATAGTGCATCATACTCTAAATGTATAACAATTTCTTCATAATAATCATTTCAAGTTTTATTTTTTCTTTAATTATTTTTTCTCTTTCTTGGGCTCAACCGTGATTCTTAATACTTATAAAGCTGTCTTGCTATAGCTGCTTTATAGATAAAAGATGACAAAACAATATAAATGTATTTATCGATTAAGTGGTAGGTTTTTTTACTTTTCTATTTTTATTAATTTTTGGGAAATAAATTTATTTGAAGTAATTAAATATATACTATTGTGCTAAGTACAAAAAATTAAAAATATATTTGCTGATATATTAAAATTTACTGTTTTCATAAAAATAATATGATTTCCTCTTGAAAAGAAATTTACAAAATAAAATTAAATGAAAAATGTGATGAACCATTCCCACAATACTACACTAGCTAGTTAATTCACAATATAAATATAACTTTTTAAAATCTCCCAACATAGTCAAAAATAAAATAAAATCTCCCAACATTCTTTCAGAAAATTGAAATTGAAGCCGTTTGATCTCATACATTTATTTTCTTCATCGTAACTTCAAATAGATTCAATCGAAAGGTGGTGACATCTAGCCTAGTACCGCAAATGAATTTCACCATGGTAGTATTAAGCCAAAAACTTTAAATAGAGATATGATATTTTTTTCATTATTTTATAAATATACCCAATATATTTTATGCATTTATACGAGCCCTTCGGCTGGATATATTATAACAATAGTGTATTGCATTGCAACTTAGTCTAATGCACCTCTATTTCAACTACCTTTGAGCCTACCACAACTATCAACGGAATTTTCTGCTTGCTTTTGTTATGAGCTTCGGTAGACGTTCTCCATGACAAATTTCAGTTCGGATGCCGTTTTTTTGTTACATTCTTGCAGTACTCAAGATGTTTGCATATGCATCAAATGTTTATTGCTCATAGACTATACAAATGATGCCCAGGTAATGCATCATTTGTATCTACTAGTAGATACAAATGTGCAAATAGTTTTAACTAGTCAAATGTTACATTACCTGGGCATCAGTAACAAGTAAAACTTGAGTTTGCATTGGAGAAAGCCATAATGGAAATTCAGCATAATGCTCTGTAACACAATAGTTATTAGTACAAAAAATCTGACAATAGTTATTTACAAAAATTGAATTTAACAATGCTTTAAATATTCAAATTACCTTTCTACTCCTAAATAAACTAAAAATGATTTTTTTTCATAATTTAAATAACTAACTTATTTGTAAGAAACTCATGATCCAATTTGTTTATTAATTTTGTCTTTAACAGTTTTTATTGCTTACAAAGCTCTCGCTATAGTTGCTTTAGAGATAAAAAATGACAAAACAAGATAAATTAAGTGGTGGATTTTTTTTTACTTTTCTATTTTTATTAATCTTAGGAAAACAAATTTATTTGAAGTAATTAAATATATATTATTGTGCTGAGAACAAAAAATTAAAAATATATTTGTTGATATACTAAAATTTACTGTTTTCATAAAAGTGATATAATTCTATTTCAAGACCTAGTGTGACATCCTTTAGTCCAATCAAAAGTATCATTATTTGTGTGGAAGTTGTTTCAAAATAGGTTGGCTGCCTACAAAAATTAATTGATTTCACTGAGGAATCATTTCTTTTGAAGATCAACAATTAATGTGTAGTAGGGTGCGGGGAAGTTGAAACAATCTGTCAATTGTTCTTTGCGTGCCCTCTTTTTGGATATGTGTGGTATGGTGTTTTGAATTGGTTTGGACTATCAGGTGTGTTTCCTATAGATGCATTCAATCCCGCTAATCAATTTGATGACCTTTTTCATGTGGTCATGTAATGCGTCAAAGAATTAATTTAGTATGGTGTGTGGTGACGTGGATGATTTGAAAATCAAAAAATGAGACAATTTTTCGTTCACATGTTTTGAATGAAAACTTATTATTGAGCAGATTAAACTTTTAGCATAGAAGCAAATCAAATTCATATAAAAGGATTTTGTTATGGGTATAATCAATGATGCTCTCAACCCTTGGAGTACATTGGCATCACTTGTGGCTAATTGTTTTGCTTCTTGTTTGAGTAGTTTAGTTTGTGTTTCTAGTTTGTTTTAGTTATATGGTAGAAAAACTGTAAACTTTATTTTTTTTCTTGTTCTAAGCACTTCTTGTGCTTAGAATGTATCTTTAATATATTCATTTTTGTCTTGTTAAAAAAAAATAGTATTATATAACCAAAAAGAAAACTACCATTTTCTTCTGAAAAACAAATTCATATAAAAGGATTTTGTTATGGGTATAATCAATGATGCTCTCAACCCTTGGAGTACATTGGCATCACTTGTGGCTAATTGTTTTGCTTCTTGTTTGAGTAGTTTAGTTTGTGTTTCTAGTTTGTTTTAGTTATATGGTAGAAAAACTGTAAACTTTATTTTTTTTCTTGTTCTAAGCACTTCTTGTGCTTAGAATGTATCTTTAATATATTCATTTTTGTCTTGTTAAAAAAAAAAATAGTATTATATAACCAAAAAGAAAACTACCATTTTCTTCTGAAAAACAAATTCATATAAAAGGATTTTGTTATGGGTATAATCAATGATGCTCTCAACCCTTGGAGTACATTGACATCACTTGTGGCTAATTGTTTTGCTTCTTGTTTGAGTAGTTTAGTTTGTGTTTCTAGTTTGTTTTAGTTATATGGTAGAAAAACTGTAAACTTTATTCTTTTTCTTGTTCTAAGCACTTCTTGTGCTTAGAATGTATCTTTAATATATTCATTTTTGTCTTGTTAAAAAAAAATAGTATTATATAACCAAAAAGAAAACTACCATTTTCTTCTGAAAAACAAAAAGATGGTAAAACTCATCGACTTTTAATTTTTTTTTTCACATTTATGTGTTGCTCGAAATAGAAAAAGTATATTTCTGAATAATCAGTTTTTTTTTTTTAATGATAAGCTGATGTATGAATATCAATCAATAAAAATGGACACTTTATGGTACCCTCGACCCTACAGCACTATCTCCCATGATTTCTCAATTGAATAATACAAAATACTACACAATACAAAATGTAGTTTTGTTTTATAATCAACTTGTATTGATTATTTACCATGACTTTGTAATATGAAAAATTGATTTTGATAGAATTGATTTTGGTTGTGTTGACACCTAATTTTGTCCGCTTTCTTTAGACATTTAATATAAAAATAATAATATTATATATAAAAATAAAAAAGAGAAAAATATAATAAATAAAAAGTAAAAATAAATAATTAGATTATAAACTTTAGACAATCATGAGTGTTTCTGGTTCTTATTTGCCTCTGATTCATATCCAGACGTTCACTCTTTTCTAAAAAAAAAAAGGTACATAATCGAATAAAAAGAAATTGAAAGGAAATGGATTGATGACAATAAAAATTAGTATAATTGTGACCACTTGAATGAAAAACAAAATAAAAATAAATTGATGTATAGTAATAAAAATCAGCATAATGGTGACCATTTGAATGAAAAGAAATCGAAAACAAAGTGATGAATAGTAATAAAAATCAGCATAATGGTGATCATTTGAATGAAAAGAAACCGAAAACAAATTGATGAATAGTAATAAAAATCAGCATAATGGTGACCATTTGAATGAAAAGAAACCGAAAACAAATTGATGATTAGTAATTGGTAATCAATCCACAATTATTTCTTTGTGTTTTGTAACCTTCAACCTGAAAGTCTATAAACAGTCTACACCATGACTAGAATCGGGGTAGAGATTGAGAGTAAAAAAAAAGAGAGAGAGAATCATAGGCAAAAGAGGAGCGGAGAATCTGAATTTGGTAAAATCAGTCCAACAATATTCAGCATTAAGTATCAATTTTCTCATCCTTATCTAATGTTTTCTTTTTTTTTCGTTTATTCGTACTGCATTCCTTAATTTTTCTTTTAGTTTATTTATATTGCATTCTTTAAAAATGTAATTTAGTTTTTGTTGTTGTCATTTTTGTCAAAAAATAAACTCATACGTTAAGCTTTTATTTTCTTTAAGTGTTTTGTTCTAAAAAATTGTTTTTTTCCATACATACTAAAAACACTATAAATAATTTATACTTATAAACCAATCACCAATTAAAACAAACTTCAACTCATTGTAACATAAAACAAAATTCACATAACGGTTTATCAAAAATAAAAAAAAAATCATAACAATGAATAAATAGTTTTTATTTATTTTATTTTTAGAATTAACAGTTGCCGCCGCCGGATGAAATTCATCCTCGCTCGCCGCGCCACATCACTTAGTGGCCTTTATGCCGTGACATATCTCACAAAGCATAAGCAAATCTTTTAATAGCCTGCTTCACTGTTGTGTCCATCTGTTTCGTGCATAAACCACCGCATTACCGTTGTTTTCTAAAAAAAAATCAATTGTTCTTTATTTAAAAAACCAAAAAATACAAAAATTAAAATATACAACTTATGAAAAGACATCTCACATTTTTTTGTTATTATTATTATTATTATTGTTATTATTATCACTATTATCATTATTACATTTTTACTTCTAGATACATATATAATAATAATTATAATAAAATAATAGTCAAATAGAGTAATAATAAAATTAGATAACACATAAACATTTTCTACTGTACGTGTGTTTGATTTTTCTATTGCACCTGGGGATACGTAGGAGCAAGGTTTTTTTCCTTGTCAAACCAAATTATAAAAAATATTTTTTTTCTTTTATTAATGTAAATAATTTATTTTCCTTTTTATTATTTTTTTAGGGGTTAAAATAAATAATTAAGTAAATAAATAATTTGTATACAATTAATTATAGGGTAACCGTTTTAACGGACGATGTAGGGTAATATTACTTTCTCTACTTGTAATGGACTCCCGAATCCATTTTTTTGGTTCAAAAACTTTATTTTAGGTTTTATCTAATTTTTTCCTTTTTTTAAATAAAATAAAATAAAATTGGTGGCGACTCATTTTTCACGGACAAACCGGACGCGGTTGAAAGTAAATTGATTTATGTTTGTATATGTTAACGTAAAATTGATCTTTATAAATTAAAATTGTTTAGATAATATGTATCAAAATTGCTTTTAGATGTGTAATTACTAAAATGAGTTTTAATTGAATTTAAAACTACACGTTTGATTTTTATTATAAATAATGGTTTCAATATTTTTTATTATTAAATTTAATAAAATTGTACATTGTAGGAAAAAAAATATTCAACAAAAAGTCCATATAATAATAATGATATTAAATTATCATTAATACAAGTATCTAAATAAAAAATAAAAGTATATGATAGTGCAATACAATTTACAGGAACATTGTTCAGCAAAATTTTCATTGTAGCAATTGTTTTCCTTGATTGCAAGATAGTAGTTCAGCAAAAACGTACACAATAAATTAAGATTTAATTGAAAGAGGTATTGCCACACAATAATAATAAATATGCTTAAATAGGTAATATGTGGTGACTTTGAATTTTGGTCCCAACAACAACATTTTCTTTTATTTGATTATGTAATTTGAATTGGTTTTAATTTGATTCTTTATCAGATTTTTTTTTTTGTATAAACACAATTTGATGGTTGACTAGACAAATTTCATGTTGAACTCATCATTTTTCATTATTAATCACAAACTAAATACTTTTAATTAATTTAACAAAATAAAAAACAAAGAGGAAATAAACCAAAAAATCCATCTTCTTCAAATCAAAACTCAGAAAATGCAGAGAATCCAATAACTTTCATCAATACTTAGAAAATGAAAACACAAAGATAATCTAAAATGAAATTCATGTTGATTAAATCTAACAAAATGAAGATTCGGATTTGCACTTGCATTCCTCTTTTCACCCTGCAAACATAAATCGAACGCTTATTTAAGTTTAATAAACTTTTAATCAATTATAGACAAATGTGGAAGCTCTAATTTCAAGCTTCACCTAGAATCAAATTTGAACAGTATAATTATGTTGTTTTCGTGCCTTCCAAACAACTTTGCAAAAAGTAAAATCCACTATTGGAATTGTTGAGGTGCGTTCAAGGCCTCTGAACTTGTATCCAAACAACCATTTAGTATAATTTTAAAAAGATAATTTTTTGGTGATAAATATTTAAACATGGGATTCGTGCATTTCCTTGGGATGATTTTTAATTTTAAATTTTTGTCAATTTCAAAGAGAGTAACGATGGAACACATATATATATTAAGTGTTTGTTTAGTTTTTCGACGACGTCGAGAATTGATTTTGATTAAATTGATTTGGAATAAATTGATTTTGGTTTAAAGTGTTAAATATAAATTAATTTATGTTTGTATATAAGGTAAAACTGATTCTTCTTAATTTATATGTTTAGATTGTTTGAATCAAAATTGATTTTAAATGGGTAATTACAAAAATTGGTATTAAGGTGCATATTTAAAATTAGATTTCAGTTTTATTTTATATAATTATTGATGTTTATGTGGCATTACTAAAACTTTTAAATTAAAATGCATATTGTGCTACAAACTTTTTTGCATTAATATCGATAGTTTAATTTGATTAGATATATTATATTAATATTTTTTTACTAAATTATATTAATATTTTTGATACAATATACTCCAATTTTGATTAATAAATTCTAGCAAACCAGTGGAAAAACAAAATCTTGAAGACCAAATTAATTAGCAGCTGTGCACTATGTAAACGCGCGTCAATGCATTATAAAATTCAAATGAACGAGTGTATTATAAAATTTATATTAAATGAATTTCAGTAATAAATTTTAGTATAAAAATCATGTTTAAACTTAAAATTATAAATTTTAACTTTAAATTAAAATTAAAATTTATTTTACAGACAAAATCAATTTAATTAGATACTTAAACAATTTTACACTTTTAAAATTGATTTAAACTCCTTTAAAAATAAAATCAAAATAACCACTAAATATACTCATTTAAAAACTATAAAATGTTTGTAAAGTCACAGTGTGTGGCATAATAGGCCCAGAGGCAGAGGCAGACTATATGCCTATATATAGCTAACTACTCTTAGATAATTGTTCTTGCTTTTGTCCATTTTCTAAATATTTTAAAAACAATTTTATTCTTGAAGAGTTGATTTAAACTCCTTTCAAAATGGAATTAAACAAACACTAAATACACTCATATAAGAAATAAATTAAACAATAATTTTGACTGTAAAAATTAAATTTAAAAATTACAAATTTGAACGAATTCAAAAATGTCAGTACAATGTGAGAATATTGCTGTAAAATGTTTGTACGGTGTGTGGCAATATTGTTACAAAATGTTGACATTTTTACTGAGTATCGCGCAGCTGTACCTGTCACCCCCTCAAAACACATGAAAAGACAATTTTTCCCTTTTAACCATTTATAATAAGTTTCAAAATGAATTGTTTTGCAGATTTCAAATTTTTGAAACTTCTAGAAGTTTAAAATTTTCGATTACAAAACTATAAACACAAACATAGTTAAAGAGAAAAGAAACAAAAAAAAACATTTCTTTTTTATTTCTCGAAGACTTTATAAGAAGAGAACATTGTTGTAGAATGAGTTTCTTCTCTTTTTGACATTTTTTTATTTTGTTTTTTACTTTTCATTCATTTGTAATGCACTACTTGTTTATAAATTTTAATGGGCTATTCAGTAAGTGACTTCAACTTATTGCAAAAAAATAATCTTTTTTGATCTATTGTTTTATGGGATGAAAATAATCTTTTGGGAATTTTTATCTGAATATCCCTTTTTCTTAACACCAAAATACTTCACTTTCAAAATAATATACGGGATTGCCCTACTTTTTATGGCTAATGGGAGGTCGCTTCCCCAGGGAACGACCAATTGAAGAAACTATTTTTTTTTTCTTAGTGAGAGGTCGCTTCCCCAGGAGGCGACCTGCTGAAGGAGGTTTTTTTTTTTCACATTTTACAAATTTTAGATATACCTTTCTGTATTTCTAAAACCTAATTTCCAAACTAATTTATCTCTATCATCTTCATTCAACAAGTAAGTACAATGTTGTTGTTGTTGTTGGGTTTTAAAAGTTGCAAACTCTGAAGTAGAAATGTTGATTTTCAAGGAAGGGGGTTTGAATTGGAAAGCTGTCTTTTTAAAAAAATTCTGTTAACATTTAAAAAATAACTCAAGAATGATATTGGTTAATAAGACAAGAATGGAGAACGTTCTTGATTCTGGAAACATAAACGGAAGAACGTTTTTGGTTAGTTTTAAAAGGCAGAACGATCTTAATAGTAAAGGCAGAAAACGGAGAACGTTCTGGTTTGTTTTAAAACAGAAAATTATTTTTTCAACTTAATTAAATAAAGAGCTGAATGTAAATAAAGTTAAGGAAGAGATAACACACAGAGATTTATCTTGGTTCACCCAACTTGGGTTACGTCCAGTCCTCACACCAGTGAGTTTTTTCCACTAAGTGTTTAAAACAAAGTACCCTATTGGTTTTACAACTCCTAGCTCAAATCAACCTTGATCTTTGTTAGAGACTTTAATCTAATTCCACCCAGAAGGAGATTAATCAACTCACCTACCAACCTTGATAGGATTTCTTACAATCTATCCCAAACTATACTAAACTCTTATAGTTTGAGTTTTACAATAATGATGAGATTGTTTTGTTAGAATCGGAGATGTCTCAACTCTTGTTTGAGATTCGATTCTTTACAAAGAATTCAGTACAATTATATCAGAGTAAACAAGAATTGATCAGACTGATTATGTTGAGTAATTTGAGAGTTTCAAGTATGTGAATGATTTTATGAGACTAGTTACCACTTGAACTTCTTGTATTTCCCTGAGCTTTGGCCTTCCTTTTATAGGCGTGAGAGCAATAAATGGAGGTCAATAGAGATGTTGGTAGTGCTCTTGTCGGTCTTGACCAAAGCAATATTTCTGATTCAAAATAATCCAGCTTTTGACTATTTTTAATTTCTATTTTGACTGGGTTGAAACCTTTGTTCTTGATCAATATTGTTTTTCCTTACACTGATTTTTTGCACCATCTGGTTGTATTTTCTGGAGGCATCCTTTGATAGTATTCTGGAGGCATCCTTTGATAGTATTCTGGAGGTATCCTCTGATAATATTCTGAAGGTATCCTCTTATAGTATTCTGGAGGTATACTCTGGAGGTATCCTCTGGTGACGTCTTCTAGAGGTATCATCTGGTGACGTCTTTTGGAGGTATCCTCTGATGATGTCTTCTGGAGGTATCCTCTGGTGACGTCATCCTTTGGTGACGTCAACATCCTCTTGTGACATCATCATCCTCTGGTGGCAGCTTCGGGTAATATCTTATATTTTCCCGATTGTGTCAAGAGTGTTTTTTATTATGCTGATTTCTTGGTTTTCCGTGATTCCTATCTTTAAATTAATACACTCAAAAGCACAAGTTAAATTTAACATAATATTTAGAATCATAATTAATGATCTTTAATTAACTTTTGTTTATTATCATCAAAACTTTAAAAAATGAAAGTTTGTCTTAACAATCTCTCCATTTTTTATGATGACAAACATGTTAATTTAGAATTTAATTTGATTTTATTTTATAAATCTTGAAGAGCTAAAAAGCTCCCCCTCAATTTGTGCGGTGATTTAATTGTGACAGAAGATTTAAAAACCAAGTAAATTCAAGAACAAACAAATATCAAACAGATTCATAATAAAGACTTTCAACAAAAAGTCCATATAATAATAATGATATTAAATTATCATTAATACAAGTATCTAAACAAAAAATAAAAGTATATGATAGTGCAATACAATTTATAGGAATATTGTTGAGCAAAATTTTCATTGTAGCAATTGTTTTCCTTAATTGAAAGATAGATCAGTAGTTCAGCAAAAACGTAGACAATAAATGAAGATTTAATGGAAAGAGGTTTTGCCACACAATAATAATAAATATGCTTAAATATGTAATATGTGGTGACTTTGAATTTTGGTCCCAACAACAACATTTTATTTCTATTTGATTATGTAATTTGAATCGCTTTTAATTTGATTCTTTTATCAGATTTTTTTTGCATAGACACAATTTGATGATATGGTATACATGACTAGACAAATTTCATGTTGAACTCATCATTGTTTGTTACTAATCACAAACTAAATACTTTTAATTAATTTAACAAATTAAAAAAAAAAAGAGGAAATAAATCAAAAAATATATCTTCTTCAAATCAAAACCTAGAAAATGCAGAGAACCCAATAACTTTCATCAAAACTTAGAAAATGAAAACACAAAGGTTATCTAAAGTCAAATTATCGTTGATCAAATCTAACAAAACGAAAATTCATATGCTTATTTAGGTTTAGTAAACTTTTAATCAATTATAGACAAACGTGGAAGCTCTAATTTCAAGCTTCACATAGAATCAATATTGAACAGTATAATTATGTTGTTTTTGTGCCTTCCAAACAACTTTGCAAAAAGTAAAATCCACTATTGGAATTGTTAAGGTGCGTTCAAGGCCTTTGAACGCGTATCTAAACAACCACTTAGTATAATTTCAAAAAAAACAATTTTTTGGTGATAAATATTTAAACGTGGGATATGTGCATTTCCTTGGATGATTTTTAATTTTAAATTTTTTTCAATTTTAAAGAGAGTAACGGTGGAACACTTATGTATATTAAGTGTTTGTTTAGTTTTTTAAGGTCGAGAATTGATTTTGATTAAATTGATTTGAAATAAATTGATTTTGGTTTAAAGTGTTAAATATAAGTTAATTTATGTTTGTATACGAGGTAAAACTGATTCTTATTAATTTATATGTTTGGATTGTTTGAATCAAAATTGATTTTAAATGTGTAATTACAAAAATTGGTATTAACGGGTATATTTAAAATTAAATTTCAGTTTTATTTTATATAATTATTGATGTTTATGTTGCATTACTAAAACTTTTAAATTAAAATGCATATTGTGCTACAAACTTTTTTACATTAATATCGATAGTTTAATTGGATTAGATATATTATATTAATATATTTTAATCAAATTATATTAATACTTTTGATATAATATACTCCAATTTTGATTAATAAATTCTGTTAAACCAGTGGAAAAACAAAATATTGAAGACCAAATTAATTAGTAGCTCTGCATTATATATGTTAACGCGTGTCAACGCATTATAAAATTCAAATGAATTAGTGTATTATAAAATTTATATTAAATAAATTTCAATAATAAATTTTAATATAAAAATCATGTTTAAATTTAAAATTAATTTTAATTTTAAATTAAAATTTATTTTGCAGACAAAATCAATTTCATTAAATAATACTTAAACAATTTTACTCTTTTAAAACTGATGTAAACTCTTTTAAAAATAAAATCAAACAACCACTAAATATACTCGTTTAAAAACTATAAAATGTTTGTACAGTCACAGTGTGTGACATAATAGGCTCAGAGGTAGACTATATGCCTATACATAGCTAACTACTCTTAGATAATTGTTCTTACTTTTGTCCATTTGCCAAATATTTTAAAAACAATTTTATACTTGAAGAGTTGATTTAAACTCCTTTAAAAATGGAATTAAACAAACACTAAATTCACTCATATAAGAAATAAATTAAACAATAATTTTAATTGTAAAAATTAAATTTAAAAACTACAAATTTGAATGAATTCATAAATGTCAGTACAATAAGAGAATATTGCTGTAAAATATTTGTCCGTTGTGTGCAATATTGCTACAAAATGTTTGTTCGGTCACGGTACGGTGTGCGCATAATAGGCCCAGAGGCACAGGCAGGCTATCTGCCTATATATAGTTAACTGCTCTAAGATAATTGTTTTTGCTTTTGTCCATTTGCTAAAATTGCCATTTACATGTATAGTGTCAAATAAATGTTAACAGAACATGCATGTCCTTAGTAGGACAAAAAACGTGTAGTATAATTCTTGATAAAAAAGTTTAGTAATGTTTTTATTTTTGTTTTATGTGTGATTTTTTATTTTTGTTTTATGTGTGATTTTTTATTTTTAACTGAATCATATAAAATTAGTATGTATTTATTTTGCAATGATACAAATTTATTTTGAATTAATTAATTTTAATTAAAAATAAATTAAATGTATTATGTTTAGATATATATATATATATTCAAGTAAAAGTAAATTAAATAATAAAATTACGTATAAATTCAAAAATTATTAATTATAACTTCAAGTCAAATCCAATTTTAAAGACATAATTCTATTAAATATTACTTATGTGTATCCAAATCAATTTTACTTCTATAAAATTAATTACGACTCTAAAAAAATTTAACTAAACAACCACAATTTTACTAATTTTTCTTTTTAATACATTTGCTATATAATCTCATAAGCACACTCTCAATTTTCTTTTACAATCTCACACACGTGTCACCTCTTTTTCTACCACACTCTCACTCATCAAATCAAATCCCTTAAAATGTCACATACAAAAATACCTTTTGTTTTTCTAACATTTATTAAACTTAAAATGATAAAGTAAAAAACAAAACTATAAACACAAACACAGTTAAAGAGAAAAGAAACAAAAAAAAACATTTCTTTTTTATTTCTCGAAGACTTTATAAGAAGAGAACATTGTTGTAGTATGAGTTTCTTCTCTTTTTGATATTTTTTTTTTTTTACTTTTCATTCATTTGTAATGCACTACTTGTTTATAAATTTTAATGGGCTATTCAATAAGTGACTTCAACTTATTGCAAAAAAATAATCTTTTTTGATCTATTGTTTTATTGTTTTATGGGATGAAGATAATCTTTTGGGAATTTTTTTATCTCAATATCCTTTTTTTTTAACACTAAAATGCTCCACTTTCAAAATAATATACGGGATTGTCTTACTTTTTAAGGCTAGTGGGAGGCCACTTACCCAGGGAACGACCAACTGAAGAAACTATTTTTTTTTCTTCGTGAGAGGTCGCTTCCCCAGGAGGCGACTTGCTGAAGGAGGTTATTTTTTGTTGTTGCACATTTTACAAATTTCAAATATACTGAATATACCATTCTGTATTTCCAAAACCTAATTCCCAAACTAATTCATCTCTATCATCTTCATTCAACAAGTAAGTACAATGTTGTTGTAGTTGTTTTTTGTAATCTGATATTATTGTTGTTGGGTTTTAAAAGTTGCAAACCCTTCACTATGATTTATGCCTCTGATTTCTGCGTGTGATTTCTGCCTCTGATTTATGTGTGTGGTTTCTGCCTCTGATTTATGCGTGTGATTTCTCTCTCTGATGGTATGCTCTGGTTTCTGCCTCTAATGGTATTCTATGATGATATCCCTCTGATGGTATACTATTTTTAATTATAATTATTTTTATTTTTAGTCATTTTTAAGAAGAACTTACTCATACAAATGTGGCTTGATAATGTGTTGAATATTTGTCCCAAAACTCACCAGAAACTTATGAAGGTGCAAACACGAGAAGGGGGTTGAATTGTGTTTGACTAACTTGAATACTTTTTAGTTTTAAAACAAAACCTGTTATGTATGAATTAAAACAGAGTTAGCAACGAATATAAAGTAAATAAAAACTCAGAATTTTATATTGGTTCACCGTTAACTAGGCTACGTTCAGTCCCTTCACTTTGAAGGATTTCACTAATTCAAAAACCTTGAACTACAAAGTACCACTGACCCTCCAAGTCAGTCTTCTCAAAAAGTATAACAACCCTAGACTTTTGAGGAAAAGAAACTTGAATCTAATTGCTAAGTAATCTGCTACTCCTTCTGACTCCCTCAGATTGTAGACTCTACTTCAACAACTTAGACCTAACACAAGGGAAAGAAAAACTTAGAGTACTTGCTTCTGGAAAGCGGATACTCACAATTGACCTCACTAAAAACTCAAGTATTTTGCTTTTGAAAGTGTATGACTCTCAAGTATTTTCGATGCAAAGTCTTCTGCCTTGAACCTCATTTTATAGATGAATAATTAGGGTTTCTTCCATGCTTAAATTCGAGCTGAATCTGCCCAGATTCTCTTGCAAAAATAACTTGGCCAATCGAGTTTCACTTAAATAAAAATCATATATTTTTAGCTTCAAATTGCATTTGAAAGTTCTGTTGACCAATCATGTTTCTTTTAATTTCAAACCATGTCTTTTTAAGCTTCAAATTGCATTCGAATGTCTCCAAGTCTTCAGTAATTTTTTTAATCAAATCCTCTTAATACTTTGATCAAATTTCTACCCCCTTAATACTTTGATCAAATTTCTATCAAAATTTAATCAAGTCACCTTCGAATTTTAATCAAGTCCTTACTGATTTTCATAATGATTAAAATATGGACCGTTTGATCTTCTGATCTCGACCACATCTGGACCATACAATCTGATCTGCTGTGATTCTCTAATCTCGGCCAACACTGGACCATATGTTCTGATCTTCTGATCTCGGCCAATCATTGGACCATATGATCTGATCTTCTGATCTCGGCCAACACTGGGCCATATGATCTAATCTTTTGATCTCCGCCAACACTGGGCCATGATGCTTAAATCTGGACCATTGATTTGAACATTTTCCCTCTGATCTGGACCAATTCTGCATTGAGTCTGGATTGAACTGAAAATAAACATGGACTTATGATATTTTAATCTGGACATTTACCTTTTGATCTGGATCAAGTCTGGATTAAATCTGGACAATCATTTCTTCTGATCTGGACTTAGTTTTATACTCTGAACCATGCTATCTTCTGGTCTGGATCAAATCTGAACCAAATCATTTGTTATGGACCAGTTATCTGAAGCTCTGATTATGTTTGGACTGATTCTTATAATTACTACCAGGCTATCTTCTGGTCAGAATTAATTCTGGACCAAGTCTGACTTATGATTCCTTCTGGTCTGGACCAAGTCTCCCTCTGACAAGCTTCCTTCTGGTCTGGACAAGGTCTCCTTCTAGACTCTGCTTCCTTCTGATCTGGGCCAGGAAAGATATCCTTTGATGATGTTATTTAACCTTTGATGATATCCTCTAATATCCTCTAGAGGTGTATCCTCTAGTGCCTTCAGGATGCATCCTCTGGTACCTTCTGGATGCATTATCTTGCCTAACCTTCTAGTGACATTTCTATCCTCTGGTTGCTTCCTCTGGATGTATCTTCTGGTGGTGTCATCTTTTGCCTTTGGTGACGTCATCTTCTGGTGACATTTTATATAATAATTCTAAGTACAAAATAACATTACATGGAGTGCTTTTGTAAACATCGAAATCCTAAGTACTTAGAACCAACTTGGTTCCAACAACTTACTCATACAGATTTAATTCCCAATTCTACTGTTAAAGCTGTGATAACAAATTGGTGTGAAGAAAATAATGTCAAACTTCCTAGATAATTTATTGCCTCAAGATTTAGACCACGTCAATAATTTTGAATTGTCTAGTAGCAATTCCAATTAAAAATCACCCATTCAAACTATAAATGCATTTGAGAAGCAAAAGGCTGAAGACTCTTCCAGATTAAGTGACGAATCAAACAGATGCCAGAATGGTGAGACAAAAAAGTTTAAGCAACAATCCCTTGGTCGTTCACATAGTCACATTAGAAGTGAATCATTTTCAAGTTCTATGTCTACTAATGTTTTTCTTGCCTCTCCTGCATATAAAGAATTAGTTAATTTTCCATCGTTATCACGAGATAAATTTCAAACCCCTGGACCAAAAAATACATCGACGAAGAATGAAATTAAGCGCGATAACAATAATAATTTTGTTATCACTAGCCATTCAAATGTTGATGCTCATCCTGTTTCCAACTCGGTGCCTGATAAATTAACCACCACATCTCATGTCAATAAGTTAATTAAATATCTACAAAGTCAATCAAATGAAACATAAGCTATGGCTGCAGAAGAATTGTGCCTCCTTACCAAACATAACATGGAAAACCGTATCATTGTAGCATAATGTGGAGCTATCATGCATTTACTTCCACTACTTTATTCAGAATCAGAGGATACCATCCTAAGATACCATTAGACGATACCTTCAGAAGATATCATCAGAGGATACCATCAGAATCAGAGGATATCATCAGAAGATACCATCAGAATCAGAGGATACATCAGAAGATACCATTAGAATCAAAGGATATTATCAGAATCAGAAGATACCATCAGAAGATATCATCAGAATCAGAGGATACAATCAGAATCAAAGGATATCATCAAAGGCAGAAATCAGAGGATACCATCAGAGGGAGAAATCACACGCAAAAATCAGAGGATATCATTAGAGGTAGATGATATCATCAGAGGATACCATTAGAGGCAAAAATCACACGCAGAAATCAAAGGGAGAAATCACACGCATAAAATCAGAGGGAGAAATCACATGTAGAAATCAGAGAATATCATCAAAGGATATCATCAGAGGATACCATTAGAGGCAGAAATCACACGCAGAAACCACACGCAAAAATCAGAGGCAGAAATCATAGTGAAGGGTTTGCAACTTTTAAAACCCAACAACAACATCAGTGTACAAAAAACAACAAGATTGTACTTGTTGAATGAAGATGATAGAGATGAATTAGTTTGGAAATACAGAAGGGTATATTCGGTATATTCGAAATTTGTAAAATGTGCACACACAAAAATAACCTCCTTCAGCAGGTCACTCCCTGGGGAAGCAACCTCTTACTAGGAAAAAAATAGTTTCTTCAGCTGGTCATTCCCTAGGGAAGCGACCTCCCACTAGCCCTAAAAAGTAGGGCAATCCCGTATATTATTTTGAAAGTGAGGCATTTTGGTGTTAAAAAAAAAAAGGAATTCAGATAAAAAAATTCAATCTTTTGACCCATTTTCTACTTGGAGTAACAAAATTCTCTCTCTTTCTAGTATTTTAATTTTATAAACGAACAGGGTTTTTTTCTTTTTTTTTTCTTTCTTTTTTATATCTCCCTTGTGTTCCTATTATTTTAACTGATATAAATAAAATGTTATTTTTAAAGAGTCAAAATGAAAATTTATGACATAACTCACTTTTATGTATAAGGGTTGGAGTGTTGGACAACATACCAAACAACTATAAAGAATAAATGAAAATAAAATGTATATTTTTCTCCGGATTAAGTTCTCCACGCAAAACATAACTTTTTCTGAATGTTTTGGAGTCCGCAGGTAATTTTTCTGCAGATATTTCGGCAGGAAAATTAAACAAATTCACAACAAAGTTTTGACATGAAATTCCTCCAAGACATTTTCCTACAACCTTTCTTGTAGAATTTTCCTGCAGACATTGTGGCATGTAATTACGCAGATAATTTTGTAGGAAATTTCACATAAAAATATTATCCATAGATACATTCATAGGAAATACGTCTAAAATTAGTATTTTTGCAGATAAATCTGCAGCTAAATCTGCACTTGATGTTTTCTTATGACATATTTTAAATTGTTGATTTCAATTAATGCAAAAAGGCGTATGAAAATATTTTGATTTAATTTTTATAATTATATTTTTTAATTATTTAATATTAGTCTTTAATTATAATGTATAGAAAATAGAACAAATATTAAAAATCATATTTCTATACTTCTATATAAAGTTTATATCTTGTTTACAAATCGTAAATACCAATTAAAGCATGGTCCTAAAAAAGCTAAAAGTATAAATAAGTATACAGTACAACCAAATACAAAGCTAAAGTAATTTCATCAAGCTCTAGCTTATTCCTTCCAAGTGTATTTGCTGAAAGCAGCACCATGTATATGCATCAAGGTCTTACTCATATCTGGTCTAGTTGAATATACAAGAATTATTGATACAAATTCTACGTTTAACTGCACAGAATCAATATTGTAGCTTGCTCTGACATAAAAGCATATATTAAGTTAAGAAATAAGCAAAGTAATCATTCACACAAAATTTCTACAAAGGCAAAAGCTGACAATAAGTTCATAAGAAATAAATAAACTTACCTGAAACTGGGCAAGTACTGATTTAGCAAGAAAATGAAAATAACCTAAAAAATTGAGTTTAATATCAAAATTAGCTTCCCACGAGGCAAACAAATGCTGAAACCACACGAAAAAAACTGAAGAAGTTAAATCTCAATTATTATAGTCAAATGTTCAGAAATTTCGAGGGGTGATTGGATTAAGAAATATTAAACGAAAACAAGTGTGAGTTATAAAAAAAATCAAGAATCACTTACAAGAAATGATGAGTTCAAGCGCAACTTCAAAATACGTCCCCAGAACAAGAAGAACTTGTAAGAGCAACTGGGCCAAATATATAAACCATACAAATTAAAAAATTAACAACGTATATATTGTAAGGATGAATATATCAAAAATCAAATTTGGAAGGATGAATCAAAAAATAAGTTGGAAAGGTCAACGCGGCATACCTCTACCTCTCTCTTGATACTCCACATTTTGAAACCCAGAAATTTTGAAAATCATCTTCACAAATATACCTTTATTTAGTTAATAGCATTAGCCCAATTATTTAAAGTAAAAAAACTAAGGTCATTTGACCGCTTAATACAGGTAAAAAAAATTCTAATGAATACAACATTAAAACAGATCATGAATGTTTTGAAACTAAAGAATAAAGCGTAAACAACATAACTAAAAAATGAAAGAAAAAAACTCTAATGTTTTGACAGAACATAATGGAATACAGACCATGAATGTTTTGAAACTAAACAATAAAGCATAAACAACATAACTAAAAAATGAAAAAAAAAAAATCAAGAAGCACTTGTAAGTCCGTCCTCTTTTTTGTATATTATTAATTATTAATAAGCCACTTGAGAAACTATAGTTCAATAAGTTTGTTTCTTGCCAAACCAAAATGCAATCAGTAGACTTCTAATCGCGAATCCATGCCTCATGAAGCCTTCATATCATCTAAGCCAAAATGAGCCTGTGCCAAAACAACATGCTTTTAAGTTCCAAGATCATGGTGATTTCCAATGTCCTTTCAGGCCATTTATATTAATGTCAATAAGGTAAAAGAATTACCCAAGACATTTAATGGAATCATCCAAGACAATAACTTTACCTATGCGATTCATAAAGCCTTTGCATGTGAAGGCATCGAACTTGAGTCCATAATCGAATAAAGCCTCTCAAATGAAAAACCTAAATTAGTAAATCCAATCATATAGAGTATGAACACTAAACTGAAGCAATGGTCATGTTTAATTGCAAGTGGTTTTGGTGTTTGGAAGCAGCAAACAAAGGTAGAAATCTTCCTTCTTTGACCAAGATATGCCGCAAAATCCTCATGAATTTCCTACAGAATATTTCCGCAAGTAAATCGCAAATTTCTAGTAATGATATGATTTGTTAGCATGACAGTTTCTTTCGCGGTAGTTTTCACAAGAACCTACTAGAGTGCCACAACTTAAAGATAGAAGTCACTTAGCTTTGAAGTCATATATTCCTTCCTTCATATTAAAGACACAAAATAAATAAAATAGCTTTATTCCTACAATAATAACCATGTAAGCAATTATGCTACACACTTTCTTTTCTTAACTCGGAATACAAATCATGAACATATAAATTCTATTACAAAGTAAGACCAACTATATTGCAATTCCATTTAAATTCATAAGGCATACGCAAATATCAAGAGTCAAGAGAATAAAAGGTAAGCATCAACAACTTGAATGTTCTGGTAGGGACCTTGTATCCAAACCAAATATCAACCTTCCTTGGATATATGAAATACTACAAAAGATTTAGGAGAAAGGTATGAGCTATGGTAAGAGTTAACAATTAGTAGAAATAATTCATGAGAAACAAAAGCAATCATGAAGTTAGCCTTTAAACTAGCTTATGTTTTTCTTAGTTTTCATCATTGTTTCACAAATATCAAGCCTTAGAAGCACTTTTTTTTAACTCTAACCTCTTGAACCCTTCCCACCTCTTCTTTAATTGTAGGCACAGAACCTCTTAAAGCACTTTTACAATACTTGTAGAAAAGCATTCATGCAAATCTCAAATAATTCAACTGTAGCCTATACAAAAGAACTTATCATATATGCTCAAGGTTAATTTATTTTCAAATTAGCTTGAGAAAATAAGTTAAAAACATACTCTCTAGTTATTGTTATTATGAAATCATTCAAACCTAAAAAGCCATAAAATGCACATTGTAGTACCTCAATTTTGTCCCTCTAAAAAAAAAAAAGAGGGTTATAACTTAAAAATTCTACCTCTGATGGTATCCTCCGATTTTTGTCTCTAATGATGTTCTCCGATTTTTTTACCTCAGATGGTATCATCTGTTTCTTGATCGATATGTTCTTCTTAATTATATATTTAGTTATTTAGTTTACAATATGAATTGTTGTGCATTGTATTCACTAATTACTAATTTAGGTTTTTGCTTAGTAAATTGTTGTCAAGAGGTGTATCTTAAATCCTTTTCTTTTTCGCATAATGTAGATTTATTTTTGCTTATTCTGGTTTGTCTTATTAATGTTTTTTTATATGTTATTATAAATGAATAATCTTTCTATGGAAGAGTAGAAATATCTACACAGTTCTAATATGTGTCTATGGTGAGTGTCTTTGGTTTTGGAATTGTTTATCTCTAGTTTATCATTGAAATTATTGGTATTATCTTCTAATCTGTTGGTTTTGGTGTAGTTTTTGTTGATTGCATTCCACTTTTAAATTTTATTGGATCCTTTCGAAGAATGGGAATGGGAGCCTGATTTGTTGAGCAACATCGAAGAAATGCTATTGAAGACGAGGTATAGACATGTTGCTAGTTGATGCTAAAATTTGTACTCATTTTGTTTTACTGTCGTGTAACATACTAATTTCATTGTTTTTCATATTACTATTTTGAAAATTTGGACTTGGAAGGTATTAATATTGAATCCTTAATCTTTTGTTGCATTAACATTCTAAATACATCTTATAAGAATCGGCAAAAGGTTATTTATCTTGTTTTGATGCAACTCACTGACACCTAATAATACGCTGTTTAGGTAACTCAATTGATTGTGTGTCCTCCTTCTGTGATTTCGACTTGGATAACTCAATTGGAAGAGCATATGAATCGTGGAGCGTTGAAGGCTTAAATGTATTATGGGGATAGAAGGACTAAAGATGTTGACGAATTGAGAAAATATGATATTTCCCCCTCTCCAGAGGAGTCTTCAAAATCATCAAAGTTCTCTTCAATAGGATCTCGCTTTAAGGTAATAATTTATACCATTCCTCTTCTGAGTTCTATTGTATTTCATTATTATGCAGTCTTTGTGATATTCCTAGCTTGGGTTTGTGGGGTTTTGTTTTAATATTTTACTAGTAATTGTTATAACCAGTAATAAAGGACACAATTCTGAAAATTGCAGTTACAACTTCAGTCTTCGATGGAGACTCTAAGTTCAACAGAACCTCACTATATTCGATGCGTGAAACCAAATAATGTTCTCAAGCCTGCTATTTTTGAAAATCTCAACATTATCCAACAACTGCGCTGTGGTGTGATTATATATCACTCTTTCTTTGTCTTTTGTTAGCTTTACAAACTTGAGCATAGAGTGAAAATATCTTTGGCATGTGTTTTCACTTGAATTTGTTTGTCTTATTGTTATTTGATTTAGGGTGTTCTAGAGGCAATTAGAATCAGTTGTGCTGGATATCCTACAAGACGGGCCTTTTATGAATTTCTCAACCGATTTGGTGTTCTTGCCCCTGAAGTTCTGGATGGAAAGTAAAGCTCATCTCCTTGTTGGGCTGTTCTTATACTTGAATAGGAAAATGACTTTTTGGTTTTTTATGCAAACCTATGTCTCGTGCTTCTATGTTTTCTAGAGCAGTCATTATTTTATCAATGGATTATTGGCTTCTTTTGCTTGCATGTTGTGCTTGTTTACTTGTTAATTGTTTTTTACTTGCTCCAGGAACACTCTGTTTCGCATACTGTTATCTGGGGATTGTTGTGTGATTCCCATTATATAACTTCGGTCTTCAATATCTATTTGGTGTGTGGCCCATATGATAGTCACTTCCAAGCGGATCTGCAGCCATAATAATTTATCCAATCGACGAAGACCATGGTACAATGTTGAAGCATTAGGAATACTTAGAGGACTAATGAGTTTTGTGGAGCTTTTGGAGCAACCTTATGCTATTAAATGTAGACTATCGCTGGGAAAAAGTTAATGAGCAAATAGACATATTAGCTTATAGGAGTATCTGTTTGTTTGAATTATGAACCACTCTGTAATCTCTCCATAATTTCTACAGGACCTTACAGGACTCCTGAATTAAAAATTTGCCTTATTTATTTATTTATTTTATTTTTTTCGACTATTACCATTTTCATCTAGTATTTTGTTAAACTATTACAGAAGTATAGCTATATGAATGAATTTTGTAAACAATGAAGTCATACAAGATTTTTAATGGTTTACCAGATAGGCAAGACAAAGGTTTTCCTAAGAGCAGGCCAAATGGCTGAGTTGGATGCAAGAAGATCCGAGGTCCTTGGAAATGCAGCTAGAATCATCCAGAGGCAAACTCGTAGCCATATTGCACGCAAGGAATTCGTTGAATTGCGTCAAGCTGCAATTAGTTTGCAATCGAATTTGCGAGGTACCTCTAATCTTCTCATTACATGCTTGATTTCTGTTGCTACTTTGTTTAGTGGTTTGTGACCTTAACTGCATGTTTAGATTAACTTAATACCTAGAAAAGATATATTTTTTTTTCCAACAATTTTCATTAAAATTTCAATTATACCATGTAAGCCTGTGGCATATTTATCCCCAGTTAGTTTGGTGTTTTAGTTCGTAGCATTTTAGAATCCATGCAGCACTAAATTAGTTGGGATTTTCTCACAAGTAGGTTTCCTTCTCTTGGTTTGGTCTATATAGACTATTTTCCTTAATATGTTGCTTTTCAATAAAGAACATTCTAAACCACCTCTTGGAATTCAATTGATGGCTGTAATGAATTCAATTAAGCCAAGCTTCTAGTTTATTTATTTTTACAAAAATTAAAAACTAATTTGACTTTGGCATATGTAGAAAGTACCATGGGGAAGCGCAAAAGGAAGTTGAATACTACTCAAAATCGTGGCCGATCACAAGACGAAGGGCACTCAATTGATAGCTGTAATGAACTCAACCAAAATAACCACTCTATGTTTGACGAAGGAAGTCATGTTGAAGCTGAAGGTAAATTATTTTTGTTTTTATTAGTGCTCTTGCAATTTCACTAGACTTTGTGTGGTTGTATTGATCTAAGACAATTGATATTGAGTGTTTTATGGTTTGCTAATAAGAGTATATGATTTAGGTGACAGTCCTCAAAACATGGAGTGACAGTCCTCAAAATGTATCAAGACGTCCCCTCAAAGTTGAAATCCGATTAGAAATCAAGCCAGTGAAGTAAGTTGTTTACTTTAAATTTATCATATATAATATATATATAAATAAAAGGGTAGTTAGTAGTTAATATACATATATAGAAAAGAATAATGTATATTAGTAATTTATTCAATTTTTATTTGAACACGATATTCTAAATATTAATTTTTATTGTTATGTGTATATATTATCAACCCATATATATATATATAATGTAGGGAATTTGAGTGAGTGTGTTATTTGTATGTAGATTGTTGTTTTGCTTGCTATATGTGGTGTGTTAGAGATATTACAACACACAGAGAAAAGTGTATGTCGTATTATTTTATCTCCACAAGATATCTACAATAATTATTATAAGATATCTATAATAATGTCGTATTATTGCTACGAAGAAGGATGTACTGTTAGTGACACTGATTACAGATTACAGATAATGAATGTCAATTAGAAGAAAGTTGTCAAACAAGTTTTTATGGCGGCGGCGGTTGATCAGTGCAAAGGTATATTTTATATATATATATATATATATATATATATATATATATTTTAATTTTTTAGGGGTATTTAAGGATAACAAGTTGGGGCATATTAATGGTGATTCATATTAATAATTTATTTTCTTAACATATTAGAACTTAATTGAATGAATTCATTTTATTTTATTTTTACTTAAATTAATAAAAAAAAAAAAATTCATTCAATTAAATTCTAATATGCGCTAAGAAAATGAATTCAATTAAGTTCCATATGCTAAGTTATTAATATGGATCACCATTAATATATATGTATCATTATTTATAGTTTCTCATATGCTAAGATATGGATGATTCATGCACACTCAATCAATGATATCCCTATGCTAAGCCATGGATGATTCATGCACACTCGATCAATGATATTCCCATGACAAGATAATATGTCAATTTTTGCGTAATCTTTATCACCAATTATTTATCACCAATTAGTAATTTTTTAATTGATTATTTGTTATTTCTTGTCCATAACCTACAATAATTATACTTCATGTTTATTTTGTTACTTTATTAGGAGTATTAAAACTTGTTGTTGCATATCTAGAGTATATGTCATCCTACAATTAAATTAAATTAAGTCACCTTTCATTATTATTCAAAATCTAAACTTATCCCCTTCAAATCATGCGTCTCGTCTATCACAGTATTTGTGCAGCTACAAGAGCCTTTTCTAATGGGCAACTGTAATTTATTGTGTAACAATTTTTTTGGGCAAAATTTATGACTTGTTATCCTTACATACGGCTACAAAAATTTAAAAAAAAAATAATAATATACTTTGAACTGATCAACCACCGCTGCCATAAATAGGAACATCTTTCTTTTAATTGACACCCCTTCTCTGTAATCTATTCAACTGTGTCACTAAAGTACATCTTTTTTCGTCTTCTTCAGCATGTTTTATGAGATTATTGAGATATCTTGTGGAGACAAAAATGATCCAACATCAACTTTTTTCTATGTGGTGTAATATTACACACCACATATAGTAGCAAAGAGGTAGGAAAGAGACAGAGACACATAGTTAATTTTTGTCACACAAATTCCCCAAACTACATTATATATATATATATATATATATATATATATATATATATATATATATATATATATATATATATATATATATATATATATATATATATATACATAATATTTAAGATATTGTGTTCAAATAAAAATTGTGTAAATTATTAATATACATTATTCTTTTTAATTATTAACCATATACTCTTTTTAATTATATTATATTTATAAAAAATAAATATCTTAACTAAATTTTGCTACATTTGATCAATTACTATTATTATTAAATAATTAAATAAATTAATTCAAAATATCTTTATGTATTGTTTAGTTATATTGAAAGTGAAGGAAGGAAAAGCTAAAAAATTGAATTTCGATCGTTTGAGTGTTATGTCAGGCAAGCTTTGACATTCGTTTCGATCTTCGCTTTCATGATGCAGCGAAAACATGAATTGAACGCCTGATAAAATAACGAAAAACACGTTTTTTTTATAGCATATTTTTCTTTGTCCGTACACAGTATATATTTTAATTAATATTTTTATTATTAAACTGTACTCATTCACCCTTTAATTAATTATTAATTAACAAATTAACTTTTTTTTAAATCAATTAATATTCTATTATTACTTTTTAATATTAATTTTTATTTTCTATTTTTACATTTCTATTCCCCTCTATTCCTTATGAATGTAGGAAGATTTCGGTCGATTAAAAATCAAGAAGACAGTGGGAGTAAGTTGTTTACTTTAAATTTATTTAATTTAATATATATATAATGTAGTTTGGGAAATTTGAGTGACAAAAATTAACTATGTGTCTCTTATTTGTGTGTAGATTGTTGTTTTGATTTTCTTATTTGTGGTGTGTTAGAATATTATACAACATATAGAAAGGGTGAATGCCGGATCATTTACAAGATATCTACAATAATTTCGTAGAAAATGCTGAAGAAGACGAATAACAAGTTGACAAGTCATAGTGATACATTTAAATGTATTAATATAGAGAATGAGTGTCAAATTAGAAGAAAGTTGTCTTTATAAACAAGTTTTTATGGCGGCAGCGGTTGATCAGCAGTACTTAAGAATAACAAGTTGACAAATCATAAATGTTATCGAAGAAAAAGAAAGTGTTACACAATAAATTTCTCATGTGCTAAGTCATGGATAATCCATGCACATTCCACTCGATCAATAAATAATCTCCCATAACAAGGTGATCTGTCAATTTTATTTTTGCTTAACTTATGTCAATCCAAATTGTTACATGAGAATTTCTCACCAACCAGTAGTTTTTCAGTTGATTATTTGTTATTTTTTGTCCATACTCCACAATAATTACTCCTCCTAATAAAGTAATAATTATTGTGTAATTCTTTTGGGTTATGAACAAGAAATAATAAATAATAAGTTGAAAAACTACTAATTGGTGATAAATTCTTACAAAACAAGTTGTGATGATGAAGGTTATGCAAAAATTGATACATATTCATGGTGATCCATATTAATAGCTTAGGATATGAAACTTAGTTGAATTCATTTTGTTACATATGTAACTTAATTGAATTAATTCATTTTTATTTTTTTTAACTTAAATTAGAAAGTAGTGGAATAACAATAGTTATTTGTTTATTAATATTGTCTTAACAGTTTTTATTACTTATTATTAGAGGTAGTTAAAAGATAGTTATAGTTAGGTGAAATGTATCAGAGCAATAATAATTATTCTGCAATATTTTTTTTTTCCAAATTTACTTTATCTTTTCTTCCTCATTTTGTATCCATATTTGTGATTCTTCATTCTTTTCAACTTTGTTGTATAATATTTGTAGATTCAAGATTGAAGATTATTTGTGATTTGTGATACGATTATTTGAAAAGTTTCATTGTTAATTACCGTTCTTTTTGGTGATATGTTTTACTATAATTTCATTCTTTTTAGCCATTGTTGGCTTTCTCTTTGTGCTTCTACCATATGATAGTAAAGCAATTATTATTTTCTTTGTTCTTTTATCCTATAGTATTAGACATTTCTCATTCTCTTTGTGCTTCCATCATACGATGGTTAAGCTTTGTTGGCCAAATTTGACATTTGAAGATCCAAGATTGAAGTTCTTGATTTTATATTGGAGTGAGTGTGATGGAAACACCTGAAGATTTTCAAGTTAGTCCAAGGTAGGTCAAAGACTTCGACGAGAGTTATGCACATTGGCCGCTACCACTTAATTTCTACATGAATTTTGTTGTTTAGCCGATGGGACTACAGTTTGAATTTTTTTTTTTCTTATAATTTTCTTTCATTAGTTTCTTTGTATTTTTTTTATTGTTCTTTCCAAGTTGAAAATGTTACATATTTCCAACTTGCGAGGACTATTAGAGGTAGTTAAAAGATAGTTATGATTAGGTGAAATGTATCAGGTTAGTTACATTAATAGTACTATATAAAAGTGCATCATACTCTAATTGTATAACAATTTCTTCATAATAATCATTTCAAGTTTTATTTTCTCTTTAATTATTTTTTCTCTTTCTTGGGTTTAACCATGATTCTTAATACTTATATAGCTGTCTTGCTATAGCTGCTTTATAGATAAAAGATGACAAAACAATATAAATGTATTTACCGATTAAGTGGTAGGTTTTTTTATTAATTTTTGGGAAATAAATTTATTTGAAGTAATTAAATATATACTATTGTGCTAAGTACAAAAATTTAAAAATATATTTGCTGATATATTAAAATTTACTGTTTTCATAAAAATGATATGATTTCCTCTTGAAAAGAAATTTACAAAATTAAATTAAATGAAAAATGTGATGAACCACTCCCACGATACTACACTAGTTAGTTAATTCACAATATAAATATAACTTTTTAAAATCTCTCAACATAGTCAAAAATGAAATAAAATCTGAAGGTGCAAACACGAGAAGGGGGGTTGAATTGTGTTTGATTTAACTTGAAACTTTTCCTGTTTTAATACTTTCAAAACAAAACTTGATGTATAATTAAAACAGAGTTACCAGTGGATAAAAATAAAAATAAAAACTCACAGATTTTATACTGGTTCACTGTTAACGAGGCTACGTCCAGTCCTTTCGCCTTGAAGGATTTCACTAATTCAATCTTGAATTACAACCTTGCTACTGACCCTCCAAGTCAGTCTTCTCAAATAGTCTAACAATGCTAGACTTCTTTGAGGAAAAACAACTCCTGTTCTTCAGCCAATTGAAATAAATAAATTTATTTGAAGTAATTAAATATATACTATTGTGCTAAGTACAAAAATTTAAAAATATATTTGCTGATATATTAAAATTTACTGTTTTCATAAAAATGATATGATTTCCTCTTGAAAAGAAATTTACAAAATTAAATTAAATGAAAAATGTGATGAACCACTCCCACGATACTACACTAGTTAGTTAATTCACAATATAAATATAACTTTTTAAAATCTCTCAACATAGTCAAAAATGAAATAAAATCTGAAGGTGCAAACACGAGAAGGGGGGTTGAATTGTGTTTGATTTAACTTGAAACTTTTCCTGTTTTAATACTTTCAAAACAAAACTTGATGTATAATTAAAACAGAGTTACCAGTGGATAAAAATAAAAATAAAAACTCACAGATTTTATACTGGTTCACTGTTAACGAGGCTACGTCCAGTCCTTTCGCCTTGAAGGATTTCACTAATTCAATCTTGAATTACAACCTTGCTACTGACCCTCCAAGTCAGTCTTCTCAAATAGTCTAACAATGCTAGACTTCTTTGAGGAAAAACAACTCCTGTTCTTCAGCCAATCTGACACCCCAGATTGTAGAAGAAATCACAACACTATGAATCTAATTGCCAAGTAACCTGCTACCTCTACTGACTCCCATAGCTTGTAGACTCTACTTCAACAACTTAGATTTGACACAGTGGAACGAAAACAAGAGTACTTGCTTTAAAAACTGAGACTCAACAATTGACTTATATGAAAATTTGAGAGTGTTTGCTTTTGAAGTGTATGACCCTTTTGTGATTTTCGATTAATGAGTAATTTGCCTTGAGCCTCCTTTTATAGATGCTGATTAGGGCCTCTTCCAATGCTTAAATTCGAACTAAATCTTGCTGGATTCTCTGTAAAAATATCTTGACCAATTGGGCTTTATTTAAATAAAAATCATATCTTTTTAAGCCTTAGATTTGTTTCATATCTTAACTGGCCAATCAAATCTGTGCATTGCTTCCCGCCACAGCTCCTGACTTCCATGCTACTCCAATTTAATTTATAACAAATCTTTTATAATATTTTGATAAAAAACATCATGAGATCTTCACCATTAATTCCCATGATCAAATCTGCACCATTGGATCTTCATGCGATAGTCCACAGTTGGACCAGCTTGATTGCTATGCTATTGTCCTCTGAATTCGGCAATTCCTGGACCATACTTCCTAACCCTCTGATCTTCTGATTTCGGCCTTCCCTCGACACGCACTTGATATGCTAAAATCCTCTGAATTCGGCCTTTGCTGGACTGCGCATCCTGTCCCTCTGATTTCGGCCATTGATGGGACATGGTCTGATTTTCTGATCTTTATCATCACTGGACCAAATAATTATTTCTGAACCATTGATCTGAAAGTTTTTACTCTGATTTGGACGGATTCTGGAATTTGGTTTGGAACAAACTGAAATTAACTTGAACAAAAAATATTTCAGTCTGGACATTTTACCTTTGATTTTGGATCAGGTCTGGGTTGATTCTGGAATTCATTTCTTTTGATCTGGACTTAGTTCCATGCCCTGAATCATGCTATATTATGGTCTGGGCCAATTCTGAATTGATACTCTTGTTCTGGATTCATAAACATACCTTCTGGTCAAGTCTGGAACAATTCTGGGCAGTTCAATTTTTCACTGCCAGGCCATCTTCTGGTCAGAATAACTTCTGGAATAAAATTGATATTTGATTCCTGTTTGTCTGGAACAACTCTCCTTTTGGCAGGCTTTCCAATGGTATGATCCATGTTTCATTATGATTTTTCTTCCTTCTGATATAAGTCATCAAAGATATCTTCTGGTCATGTTTTGACATTCCTCTAGTATCTTCTGGTCATTCCAGAATTCATTTTCTGGAATCATTTGATCTTCAGCTTCTGATTTCTTCAGTTTCTGGGGTATTTAATTTAACAATTAAAAGTACAAAATAAGTTTACATAGAGTACATTTGTAAGCATCAAAATCCTAAGTACTTAGAACCAACTTGGTTCCAACAAAATCTCCCGACATTCTTTCAGAATATTGAAATTGAAGCCGTTTGATCTCATACATTTATTTTCTTCATCGTAACTTCAAATAGATTCAATCGAAAGGTGGTGACATTTAGCCTAGTACTGCAAATGAATTTCACCATGGTAGTATTAAGCAAAAAACTTTTAATAGAGATATGAAATCTTTTTCATTATTTTATAAATATACCCAATATATTTTATGCATTTATATGAGCCCTTCGGCTGGATATATTATAACAATAGTGTATTGCATTGCAACTTAGTCTAATGCACCTCTATTTCAATTTCCTTTGAGCCTACAACAACCATCAACGGAATTTTCTGCTTGTGTTTCTTATGAGCTTCTTCGGTAGACGTTCTCCATGACAAATTTCAGTTCGGATGCCATACTTTTTCAGTTTATTTGTCACATTGCTGATAGTACAAAACAAATCTGCGAATAGTTTTAACTAGTCAAATGTTACATTACCTGGACATCGGTAATAAGTAAAACTTGAGCTTGCATTGGAGAAAGCCATAATGGAAAATTACCACCATAATGCTATGTAATTTGTGTCTTTCCAACATATGTGATGTCAAAACGTTGTGGTAAATTAAAATCAACCTGTTTATGTTAAAAAAAAATGGGTTAAGCCAATCATAAAATAGTTCCATGCAAATTGATTCACTCAAAATCAAGTAACAATATACAAAAAATAAACAGCGTAGCCACAACCTCTGACAACAATAAGAGATTTAAAACCAAGCTTATTAAAGTCAATGACCAACTTTCTTTAATGCTTAAAATTATTAGATGGAGGAAATTGAATAGGCAACAAATGTATTGATAAAAAAAAAAAAAAATTCATTCATTCAAATCGGTAAACTCTATCGATATAATACAAATTCAAAATCACTAAAATAAAAAATAATGAATTTTCGAACAAATTTACATCATCAAAGTTAATAGCACAAAACGACAGTATGTCTATAAATATGACAAAATTCGATGTCTGGAATACTTATGCTTCTAGATTTGTAACGATGACGTCAAATTCATTTATTGATATCTGTAATGGATCAAAGTTACACTATCGATCTAAATCAAACGAACACCGCACCAAGACAAACAGAAACACCAAAAAATGCTGCAGTTAGACAACGATAAAATCACAGAGGAAAAAATCCAAAGAAAAACTAATTTGCAAACCATAAACAAAACAAATATATGTCAGCTAATGAATAAAATAAAAATATTTTATTTAAAACTTAGAGATACATTCAACAAATAAGTAATTGAAGTATATAGTAGGAAACCATTGTATTAATAAACAAAATTTATATAAAGGTGCAGAGAAATAATATTATTTTCATAGTTTTACTTACATCTTAATAATATTTTATACTTCTTTTCAAAACATTATTTTTGCAGTAGTTTTAAAAAACATTTTAATTCTATGTTGCTCACCTTAAGAAAATAATCACAGCTGCATGACGAATGCTATCTTTTACTAATGGTTCATGAAAACAATCACTCAAAATGATCCCTAAAAATTGGGCAAAATAGTTTGTTATGTGCACTAATATGGTATCCACTTAGAATGCTACACATGCGGCTAATATGCAACCTCGTATCCTTTACCACAAAAGGAATCAACGATTTTGATAGATGCACCTCAATTTGAGAGACATTTCTCCTATTTTAAGGATGAAAATAATAAATTTGAGAATTAAATTGATCATTTACTTAAATATATCACAAACTTAAATAATCGCAGATAGTGCATTAATGTTGCTGATTTTTTGTGGACCTCCTACCACGATGGTCCATGCTATAACCTACCTTTAATTCAAAATCAAATGTTCACTATTCCAAATATTAGAAATGCATGTCCCTTGTCAATTTGATGTAGTGGAACAAATTCAGAGAGATGTGAGAGTAAAAAAATTGAGACTTGGAAGTTAAATAATAATAGTATATATTGATATCAAATGTTAAGAACGCTCGTCTGATAGTAACGATAAGTGACAAACATAAGATGGCTTGAAATTACAAAAGAAAATTATGAAGTCAAAATATCCCAAGATGTTCTAACACAATAAACCAGCATACAGAAACCCCAAGAGATTAAAATACATCCGGAAGTCTGTCCACGCTTTCACCTTGACGCGTCAGTCTAACACAACCAAAACCAGTTTCACAGCAGGTGGATGCAATGCAATGGACATGATTTCCTGCAAAAAGTAGATCTAGAACTTGCATTTAATTACTAGCATTTGTTACATTGCATAACCTGTGTTGTGAGTTGTGACTTGTTGAAGGTAGAGCTAGTAACCTGTGTTGTGTATGGATGTAACATACATTTAGATCTGTAGGTACTCACACACTGACTCTCCTCAAACTTTGTCATTTTGATTTTGTATAAAATTAAGTATTGATAAGAAAAGGCAATGATTTTCTTAGATGGCACAAAAAGTTGTGACATAGCAAATGTGAAATTTGTGGATATTACTATTGGAGACGGGGTTGGGGGAAGAGGTAAGTAAGAGATAGGGGGAGGGAAGAGAGTAATATTGTGGCGAACTATATTTATTTATTAGCGATGTGGGTTGTGTGGGTTCAACATGTGGTTCACCATTCAACCAGTTGAAGCAATGGAACCATGACTCAAAAAGTATATCGCTAGCTATTTTGAGTACATCCATTTGCAACTAACCCCAGATGATCTATTAGGTAAGAACCACATACTACAAGTTCAATTATGTGTATATTGCTACTGATATTTTTGCATATTTACAAAATTTTAATTGACCAACTGTTGGAATTAATGTTAGTATTGAGTGCAATTAGATTCATGTACATAGTTAGCCATGTACCTAGGTATTATAACATTCATGCACTTAAGTAGTAGTAATATCATTAATTTTCTTGTAAATGCAAATTTTATTTATCATAAAGAGTATATAGATAGAGAAAATGATGAATGCAAATAGCTCGAGCATTTCTCATTTTCCTTAATCAAAATCTCCTAAATTGTTCTCCTCAACTTGGTATCAAACCGGGTTCGAACCCACTCCATATTTTCTGATTGCGCACTATTGTCACAATAAGTCTTTGTTGTCTCTGACAATATGGCACCAGTTTGCTGTCGTCTGCAGGTTCTCGGCCTCCATCTATATGGTGCCGTCATCCGTACAATGCTCGGCCTCCTTCGGTGCAAGTTCGTACATTTTTTATAAATTGTTTATAGGTCCTTTGGTCATTGTCCTAACGTGGTAAAATGATTTACAATCAGCATAGTCGAGGAAACAGACGACCTCAAAGCTCCTATTGCAAAAGAATTGGTGATACGCTAAATAATAGCTGTTAATATCTCTAAGATTGAAAAATCACAGATAATATTTTCAGAAGCAGATTATCAAGAGTATCTTAAGCTAAAAGCAGCCAAGCAATCTCAATCCTCCATCGTCACTAGTGCTCGTAAGCCCATTGCATGCATCACTCAATAGGGTAATCAAAGTCCATGGATAATTGATTCAGGTACCTCTAATCACATTGCCAGTAATAGCTTTTGTTCTCATCAGTTCCTGCACCTAAATTTCCCCATTTCATTACTTTGGTGGATGGTTCTACGGTTGCATCCAAATGAACCGGTCATGTCTCACTCACTCCTTCATGTCTTTAAACTTTGTTTTATTTATACATCTACTTGTCCTTTTAATTTAATATCTTTTAGTCAGCTTACTCATTCTCTTAATTGTTCAATAACCTTCAATTAAAATTCATTTGTCATATAGGAACGTGGTATGGGTCGGGTGATTGGAATAGGACATGAATCTCAGGGACTTTTTGTCGCAGCGTCAACAAATCTTCTTCGTGAACGTTTGGGACATCCAAGTTTATGTAAATTGAAGCAAATGGTTCCAATTCTTTAAAAAAATAGACCCACGCATGCAAGTCATGCCAATTAGGAAAGCATGTTCTTTCTTATTTTCCAAGGCAAATGGAAAGTCGTTTTGATTAACCATTTTCTGTAATCCATTTGAATATATAGGGTCCAAGTCATGTGTCATCAATGGGTTTTAGATATTTTGACACTTTCATTGATGAATGATATCAATGCACATGAGTTTTTCTGATGAAAAAACGATCTAAATTTCCATCTTCACTTCTTTCATCAATGAAATTAAAACTCAATTTGATAAGTCAATAAAGATTCTTATAAGTGACAACACCGAAGAACATACTTGTGCTCTTCATTTTATCACACATGGTATCCTTCATCAATCCACTTGCCCACATACCACTCAGAAAAATCGAATAGTAGAAAGGAAAAATAGATACTTGGTTTTGCATGTTTGTTAATTTAATCAATTGCATTCTTCATATCTAAACAATAGAGTTCCACACTCCATCTTATACCCCAATGAACATGTGTCATGTTGTTCCAAGTGTTTTTGGATGTATTTGTTTTGTTCACGATCTTCTGCTTGATTAGATAAGTTGTCTTTGTCTATAAGAACCATCAAACATGTTTTCCTTAGATATTCTAGATTGAAAAATGGATTTCATTGTTACTCTCCTATTCACGATGGTTATTATGTTACATATGTAAGATTCTTGGAAGAAAATTATATTTCTTACCTTTCTCAATTGAGTCTCATGCTATTCAAAGTGTATATTCCATTCCTTATTATGGTCCATCATTTTCTCCTTTGCAAGAATCAGTTTCTCATATAGATTCAACCCCAAATATACTTGACAATCCTCCGCCTGAGCCATCTCAAAGACCATTCGGTACATATCAACATCGTCCACGGGTTCCTAATATAGAATTTGAACGCAGTAAAAGAGCAACTGAATCATATCATACTCCTGCTGCCAAACCTACTACGGACCTACCTAACGAAGAACTTGATTTACACATTGCTCTTAGGAAAAGTACACAATCAACACAAAATTCTTATCCTATTGTAACTTTTTAAGTTATCATTGTTTCCCTCCTCACGGTTATTATTTGTGAGGCACTTGATCATCTAGGATGGCAACAAGCCATGATTGATAAAGTGCAAGCTTTGGAGCATGATGGTACTTGGGACCTAGTTCCACTTCTCCTAGCAAGAAACTTGTAGATTGTCGATATGTATTTAATATCAAAGTTGGGCACGATAGTTAGATTAATTGTCTCAAAGCTCGACTAGTGGTCAAAGGTTTATACCTAGATTTATGACCTTGATTATGGTGATACTTTCTCCCCTGTGGCGAAAATTTCTTATGTCTGATTATTTATTGCCATAGTTGCCATTTGACATTAGCCTTTATATCAGCTTGATATTAAAAATACATTTCTTCATGGGAAAATAGAAGAGGAGATTTATATGGAGCAACTGTCTAGCTTTATTGCTCAAAGGGGAGATTGGTCTAGTTTGCAAACTAGGGAGATCTCTCTATAGGCTGAAGCAGTCCTCAAGAGCAAGGTTTCGAAAGTTTAGTTCTATTGTTAAAAGATGACATAGTCATCATAGTAAATGACCATGGGAAAATTCCCTAACTAAAGAAGCACTCATTTAGCTTTTACCAAACAAAGGATTTGGGGAGTTACAGGTTGAGAGAATGGAGCCTTATTCTGATCCTAAGAGATATCAGAGATTCGTTGGAAAACACACCTAACTCACTATTACAAGGCCAAATGTTTCTTTTGCAGGTAGTCTCTTTATGATAGTAAGTTGATAAAAATCAGCTTTCCCAAATGCCACTGTTGTCTCTATTTTCATTTCCTAATTCAAATTCTCACCCTTGACATGCTCTCGAGGAACAACCAGATTTGGCTCCCCTGCGTGCGACAAACTGTGACTCATCTTGATGGTCATAGATGGTGGTTTCAAAATGGATGTGACACTAAAAGAAATGGTGTGAAGACATAGGATGGATAGTTGTTGTCGGAGCTTTGTGTTCCACTAAACGATTAAAGATGGGTGACAGATGGTTAGGGAAAGATATGCATGTGATGCAGAGTGACCATAATATGATCATGAAAATTAATTTTAACGAATGGTTGAAAAAATTGGTTCACAATGGACCACACGGGACACTTCGCCACTCTAGAATTTGTGAATTTTCAATATCGTAATCAAATACTAGTTCAAAAGAACTATAAATTGTTACCAATTTTAAGTCTCTAGACTTTTCTTTTCAAGAAAAAAAAATTAAGTATCCTAGAATAGAATGTATGCGGTTGGGTGCAGTCACGACCCTAGGACTGCAAGCACACAAACACATTTGAACCATCTAATCAAGTTCAAACAGTCGATATTTCAAACGTGGTATTATATAGATTTTAAAAAAAAAACCAAAGGTCAAAAAAATGTTCAAACAAGATGGGCTTAATGTTCAAAGTGCACCCCAGATTTACATCAATAGATTCACTAGTATCCATGTGTAAAGTTATGTCTTTGATTCGTTTTCAATTAAGAAATTATTGTTTTGATTTAGTCATATGTTTGTTATGCTACTAGAGAGTGAAAATGATAAGAGAAAAAAGTTTTTATATAAATTAAAAAAATTAATTAATAATAAGTTTTTTAAATAAGGGTAATAATGGAATAAAAACGTTATAACTCATTCAATTTCGTCTACTTTCTAAATAGTGAAAGGAACATTTTATTATAAAATATTCAAACACTAGAATGTAATATATATTTCATTCCACTTTGCTCCACTTCATTCTATCCCAAAAGTGACGTAATGTGAAAAACTTAAAAAATTTGGTGATGTTAAATCTATAACCTAGTCCACTAATCCATTAAAGCCACATCATCCAGCTATTGGTAAATTGATTTTTAGTAACAAAACATATCAATTTACAAATGTTCTATAGAAATTTCCTAATTTTTTTTATATACATCACCCAATACACAAATTATCAATCAAAATTTAAATGGTACGGTGAAACAAATAATATTGTGATTATAAGTGACATCAGAGCTAAAAAAAATCTGTTTCTTATCATAATATATGTATCATGAAAAGTGCTACGAACATTCTTTTTCCAACACTCACTCTTTCATTTGATGAACTATATATATGGCTCCCACCACTTTACGTGGGACCCACTTCCAACATGTGGGAATCTCATTGATTTTATCTAATAAGAGAGTGAATATTGAAAATAGAGTTTGCATAACACTCCCCGATGTATTATATTAAATATATGACGAGATTATACTTATTTGTGCGATTAGTTATAACTATTATGGCCAGAGTTAGCTATTACATGAAATTCAGCATTAAAAAGTTGCCTAAATTGCCAAATTAAGTCCCTTATTAGAGTTTAGATATGGTACCAACCATGAGTTGCCTAGTATATAGTTAAAAGGACTATCCATTACGTTATAAATACTCAAAGAAGACACTATATTTATAAAACCCAAAAAAATGATGAAATACTAGTATTTTAATTGCAAAAATTATAGCGACCGAGCCATAGATGGCCCAAAAAAACTTCCACTCACAATGTAGAATTTGATGTTCAGGATTTGAGATCGGGAGAAAATTTGTAAAGTAGTAAGAATTGTAGTTCTATTGTAAAATATTTCATTTTAATCCTTCTTGTCCATTGAACTAATTGATTCTTTCTAAAAGTACATAATAATTGCAGGTCGTGAAAACTAGTCAATTTTAAAAGTACGTAATCATGATGTATCAAAAGTATAACTTGCGTGATCAAAATTACTATTAACCACATTTTTAACATGCTATAAAACGACTCCAAGTATAAAAAAAAATTCATTAACCATTTAATAACTACATTAACCACTTTTTGAAAAGCCATTAACCACATTTTTAACTTATGATAAAAATGACTACAAATATAAAAAGTTTCTCATTAACCACTTAATGAAATGTTTTTTAAATTCGCTTCCTATAGATTTTTCATTAACCACTTAATGAACAATGTTAATGGTTTGAAAGTAAGGAATTTGATCATTTTTATCGCAAGTTAAAAATTTGGTTAATGTCTTGAAAAACCGTGGTTAATGTAGTCCACAAAGTGGTTAAAGACTTAGAACTAAAGAACTTGGTCATTTTTAACACAAGTAAAACACTTAATGGTTCAACAAAAAGTGGTTAATTTTTCTACAATGTGGTTAATGGCGTAAAACTTAAGAACTTGATCATTTTTATCACAAGAAAAACACATGGTTAATGACTTGAATAAACGTGGTTAATGCAGTTCAGAAAATGGTTAATGACTTAAAACGGAGAAATATGATTAATGTAGTCCAAATAATTAATCAAGTCTTTTTATTTGTGATAAAAATGAACAAGTTCCTTAATTTTAAGTTATTAATCACTTTCGTATTAAAATTAGAGTTATGAATTGGTAAAAAGTACATTTGTCAGAATCTGTTAAACATCTCAAGAACTCAACAATCTTAAAACTCTATTGGAGTCTAACGGACATAGTACTCCTCCTAATTTTAAGATAAAAACCAATACACCAATCTTCGAATTGAACACCACACACGTGCAATGCTACAATTGTAAAGTCTAATATAAATTCATGTGTAGCGAATACTCTCAAAGTTATATTGTGCACATAGTTAACTCATTAACCACCTTATGTACTTCATTAACCAATGATTTATACATTATTAACCACATTGATAAAGATTTGTAAGGCCTTAATGTTAATATCATTTTTTAGGCATTACTGTGCAAAAAACACACTTTAAACCCTTAAAACAAAGAAATCTCAAAATCAATTTCTAAAGACCACTATCAATTTCCACAACATTGCAAGGATAAAATTAGAAATTTGAAAAATGAGAGCAAAAATTATAAACCTTAAGTAGAGCTAAATGTATGAAAATAAGGAGGAATGAGTTGAAACCATAAACAACAAAAATAGAGAAATAATCATAACCAACAAAAATAACAAATAAATCCTAAACAAAAAAAAAAAAAAGAATATGACACTTTTTTCACCACTGTCATTGTTACTTCCTTAAAGATGTGATTTTCATCCTTTTATTATCCCTCTTCCTCTTAAATAATTCTATTTCTTAATTCATTCTCTTTCTCTCTATTTCAAGGTTTAACAAAAATCCAAAGAAGGCAGGAAAAAAGAAGTCAAGAAAGTAGAAGAAAGAAAGGGAAAGTGAAAAAAAAGGGAGAGAAAGAGAAAGTATTATGCAAACGGGTCACATTTTTGTGTTTCAAAATGTATTTCAATATAATTTATGTATAAATAATAATTCGCTAAATCCCAAATATCAAGTAAAATAAATCTAAGTAGCTCGTGAAACAACAAAAGAATCTAACTGTTTCAAAGTTCAAAACAATAAATTCACCCAAATAAATTCATATTTCACAAAATCAGCCAAATTTGAAAATATCACATATCAACTATAGATATATAATTTTTACCTGTCTTAGCTAGTTGAATTTAATACTTTATAATATTATAAGACAATAGGCAAGTTTTTTATTTTATTATAATAGCATCAACGTCGAAATAAACATTCTAACCTTTATTCTATTGGCTTATAAATGAATTGTAAAATGGTTCATCTGTATTACAAGGGCTGATTATATACCATGTACCATATATAGTTCACATCAAATATCAAAAAGCAAAAAATATATATGTTCTTTATCAGTAATACTAATCAATCTTTTTTTCTATATTTGACTCGGATTATATGACACATTTCATCTGCCTATTTAAATTAGGGTAAAAATAAAATATAAATCTCTACACCTATAGTCATTTATTTCATAACTAGAAGCAATATATACTAAAATATTGAACTTAATACAAAAGTAATAACTACATACAAAATCTATAACTAATTTGAGATGCAAAATTTGCATGTTAAATCTCAATATATAAATCTTAAAAAACTTATAGTTAATCGTCTATAATCTCTGATGAACTCTCAATATTTCTTATGCATTCTATAATCTAATAAAAAATCCTATAAAGTTAAAGTGACTCTTTATACATGTGTTTCATGCATTATGTCTGTATGTGAGTGGACTTCAACTCAACACCAACTCCATGAAAACCTGAATATAAAGGTGATAGAGCTGGTAAGATATAACAAATTAATAGATTAATTATTCTGATTTATTTAATCAAACTCTAGGAAAATTATCTTTTATAAAGTAATAGAGAAATACAATATTAGAACAAAGAGAGGATCAAAATTGAAGGAAATTGACTTCATAATTGTTGAGGGAAGCAAGTTTGAAGAATGATAGTTAAAAGCATGATTCAAGTTATCAACATTATTCAAACATACAAGATAGGTATAATAGTGTCTTATCACAACAAAAAGCCTACCACCATTAAGAAACCCCCAACCCAAACAAGAGAAAAACAAAGTTTCCCACATTACCATGGGCAAAAGTATTTTAAATAGACAACGTATAGATTAAAAGTAATGCAGGAAATAACTTCGAAAGGTAAGAGGGAATGTAATAATGTCTAATTCAGTATTCAGACATGAAAAGGTAAGAGAGATCTAATTTAAAACTGAAAAATGAAAAGAGAAAAATTAGAAACAGAACTCCGATGTCAAACCACAAAAGCAAGTTAAAAGAATATGCATGAAAAGATTGTCTTCATAATATTGACGCAACAACATTACCATGGAGTTAATTAGGGTTAATGGAACATGACTCAACCACAAGTGATCCATCTTTGGCTAGAAAAGACTAAATGTTAGTTTGACAAATCCTAAATAAATAAAAAGTAATTAGTAGAATAATAAGTTGAGCAAAATAAACATAAATAGTGGTAGTTTAGTTTCTTAAGAACCTGATTGTCAGCGTTGAACTTATCCAAAGCAAGATTGGAGATAAGGGGAATCGTCCAACTCAAAGAAGTCGCTATCTACTAGATCTTCAATGCATTTCCTTTCCCAAAGCCAAATGTTTTCTTTAGATTCCGATTTTGACTCCGATCCATGTTCCGGTTTTGGCTGGTCTTTGTTTACAACTTACTCCGTAACTAACTAATTCAAAAAATATTTACTTCCTCAAATTATATACTCATGTCCCCCAAAGATCTCCTAAAAATGTAAGTGCCTATATGAATGAATTTTGTTGTTTGGTTTTCAAAATCTATTCAATAAAGCAATTTCAGAAAACTATTTTTAAGAAAGAAAAATAAAGCGAACATGCTTGTTAATCTTATTTTTTAAAATCGTTAGAAATGAAAATCAAGCGAATTATAACGACTATTGAATATGTGTAACTTATGTTACATATTTTTTAATAACATGTAAGCTTCTAGATTCCAATATGAAGAAGAAGAGCAACAACAATAATGTAGCAAGACATTTTGTGAGAAAACTTCCACAACGTAATATTGGAGGTCACATTAATTTTATTGCATTCTTTGTAAAATTTGTGTTGTTTATTTATAAATTTTAATTAATTACTTAATTATATTATTTTTCTTTTTGTTAAGGTTAATAAAAAAAAATGATAGTACGAAATACCTTTTTTAAGAAGCGACATCTATAAGGTTAATAAAAAAAATGGTTGTACTAAGTTATTTTTCAAAATGGTACTTCTATAATTTAAAAATAATAATAATAATAAAAAACAAAAACAAACGGAGTGGCCATTTGCAAAATGGCACTTCCTTTAAACATCTGGCTACTTTCTGTTTTATGAAAAAATAAAGTAGACTGGTATATATTTTTCAAAAGATAGCCTATTGTTAAAAAAAATTTGAAAAAAGGGTTATTTAAAAAAAATCAAAATTAAAACTTTACTGCAACCTTCATACAACTTGACCCTTGCATCTTCTATATCATGATAAAATTCAGCAAAACAATAAGCCAGTAAAACTCAATATAAACCATTATTTCGTACAAATCGAACATTGTACAATGTAGAGCACCATCATAGAACTTCCGCGATAAGACTATTGCTTTGACTTCGACATTTTCAAACTTTTGACTGTGCCACTGAAATTTTGAGCAACATACATATGAAAACTAAAGCGGTAGAGATTGCACAATAACATGCAAAAATGATATCACAAGAAAAGTGAGGTAATAGAGGAGAGATTTGTAGCCTCGACTTGACTAACAAAGTTTATAAATATATCCATGTTGTTGGACACATCAAAACAGCTACAAGCTAATGAATATTTCCTTGTTGTAAGATCAAATGGCCAAATTGAAAATTGAGATAAACTCGTATTGACAACAGTCCAATGCTCTGAGAAACAATATCATGGTTTTAAACTAATCACTGTAACTGGGGGAAAAAATACTTGTTAGCAAACAATTATAAATAAGATCCCACTAATTTGAGGAGGATAACTCCATATCAAACTCAGTAGGTTACGAGAGAGAAATGTCAATTGTAAGATCATTATATATTGAGACTGTTAGGTGACGACCAGCAATTGGGTATCCATCATCGACATTCAGAAAAAACGGAATGAATCACAGTTCACATAAACATAAACAAGATACCAATCATCTTTATTAACAACCTAAAGGTAAGTTTTTTTTTTTTGATATACTTTTTTCTTAGGAAATAATTAATTAAAGAAAATTCATTTTAAAAAATAATCTCTTATATATACTATAAATAAAGGATTTAATTTATTTAAATTAATAATAACCAAATAAAATGAAAATTGATAGTGCGCTTGATCAAAAGAACAATTAATAATATATATATATATATATATATATATATATATATATATATATATATATATATATATATATATATATATATATATATAGCTCGTGTTTTGCATGTATAAGTAGAAAATATTTGTTCTGTGTTTTTTAATATTTATCAATGATAAATATTTATCATGTATTTTTTAAATATTTATCAATGACAAATATTTATCTTGTGTATTTTTATATATAAATGACAAATAGGTAATTTTTTATATTTATCAATGACAAATATTTATCTCGTGTAATTTAATATTTACCAGTGATAAAAAAATTGACTGGTGTTTTTTTATGTATCAATGACAAATATTTGTTCTGTTATTTGTCATGTTATTGTTATATTTATCACTCACAAATATTTCTCCCATGTTTTTTTATCCATTAAGTATAAATATTTATCCCACTTTTTTTAATATTTATCAATTCACAAATTTATCTCTTGTATTTTTATGTATAAGTGACAAATATTTATTTTATAATTTTTTATATTTATCATTAACAAATATTTGTCCCTTATTTTCTTATGTACAATACAAATATTTATATCTCGTAAACACATTGATGATGATGGATTGTGTTGAAAAAATATGATAAAGTAAGAATGTGAGTTTAGTTTGAAGAAAATAGAGAAAGTTTATTTGGAGATTAGTACAATTTTTGTCATAGTTGGGTGACACTTAGCAATGTAAGGCATGTCAATTTGGTAACTTATACAACATCTTACTTACTTTCTTATATTATTATTATGGAAAATATTTATCTCATGATTTTTTATATTTATCATCGATAAATATTTAATCTGTATTTTTTTATATACGTTGCAAATATTTATCATGTAATCACACTGATGATGATGATAATAATAATAATAATAATATTAATAATAATAATAATATGATTTTGATAATAATAATAATAATAATAATAATAATAATAATAATAAATAAACACATTGATCTTAATGTTTGCAACCATTTTTATACAATTTTATTAACCTTGCAACTTCAGTCATATTCATGTTTGCAATGCACATATTTTATAATAAATATTATGATTTTGATATTTTCATTAATTGACATTCTCATTATTTTATGATGAATTTTATACTTGCAATGCATATATTTTATACATATTAGATGTTAAAAAAATAGTGAATAATTTACACCATATTTTTGAAAAAAATTAAGGTTGTGTTATTTTTCTAGAAAGAATATGATGGCT
>JBBPBO010000004.1:62599579-62632201 GCA_037974295.1 Cicer cuneatum | reverse complement strand
CAAATATTTATCATGTAATCACACTGATGATGATGATAATAATAATAATAATAATATTAATAATAATAATAATATGATTTTGATAATAATAATAATAATAATAATAATAATAATAATAATAAATAAACACATTGATCTTAATGTTTGCAACCATTTTTATACAATTTTATTAACCTTGCAACTTCAGTCATATTCATGTTTGCAATGCACATATTTTATAATAAATATTATGATTTTGATATTTTCATTAATTGACATTCTCATTATTTTATGATGAATTTTATACTTGCAATGCATATATTTTATACATATTAGATGTTAAAAAAATAGTGAATAATTTACACCATATTTTTGAAAAAAATTAAGGTTGTGTTATTTTTCTAGAAAGAATATGATGGCTCATCATTAACAATTAAATTGAAGAAAAAAAAAGAATGTGGGTAACCTAGTACACAATCCAATTCAAAAATTAACGGTTTAATCCAACCCAACCCAACTCAGTACTGTAAGAGACATTTTTTTTAACAGATCTAACCCAACATCCCCTACGCGGTTTAGGTTCCGATTTTGGCTAAACCCAACCTAAACCAGCCCACGTACAGCCCTACTGAAATTGTAAGGTATTGTCATTTGTTAATTTAGTAGCTGATTGTTTCAGTTAAATATTCAAATTAATGATTGGCCCAAAAACAAAAATTCAAATTAATTATCAAGATTGTTCATGAATGATATATTTTTTTATCTTAAAAGTCTCTAAATGATACACCTTATTATGAAAGACTAAAATTGATTGATACTTTGATGATTTGAAGACTAATTTAAACTTTTTAGTAAATTAATAACAAAACAGCGCCTACCACTTTCAAGAACTAAAATAATTGTTTTTTTTTATACTAATATGGTGTAAGTTTTAAACATTCTTCATAAAAAATGTTATTAACATTAAGGTCTTACAAATCTTTATCAAAGTGGTTAATAATGTATAAATCGCTAGTTATCGAAGTACATAAGGTGGTTAATTAGTTAACCCGAGTATTCACTACACGTGAATTTATATTGGACTTTAAGAATGAAGAGTTGTGTGTGTTTGATTGATTTTGACCTTGACAATTGATTAAGAATCTGCCCCCATTGATGGTTTTTGCAGTAATTGATGACTTGTTAGAGGTGTATTGGTTTTGATTGATAACTTCTTACAAACATATTAGCTAGTTCAAGTGTCACTGATTTTTGAGCCAATAATCTTGTTTTGTGTACTTATGGTGATTTTTGAGGCAATAATATGGTTTTTGTGCAAGAATAATTGTTTGGATTGAGTTTGTATTTGTTTAGAGTCAAATATCCATTTACAATTTACACTCATTCAAATTGATTCATACTTAATGTATAAAGAATATACCGTAATTGTTTTTAAATTGACATGAAGAAAATTTTTAAATTAAAAAAGTTGCAAAGAAATTAAATATATAATGAATAAAAAATATGCGGGTTACCCGCCTAACCCGCATCCCATCTAAATGTGAGTGGGCTTCAACACCAACTCCATCACAGCCTCAATATAAAAGTGATAGAACTGGTTAGATGCAACTAAATAATAGAGTAATTCTTCTAATTTAGTAATATTTGATCAAAGTAATCAAACTCTGAAAATTATCTTCCACCAGAGAGGTTAAAAGGAATAGGGAAGTACAATATATATATTAGAATAAAGAGAGCATCAGAATTGATGGAAATTGGCTTCAAATTTGCTGAGGATAGTATGTTTTGGGAATGATAGTTAAAATCATGCTTCAAGTTATCAACATTATTCAAACATACAGGGTATCTATAGCAGTGTCTTATCCAAGTGTCTTATCTAGTGTCTTATCCCAGCACAAAGCAAAGTTTCCCGCATTTATCACCATTCAAACATACATGGTATCTATAGCAGTGTCTTATCCCAGCACAAAGCAAAGTTTCCCGCATTTATCACCAGCAAGAGTATTTCAAATATACAAGGTATAGTTTAAAATTACAGCAGGGAATAACTTTGAAAGGTGAGAGGTAAGGTTAAATTCAGTATAACAGTGTCTAATTCAGTATTGAGACATGAAAATGAAAGAGAGAGATCTAATTTAGTACTAAGATATGAAAAGAGTTATAAAGAGAACCCAAACATCAAACCATAAAGGCAAGATCACATTTACTTAATTTTGATAGTAAGTTGATAAAAATCAGCTTTCCCAAATGCTACTATTGTCTCTATTTTCATTTCCTAATTCAAATTCTCACCCTTGACATGCTCTTGAGGAACAACCACATTTGGCTCCCCTGCGTGCGACAAACTGTGACTCATCTTGATGGTCATAGATGGTGGTTTCAAAATGGATGTGACACTAGAAGAAATGGTGTGAAGAACATAGGATGGAGAGTTGTTGTCGGAGCTTCGTGTTCCACTAAACGATTAAAGATGTGTGGATGAGAGATGGTTAGGGAAAGATATGCATATGATGCAAAGTGACCATAATATGATTATAAAAATGAATTTAAACGAATGGTTGAAAAAATTGATTCACAATGGACCACACATGACACTTCTCCAGTTTAGAATTTGTGAATTTTCAATATCGTAATCAAATAGTAGTTCAAAAGAACTATAAATTGTTACCAATTTTAAGTCTCTAGACTTTTCTTTTCAACAAAAAAAAAATTAAGTATCCTAGAATAGAATGTATGCGGTTGGGTGCAGTCACGACCCTAGAACTGCAAGCACACAAACACATTTGAACCATCTAATCAAGTTCAAACAGTCGATATTTCAAAGGTGGTATTATATAGATTTTTAAAAAAAAAACCAAGGAAATGTGGACCACCAAAGCAAGCAGTCACACTGCACACAATCTAAATTGAATATACTAAAAATTTAAGCATACATAATAATAATGCAACATTGTTCCATGGTGCGGGTGTTAGGTTTTAATGGAACACGACTTGACCACCACAATCGAACCCTTTCTAGACAGCTTATTCCAGACGTGGGCCTGGAAAGTTGTAGCAGGGCTGTCGGAAGGACCAAGAGGATTTTGTTGACGGGTTGCCTTGACAAGTTCATCAAACACAAAATTTGAACCCTAAATAAGAGAGAAAGATTAATGAAGTTGATGAATAAATAAACTATTATGTATATTGGTAGTTAAGTAAGTAGTTTAGAACCTTATTCTTAGCATTAAACTTTTCCAGAGCAACATTGGAGAGGTCAGTAAGACGAGGGCGATTTTCTTCTGTGATTGTCATGGGAACGGGATAGTTATGGAAAGAATCAGCTGCTAAGGGTGTAATAGGGATAGCATAGAAGGGCTGTGCAGAATGAGATTAAGATATTAATAATCATATAAAAAATAAAATGAAACACAAAATTGGATAGAAAGAGAAAGATACGTACAGATAGGCCACGAGAGAGCTCACGATGCTCAGCCAGGGCCTTCTTTCTGTCCTCCTCTCTTTTAAGAAAAACTTTATTCTTATACACAAAGTTCGGACTCATAAAGTAAAAAGGAGAAGGGTCATCGTCATAACGGCTAGACAAATCATTCACAGTCAGCTTTTCAATTGGTATTAACTCCCAATCCGATCTCGGGTCCAATTCCGGTTCCGATCCCGATTCCGATTCCAGTTCCGGTTCCAGTTCCTGTTGCTGTTCCGGTACCAGTTCCGGTTCCTGTTGCTGTTCCGGTACCAGTTCCGATTCCGCGTCCAATTGTGGTTCCGATTCCGATTCCGTATCCGATTCCGGATCCGATTCTGATGCTATATATGGTTCCAGTACCAGTTCCGATGGCTTATCCGGTACTGATTTCAGCCGCTTTTCATCGCAGATTTCCGGGGGTGGTTGGGTGACGCCGAGCAAGAGTGCATCCATCGACATTGGGCAAGAAGGATCGAAGGAATCGCAATTCATTCAAATTCACATAAACCGTCCTCTCTTTAATAAGCAAAAAGAAAGCTGAGTTCTTTTTTAGAATGGGCCTAGTCTTCTTTTTTAACCGCCCAATAACAAATCCTATTATAGATTTTCTCTTTTTGTATCTATCATTGTTTTTATCTATTTATCACATTTTCCTTTGTTCTTTCAATATGGGTGATTTTTTTTTTGTAAAAGTTACATTTTTATCTTATTTAATTATAATATTTGGCTCTTTAATTTTTTTGTTTTATATAAGTCTTTTATCTTTTACATTGTTATATAAGTCTTTTATCTTTTAAAAGACTTACAAGTTAATTTTTATTTCATTTTTATAAAGAAATGTTGAAATAACATATAATTTTATTTTCCTAAATTTTTTTTATTAAAAATTAAAAGAACAAAAACAAAAACTTCATCATTATCTTCATGCTGAATTCAAAAATAAAAAAGGATTTATTTTATATGCATAGGTAATGTAAAAAAAATTTATATTATCAATCAATCACAATTGTTAAATCATTAGAGATATTTGACTTTATTATAATTACATTTAAATCAAGCATAATATTGACACAACAACATTACCATGGAGTGAATTAGTTAGGGTTAATGGAACACGACTCAACCACAAGTGGTATATCTTTAGGGTCCTTATCCTAGACTAAGTCTGGAAAGTTGTTGGAAGAAATCTTTGACTAGAAAGTTAATGTAATACACACAACTGGAAATATGACTAAATATTTACTTTGACAACCCCTAAATAAATAAAAAGTAATTAGTAGAATAATAAGTTGATCAATAAATAAAGTAATTACAACTTGCTCTCTAACTAATTAACTCGATAAATTTTTACTCTCTAGTCCTCAAATTATATACTCATGTCCCATAAAGATCTCCTAAGAATGTAAGGGCATGTATGAATGAGTTTTGTTGTTTGGAAGAAAGAAAAATAAAGAGAAAATGTTTATTATTCTTATTTTTGAAAATTGTTAGAGATGAAAGAAATGAAATATTATTGTATCTACCACACACTTTAAATGAGATGTATGAAGGAAAAAAATGTGTTGAAATGAGTATTAAAGAGTGTATTATTAGTTTTTTTTCTTCTTATAATGTATATCTAACACAGTTTGAATTTTTAGTGATTGTTTTCAATCATTTACTCTTTGCTTGATTATTGGTTAATCTCTTGTGAAGAGTTGGTTTGACATCACAAGAACTTAAAATTGCAAATGTATCGAGATAGATGAGGCATATACACATTCAAGTCTCCAACCCTTCAATCTTGGCCCCGACTATTTTGGCATTGATTATTAAAAACTAATTCTCAAAACCAAATAATTGTAATTGTTTGAGTACGATGCTCACTAATTTTGCTTAGAAGTTCTAATTTCATGTACGGTATGCTACACATTATTTTGAAGATATTTCTCATATCATGTCATGTTTTACATTGACTAGGTACATACTGATTCTAAATATGCAATGGATTCAGTTCAAGGAAAACTGAAGTTGGATACAAGATTCCGACACGTTATCTCTAATCAAATTATTATTCTCTAATCAAGTGATTTGACTTTAATAGTTAACAAACTTGTGTTAAAGATAAAAATTATTTGTGAAAATTCAACTTTAAATCTTAGCTAATTGAAAAGTTAAAACCAAAAAAGATATTAACCTCTAAATATTTAGTATTAGTTTCTCCCATAATTTTTTAAGCCTTCATCTTCCTATGGGCTACTACTGCCTTTTGAACTAATCTACTTATTTATGTTATATTTTTTTTTTCTCAAGTTGGTTTTTAACTAATTAATACTCTTTTGCGTACAATATTACATATCTTGTATTTTGATGATAACTTTATGTGGCCAACCCTACATTTCACACTAGTCTTGGCCCCAACACATGTCATTAATAATTCTATTCTATTTTTTTTAAAAGAAATATTTAATAATAGTTATAGCACCTCTTAGCCCTATTCTAAAAAAAAATAATTGTTTGTTCTATTTATTTATTTATTTTTTAGTTAACATATGAGTGAGTTTAAATTTAAGACATGATATTCAATTTAATAATATTAATATTTGTCGTTAAACTATAATTTAAAATAAACTATATCATAAATGAAGCTTCACAAATTATGATTATTAAATAAATTTAATTTGACAAAAAGTATATATGTCCTACCCACTATAAATATAAAGTCTCTCTTATGTCAAGGTTAACAAACATTTCGGATCGCCAAGAGAACTTTTCTTCAAATGACCAACCTTTCTTTGCTCTCCTCCTCCCATTTTGAACTATCGTCTCAAAAAGGGGAATAAAATAAATAGCTAGTAAGAGACAAACAATCACTTTTTCATTTTTTTTAATTATGTAACATTTTTCTTTATTTATTCTTGTTTGATTTTCCAAAACACAAAATCTATTTGCTCTATGCATTTGTCTTCTTTCTGTTTTTTTGTTTGTTGGTTTCACTAGTCCCTTCCCTTCAATTTTTTCGTTCTTTTCAATTTGTCTTAACTTTTATCATTCTTAGACATTAATTTTTGTCTTTAAAATTTGTTTTGTGGAGGTCTCATTCTTTTAATACAAATTTTTGTCACAATTGCTATTTCTTTTATCATTGTTGAAGAGTTAGCAACTATCTTGAAGTTTCATATAGTTGGGATGTTTCGATAATCATGTGATACTTTTGTATTCTATTTTTTTTCTTTGAAAAAAAAAACCACCTTGGCTATTGGAGCTGTTCAAGTTCCAAGAAGATGGGGTTTGATCATGACAACAAAGAAACAGGACAAACAAGTGAGGCAAGTGGAGAACAAGAAGAGCATCATGAGCCTCTTAGCAGGCATGCAAGTGAATCTTCTGTCTATGCAACTGAGGAGGAAGAAGATGAATATGGAACCAAAATACAGCTAGGTCCTCTATGCACTCTTAAAGAACACCTTGAGAAAGATAAGGTTTTGTTTCTTGTGGAGCTTTAACATTTTTCATGTAATATAATGTTTATCCTGCTTTATTCTTTGTTTTTGTTTTTGGTTGTGCAATGGAAATATATAGGATGATGAGAGTCTAAGGAAATGGAAGGAGCAGCTTCTTGGGAGTGTGGATGTCAACAACATTGGAGGTATATAAATCATGGTTATCTCTTTTCATATGTCCCATTATTTTAAGTCATTATTTTAAGTGTACCTATTAATTTACTTGATTCTTAGTGAGTGGTTAAAAAGTCCTATATTGATTAGGAATGAAAAAAATATTAAATATATAAGATATGTGACTCATAAAACTATTGCCTTTAGGTTTTGAATTGAGATATGATATCGTAATCTAAAAATATTTGACTCGTTGTCACATTAAGTGCTCTTTGAACTGTCCAATAGACATGCATAAAGATTTCTTCAATTTTTTAAAAGAAACCAACATCTCCTTTACTATTATTTTGATGTCTAAATAATGTGTGCTTTTATATCACTTATATACTCAAAAACTACAACAATTGAGACCTTAATTTCTTTTGAAAAATTAAGAGGATCTTTATACACGTGAAAGACTCGTATTGATGGCTCATTAAAAAATACAAAAAATATTATTTTTTTCTAATTATATCTCCTAATTAATATTATGTACATTTTTATGATGTCAATGTCTTTTATTTTACATATAATATAACAATACTTAATTAAATAAGTTTAGTAAAATTATTATTTTAATTTTTTATTTGCAGTGTTTTTTTAGTGGGTGTGAAATAAACAAATATGTCACATGAATATGTTTCCTTTTGAGATTTACTTGATTCCAATGTGTTCGTTTGTAGAAATTCTTGAACCTGAAGTGAATTTTACAAGCCTTTCAATCATCTCTTCTGGTAGAGATGACATTGTTCTTCCCATTCCTGAGGATGGAAAACCAAAGGGATTGTGGTTTACTCTTAAAGAAGGTTGTCATTACCGTCTGAAATTCAGCTTTGTAGTGAGCAATAACATTGTTTCTGGATTAAAATACACTAATACTGTCTGGAAAACTGCTGTTAAGGGTATGTTCAATTCAATTCATTGAGTCTAATATTTTTAAAATTTCGGATTTTTGTTTTTTTTTTTATTAGAATTTTCAATTTGTTATCAACTAGTTTAATTGACAAATGCCGATGTTGTTAGGCGACATAACATATCCCGAGTTCTAACCTAAAATCCTGTAATGATGTGCAAGTTTATTTACCATTTCTTAAAAACAAAAACAAAAAAGAATTATCAATTTGTTAACCCTTAGGAATTTTAATTAATTTTATTAAAACAAAATGTTATTTCAGTGGACAGCTCAAAAGAGATGCTTGGAACATTCAGCCCTCAGCCAGAGCCTTACACACATGAGATGCCAGAAGAAGTCACACCCTCTGGGATGTTTGCTAGGGGACAATATTCTGCAAGATCAAAGGTAATTTAGTATTTTTTATTTTTAAATACCAATGAAATAGTTTTATTATAACTAATTTAATAATAAAAGTTATTTTATCGTAAAAATTAGTATTAAAAGATATGCATAATCTTAAAAGACTAGGAAGTATTATCAACATTCAATTTTAATAAAGTTCTCAAAATCAGAAGTAACGAGTAATACTTTCCATGTGTCAATGCCCCTATCTTGATTTAATGCGATATTTTGACATATTTGTAACACATTATTTAATATACAATTTTTAACATATTTTTTTTTATTGATTAAAACATTCTACCAAATTTATATATACATGAGATCCATTAAATTTATATAAGATCGATATGTTTCAATAAGACCTATTTAAATTTTAATCAAATGTTAAAAAATATGGGTTGTTAGTAGTTTCTCTTTCGGAATAATGCTACAGAATAACATTGTGGAGGTCACTCTAATTTCTTTTGATGCAGTAAGATAATGATACAACCGCATAATGTTGTATTTTCCTTGTGCAGTTTCTTGATGATGATAATAAATGTTACTTGGAGATCAACTATACTTTTGACATTAGGAAGGACTGGGCTTGATCATGCATGGATTGGAGAGATTCCCAATCTGCAACAGTAATTCTCCCATATTTAGTCAACATTTTTTTAATTTAATTTTTATTTTATTCAAAAAATTCAGAATATGTATCAAATTTCAGCTTGTATTGAATTCCTTTTAATAATTGACTCAAAGAACCAAAAGAGGAAAAAAAAATATTATTCGATAAATCTCTAGATTAAAATGTTTTGCTTGTCTATATGTGACTCTCTTAGCTCATCTTTACCTATCTAAAGTTTGAAAATGCATTGGATCCACAAATATGGTGTTTCAATGCATGGTCACCACAAAAATCATAAAACTATAAAACAAAACTCTATTTACCTTGAGAACAAACAGATACTTAGCGTAATTTGTAAAAGAGTGATACCACTTTTATTTTAGAACTAATAGTATGTGTTTTGAAACACTATGAATATTCTTAATCTATTTCCTTATGTTTTTTAGATGCTAAGCACAACATTAATATGTAGCCTAAAAAGAAAACATTGGGCAAAAGTAGAGAGAATAAGAGAAATCATAGAATAAGCACATCTACCATGGCCATGGTATGCATGACTTGACCATAACACTCAATCATAAAATAAAATTATAAGTTCAGTGATCGTACAATACAAATTTCTCCGTACTAAATTTAAAGTAATCAATTTATTACATGACTCGACCAACCTATATAGCCATAGAGTTGGACATATGGGTCCAGGCCCGGAAATCAATGGTCTACCTTGCAATTTACGAACGAGCACTTTACACAAATTACGAACCATAAAATGAGTCTCATTTAGTTGCAGATTGTTTTTTAGTCCAGACCATTTAGCTTGCAATTTAAACGAATTTTACCTGTGAAATTTTAAGCCGATCAAATACTCTATATTTTGATTTTTGCATTTATCAATTTTAATCATGATTTGGCTTCTAATTTTGGAAAAAGGAAGCCTTTTTGCATTCATTTCAGTGTGCAACAAGTTGTTTGATCATTACTTTGCGAGCTAATGCGTAGGAGTGGCAAATAGATTAATTGAGATAGATAAAAATAATTCATTTATAATCCACTAAAAATTCAATAAAAGAATTCAATCTATCCCTTTTTGTATGACTCAAATTCAATCTACTCCTCATCCATTTACTAAAAATCATACAATCCATTATAAAATTATACTAATTATTATTATTATTATTATTATTTAAAAGACAATTATTTAAATATAATAAGTTATTTAATTACTAATAATTGGAACAATACAGCCATAGACTACAATTTTTACTTAACGAAATATACATTTTTAGTACTTATAAAATTTCATCTTTAGTCTCTGTAATGTTTATTTCAACTTTTTGATTCCAATATATTTTTCATCAATAAGTTTAGTCTAAATAGAAGGTAAACTATTTGATAATAGAATTTTTGAATCTTTATCTTTTCTTCGGCCAAATAGTAGGAGAGTATTTAGGATGATAAAATTATCTAGAAGATCATAAGTCAGTATAAATGCAAGAGTGAGCAAAAAGTTGTTGCAAAACCTCAACTACGTGGAAAACCGAAGTATATTTTTGCTTCTTATTTTATTTGTAATAAGCATATTTTAGCACATTTAAAATAACATTATCTTGTCTAGAGGTGTAAAATTAACAAGTCAATTAAGTTCTAGTTCACGTGTTGAAAGAACCAAAAAAATTTATAGTTAAAAAGATTTCAAAAACTAAAGCTCTCAACAACACTGAAAAAATTTTAAAATTTTGTAGACTTAGTGCGATCTATCTCATTTTTTCAAAAAAAAAATTTTGACAATTTTTTTTTTGAGAAATATTTTTTTTTTAAAAAATTTTCAATAAAAAAGTTTCAATTTTTGTCCGATAAAAAATAATTTACAATTTTTTTTAAAATTTTTTTAATGCGAGAAAAAAAATTCCATTTTTTTTCAATTTTCCTCACAAATATTTTGAAAAAAAATGATTTAAAATTTTTCTAAAAAAAATTGTTTTTTAATTTTTTTCATAAAAAAAAAATAAATTTCAAAAATTTTTCAATAAAAAATATTAAAATTACAATATATTGAATCTATGAGTCCCTCTTTTGAGCCCATAAAAAATAATAGATCAAAACTTTAAAAAATTTATTTTAATAGAGGACCTAATATATGACTTAGTAAAAAAAATTTAAAGGGACTTTAGAGTTTGGAACTTTTTTGCCGGCTCTAATCTTGACTATATTGGCATAAAAGAATAATATAGAACATTAACTACTGTTTATACTAGTTATACCCCCCGATCCTTATCCTTTCAATGAGGACACAAACAAAATGAGATAGATATATATTGACAATTCCTAAGATACTCTAAATATTCTAAGATACATAAATAAGAATATGAGGTACTTTTTCTAATTCTTTTGCGTGGCTTTTCTCACATGCTTAAGTTGTAGTAAGTTAGTTAGAACCAATATTGTCAATTACATATTATAGAAAATAGTGGTGAACCAATGTTGTCAATTACATATCATAAAAAAAAGTGGTGTTCAAATTCCGATATGTTGTAATGCTATAACGCAATAATAGCAGTTATTTAACAACACTTTATATTAACCAGTGTATCGCAAAACAATATCTATTTGTTCAAATTCCGCAATATTATAGCACCGTTATAGGTGCTATTTGACAAGACTCGTTAGAACAAGCATACAATCATGTAAGCAATCAAAATGTCAAGACTATCATGTAATAATATAAATAGAACTTTATGAATCAATGAATGCCCGAGCAACTTCAGTTACTAAAAACCAACTTAACCACTCCAAGCAACCTAACTTAGTATCATGCTATCTCTAAATTAAACTACCACCGTGACGATAAAAAAAATCTATACATTTCAAGAAAACGGTGTTCAGAAATCTACGGTTCTTTTTGTTCACCTGAAATTACAGGTAAGATTGGAGAGAAAGTCATGCGTGTGATATCATTAATACCTTCTGAATCAGCATTTTCTGATGATTTTTCTTGCTCTGCAACAAGCATAAGCATCTCAAGGCACTTGTCAAATTGCAAAGCACTCTCATCTCTCTTGTCAAGCTCAGCAGCTTCAATTTCAAGCCATTTGTCACGTAAATCATCAAGAAGGTTTCCTTGATCATTATTCAGGGCAGATCCAGGAATGCTTGGGACAGTGGTACGAAGAGATGAATCTCCAGATGGTGCAGGAAAAGTCAACAGCATTGCCCGGAATTCTTTAGTATCAGCAAATGTTTCAAAATTACAGGCAATGGTGTCTAGACAGTGTTCCCGAATCTTGAAAACACCATACCTGGAAATTAACAAATATTCAATAGAAATACAAATAAAACCAAAATATGATCTGTGCAGCTTCATTATTAGATCTGAATATATTTCCAACATGGTATTTCATAATATAGAAAGAAAAAAAATCAATTATCACGAAGAAAACAAAGGAAAATAACTTATGAAATTCACCACAACATGCTACAATACTCTGCAGTTAGGAAACATGGTTTCCTCTTACAACACAATCCTAAGGTCAATTTGAGCAGTGATGAAAGAATTAAGGGGAAATGGTAAACCAAAACTCTAGAACTATTCATTCATTCCAGTAGTGATATTCTTCCTAAAATTTGTGCAGTTATATATAATCTACAAATGACATTGATGTTCTTTCTTGTATTAGCTACGGTCCTACTTTTTGAATGTTATCCATCTAATTGTGCATCTGAATTTTAGGTCATTAGTGAATACTAAGTCTGGTTTAGATCAATTATCATTACACCAGAAGACATTTCACCAACCATTTGGATGAACACCTTTTACAAGTTCTTACTGGAGTAGAGCTTATTAAATAAGCTCTAGTAACATAATGAGGTCTGAAATAAGTAGAAATGAAAAGGTAAAGCACGAATGTAAAAAAATTGAAACAATTATATAATCATAATAAAGAAACAAAATAAAAATGTGAAGGAAGAATCTCTCCCCTCCCCCACTATATTCAAGAAACAACGATAATTAAAGCCATGAAAGTAAGATGAAGGAGAAACTCAGAGAGACTGGCAAAAAAGAGAAGTACATATCCGCTAGCATTAACCAATGGCAAAGTTCTTCAGGTGACACCATTTCCAAGTGTGGTAACAAGACATCAGCCACCGCACGCTTAAGAGGAAACATTAAGTATCTAGAAGCAATATCAAACATTTCTTCAACCTGTCCAAAACATATTATGAATATTTGACAATAAAAGGACAAACTATTTAACAGAAATCTATATGGATGTATAAAAACCTGATCTGGATTTATTTCCTGCAAACGATCAGTGTACCTGAAATCATACTTGCAGCAGAAAATTAATGTACAAATACACTTATTTTTCTCAGAAACTTCATGAAGAAGGCACAATTGAAGTACCATGCTTCAGAAACTAACATAAAACAACACAAAAATTGCACTATAACAAGCATTCATAAAACTAAGGTAGTACTTGAAAAACTAGAAATTTAAATAAAATTGGTTGTGTTAGGTCAGCTTGTTACATATTCCAGATTGACATACAATTAATTAGTGAAGCTTTTCTCCCATATATAATGTAAGAAAGAACATCCACATTGAAAAGCATTTAACAATGATTCAGGTAAATCAGAATCTATAGAATAATACAAAGTCAGAGATACTGATTAGCAAAATGATATCAAGTTACCGTGGTAATTATTGGCATATGAAATCCCTTCAATATTTCAGTTACCAACTTTCACAGTCAAGGGAAGAGACTTACATATATTCAATCATTTTCTCAAATGATTCCATACTCATGTCATGTTCTTCAAGACAAGGAAGGAAGTCAACATATAACTCATCTTTCCCTTCGTGGAAATCCTTCATACGTGATAATCTTGCTTTGAAATATTCTGACCTTGATGCTAGAATAACTTTATGGCATCGAAAAATTTTGCCATCAACTCTTACACAAACATCAGCCAGATCATCTAGAGATTTAGCCATATTCATGGCATCCATCCTAGATACCAATTTATCGATTCCATTATCTTGACCATTTTCATGAGTGGAATTTGAAAGGGTTGTCAAAAGGATTCTGCGCAAGGCTGCAGGAAGCCTATCTTCTTCAGGAAGGGATAGACCCTGTAAAATATACCGTTTCTGAGAATTGTCATCATCTATCAATGCTTTATACTCTGCATATTTTTGATGAATTACTTCTTTCTCGAGAATTTTCTGTAGTGATTCACATTTGCACACTTTGCAAATTCTCACAAGGTCCTCCATGTCATCCACAGCAATCTCTAATCTGTCCGAATAAAAGAAATGTATAAGGCTATAAAGCGCATGATAGGACAACTTCTCCCTTGAAAATCTTACTTCACTGCGTTCTTTCCAATCAGTCTCAAACTTTTTCTTGAAAAATGGTGACCTTGCACTTAATATGACTCTGTGAGCTTCAATGGGTCTTCCTTGTACAGTAAAAACCACATCTGGAGGAAAGTAGTTGGAATTGGATCCTTGAGTGGATGAAATACCTATTCAATTATGATAAACACTGAGTTCCAGACCATGTATAAATACAAAATTATCATTTGGAAAAAGAATTGTCACAAAAATGAAATCCCTATCTCACATGAGAGAGAGAGAGAGGAGAGACTTGATGAGTAATAAATAAGCCTTCTTTTTTCATTTGATAGTGTTTGTAGTTGAGTCTTAATTCAGTGTTGTGTAAGAATACTATATATTTTACCTACTCGAGAGTCACTGTTCTATGTATTTGATAAGTTGATCATGTCTAGAAAAGTCCAATACCATAATAAGGGATTTAAGAGATCAAAATTAGTCAAAAAATTAGTGCAGAATCATCAATTAAGCCACTTCAGCATACAGTCAGTTCAAGATACATGCTGTGTCTAAAATAAGTGAATCTGTATGTAATTTTCAACAGAGCTGAGAATTCAGAATTTAGTCAATCAGAACTCTCTTCAGAGAATTCGGATATAATGTCCGTTGTTTCTCTTCAAATTTGCATTAGAAATCTAACATCAAATTCCTATTTGAGGTGGAAGACTCCTCCCACGCGATCCTTTTATCCCTCCTCACTCATAATGTTACTAATAGGATCACACAGATCTTTGCTTTTCGTGGGAGCTTCAATCCTGATTATACTACGATCGTGGTAAGATCGTCAGGCACACTTGTTTAATCTATGAAATTGATCAATATTTGTGATCTGTGCGAGCCACCACTTAAGCAATGGAGCAACCCATTTTACAGGAAATAAAACAAAACCCATGAAAAACCTAGTGAGATGATATGTGCCTGGTGCAGCTTCAATTTGTTATTCTTGGTCCATGCTTGGATTCAACTGTGGTTGACAGTTGAGTTGCTAGATTTAATTGTGCCTGGTGCAGATTCAATTCTGTTATATGTTCTCAACATATGTTATTTGAATTTTTATTATATTATTCAGGTTTTTTAGGTATACTTTATAGCCTCCATGCTTCCACCCTGGGCCGCAATACCGTCCACCATATTGTTTTGGCGGATTTTTGGCTTACTTCCACGAACCACATTCTGCCATTGATAAGATAGATGCAGATTGAATTTTGTCAAACTATGAAAAACCACAAGCTAGTTGGCTGCAACCTGTCAAATATCTTCTTATCATCTAACCATAATTCTTTTACGTTGCAGCGAATTTATCAAACAGTTAAAATCTCACCTTAACATTGTGCAAAAAACAGTGCCCAACCCCATGTCTTGTTTTGCAGGCAAAATAAAGTGTCAATTAAAATGGAAAGAAAATTAAAAAGAATTATGCAGTTTTGTATTGTGTCAATGTGTCCTCTGTTTTAACTTGTGTGTCTGCCCAGAATAATCCCAAATAACAGTCTGTGTATCATTTAGCAGCTGAGATGTGCCAATTAGTCATCTCAAGCATTATAGGACAACTTACAACAATTAGGTCCTTTGTTGTATGTAATCCCCTTCAATTTCCTATGTATCTTTCTTATTGAAATTAACAATAAAAACAAACTCCTATCATACACCTAACTCTCAATATGCCCCTACTTTTCACAGTTATCTCCCCACCTCCTTCATCACTCATATCACCCCTCTGAACATTAAAACAACAAACATCGCAAATCAGATTCCTAATTGATAAACATTTGAACGAGCATTTATAGGAAAAGAAAAGGAAAAAAAAAATAATCTTACAAAAACTATGAATCTCCTAAATTAAAGTGAGCTTCTACAACTCAACTTTCTGATAAGCTGTCTCATATATCTTCTCCATAATCATCTATAAATAAATAAACATGAGAAAACACATTTTCATAACTTAGAAATCAAATACTAAAATCTCATAGGCACATATTTTCGACTTATTCCGCATTCACTTCATATGCATATTTTTATAGACAAATGCTAACTACTGCTCTAAAGCAAATGTTAAGGAATCAATTGTATATGATGTATTCACCTCCTATAAAATTTCAAAACTGTTTGTTTTTTCAAAACACAATTTCTACTTTTGGACTGATTAACAAGTGTCTTAAGGCACCTTTTAGCAATACCCTTTCGTAAATCATATTGAAAATTGCAACAAAAACTCCTAAATAATCAATAAATATTATTTAAAATTGCAGCTTAGCATTCGCATAAACTAATTCATCTTCTAAATAATAGAAAGAAAAAAAAGTAGAACCGAATTCTTACCAGGAAACTGAAAGCCACCGGAAAGCGAATTAGCGGGACAAGCGAAGAAAGTATCACGAAGAGATGACTGCAAGGGGTCCAAAGGAGGAGGGCGAGCTTCAAACGCTTTGAGAAGTTTACGAACCTTCAAATTGAGAGCAGCGTAATGACAACGGTCACCGTCGAAGGTATGTTCGGAGCAGATAGCACCACTTTCGAGAAGCATACGAGCGGCGTCGAGATGACCGGCGAGACAAGCGTAGTAGAGTGCGACGGAGTCCCATTGGTCGCGGGCGTTGACGTTAACGCCGCATTCGAGAAGGTAGCGGAGACGGTCGAGGTCGCCAGCGCGGGAAGCTTGGAATACGTCGCCGTTTGGGACTTTTTTAAGAGGGACTGATGAGCCGAAGTCTGAAGGGTCTAGGTCAATGCCGTCGTCGATGAAGCTCATTTTGTATGTGTGTGTGTGTGTTAGGATTAGGATTAGGATTTGATTAGCTTGAATCACTGCGCACGAGCGAGCTGGTTTTGTTTAGTGGGTTGCGCTGCACTGCACCGCACTTGCACCGCTGAATCTTTTTAGCACGGAGATACGCTTTTTATTTCTTTGTTTTTTTGTTATTATAATATTTATATTTATTTATGTTGCACAAAGGAGGGCCAAATGCCCGAAGAAAAATACCAAAGAAAGCTGAGGAATTAAACACACGGTCTTAATGTAAATTCCATAAATATTATCAAATACTACCTGCACAAAGTTTATTAGGAGGAGATTTCAAAATAATAAGATTCGAAAAGTAAAAGTAAGACTAAAACTAGTTAATTGTGTCCGGATGTTATGTGTGACTATGTCAATCTTTTGAGAGAAACTTTTGGATAGGAGTATAAGTGGACTAACTAAATTTAATCAATCCGAATTTTCAACTCAAAAATTACTTGTTATTTTTTTATTTGGATAAAAAATCAAACCAATATAAATCGAAGATTATTGGTTTGAGTATTGGATTTTAATTGTAAAAACTAATGAAAATCAAACCAACACCATTCATATATTTTATATATTTATTTTTAACATAAAAAGACCTAATAAGGCAAAAATTTATTTTTTGCACAATAATCAGGCCCAATAAGGCAAAAGTTTGTAGCAGCTCAATCCCAAACCCTACATTGACTCACTCATGAAATTGGAATTTTTATAGTTTTGTTTTTTTCAATCCAATCATCTGAACTGAACCAACCCGTATATCATCGGTTTAGTTTGGTTCGGATTCACGTAAAAACGAACCAAAACAACCCGTGCAAATTTCATTTTTTGTAAAAAACCGAATCAAACCGACCTGTTACACCTCTACTCTTAGATACGCTGAATCAGAGGTGGGACGTATCCCTTAAAATTACACTTATTTGTGACCATGTCAACGACACTTTAGAGTCGTTTTTAACAATTAGGTGAGATAACCTCACGTCATGACAAATACCAGATACATGCGCTATATCTCAGCACGCAGGACGTATAAAATTTGTTTATTTCTTCCTCCTTAAATTACTGGATCTAATTTATAAACACTTACTCATTCAATCAAAACCATTTAACATTGACATGTCTCTAAATATATTGAATTTAATTCATATGCACTACAAATATAATCAAGGTTTTACATATGGATACTCCTTCTTGTTCTTAAATATAAACAAAAGTCAAAATGTATATTATTTTTTTTCTTACATTTTAATTTTTATTTATATTTAAGATCGAGTATAATTAAATCTCACTATTACATGTGCAAAATTATTTTACACTGAAAATGTATATTGTCGCTTAAACTCTACGTATATTTTTGTCTAATAAAGTTTTTATTTATTTGATATCTGATAGTTTAAATTACATTTCTTTGAGATATGGCAACGGAGCGGGGGTGTGTTTTGCCCCCACACCCAGTTAGTCGGAGAAATTCGCACCCGCCTTTATTTCTTATTTAGGTGTGAATTTAAGTCTTCATTCCCGTCCACAATGGAGTTTAGATTTTTCCGCGTCGCATCCCTTATCATTTATATAAAATGATAAATTTAAATGACATATTTATTATAATTAATATAATAAAATAATTATTATTATACAATAATAAAATAAAAAAAAATATTATAATCATATTTCTTATAAAGATTATAATTTAAAAATATTGAATATGTACATAAGTATAAAATTTAAAAATGACAATAATATTATTAACCGAACGGATTCAAGAACAAGTGCGAGGTAGATATCTACACCCTAAACATATCCCCGTCTCTGAATGTTAATTTTGGTCACATTTGAACTCAATCAAAACAGGTTTTTTTCACTTAAATCAGAACGGATTCAGGTTTTTTTCACTTAAATCAAAACGGATTCGGGTGCACGCAATTAGAGGTTTTGTTGCATCCCTATTTCTTTCAATCTCTACAATATTCTTTGTTTATTTGAGGTTCGCGTGATTAACATTAATACATTGGCAATAACCGAGGTTGCCAGGAGGGAAATGAGAGATTGTGGGAGGAGAGAAATCAATTAAGTAGTCGTAGTCTTGTAGGGGTAATTGAGCATCTTTCTTTACATGGGACACTTAATTTTCTGTGATAACCATCCAAGAAATTAAATACTCGGGCTTGCTCAAATAATGGTTCCAAACGTTGCTCAAAAACTTGAATTAATTTTGGCATACACAAGCTTCTTATAAGATTGACTCAGCATTATTACATCTGGAAAACATCTGAAGGAAACATGCAAGTTCATTTTAAACACATTTGATGATAAAGTATTATAAAAATGTAAGTATAATTCTCTCTCAAAGTTGCATATACAAGAGATACAATTGATTAACATGGAGCTGATGGTTTTCCCTATGCAGTCGGGTTTAACCAATGTCTTCTAAATCACTTATTTGTCATTGAATCCATTGTGATCATGCAGGTTGATCAGCTATAATTTGAAGCAAAAGGCTAATCAAACGCCAAATCAGTAATGCCCTTGCTCACAGAAATGCCAACAGGATATGCCCTGTGTATTCTTGATTTAGAAACAGATAGTTTTTCATTTGAAAAGTTGAGACCTACTTTCTTTGTTATTATGGGTGAATTCTCAGTAGAGTCTGTTGTTTCAGCAATGAATTGCAGCCCCTGAAACACATACTTAAAATAAGTAACCTCTGGTTAGGAGTTCAAAAAACTTAATTTGAAAGACATTAGACAGAGTAATAAAACCTTAGGCGCTTTCTCCTCAAGTGCCATTGTAGGCTTTGCAATTTCCTGTCAAATTACCCATAAAAACAAGGAATTTGCATAAGAAAATTCAGAAGTCTCCATGATAACCTAGTGCATTACTATTCACAGTGCATATGAATTCCAACATGAAAATTATTAACTACTAGTAAATAGTAGGTTCATTTAGAAGAGTCCGACCAGAAAACCCTTCGTAAATAAATCCCTAGAATCCTTTTTCCTGACCAACTTAAACACGCAACTATATAAATATCTAACCTTGTAACCTCTACCATTTGGCCCATTGTTAAATCCGTCAACAATTTGGCACAAATACTGGACACCCGATTCAGTCAGGTACTGCATGATATTTTGCAAAAAAAGGGAAATAAATAATAAATATATAATAAATTTGAAAAACAAATGCTAGAATGTAACCCATGTCTGCAAAGTTAAACATAAAACCTGATTATCTTCAAAATGCTTGAGCTTCCCTTCCTATCAAGTTAGGAGATTGATTCAAGTTAGAACATCAAAAAGATGATTATTCATTTTGGTTAGATGCTAAAGAGAGAGCAGAAAAGAGGAGCAAGCTAGTTCTGCAATTTACCAGCCCAGATATCATTTGATGCATAAGTTCAACATCACAACCAATCTCAGAAAGGTCTAACTTCACTCCATTCACCTGTATGAAAATTTTAAATGCACATGATGAACAGTGCTAAAATACATTTTGGCAAAAGCACCTAGCTTTATAAAAACTGCAAATCTAGTTCACAAAACATACTTCATTATTAAGGACCAAATAAAGTTCAAGTTGAATAATACTAACATTTAAGTAGATTAGGTTAATTATTTATTACATATATAGAATTTCAAAAACATAATTAGGGTTTCCGATTTGGTATTATTTTATTGTTATTTAGCACTAAGGGTTTTCAAGCTTAAAATAGGACCTTATAGGCTGTTAGCTTTATATTTGGTCTATAAAAAAACCTTCAGTTTAAGCATTTAGACAGCTTTCGAATGATTGATTACAATAACGTTTACGAGTATATGAGTGAGTCAAAGAATCAACAGCACACTCAGCACCAAAATGATGTTTATTGAGGAGTATCCCTCCTTCCCACATAAATTTGGTATTCGTAGTCCAGTATCAACACTACTTTCATACTCCATCATTATCATTTGTGTTCTTACTAAAATATCAGATTCACACTGTCAAGATCCATCACCCCTAGTGTCCTCATGACAACACATGGACAGAAACTTGCCAGAAAGGTTCCCACCAACATGCCAACACCAAACCTCTGAGACATTAGATAAAAAACCTGACCACAACAACGGATTCCAGACTTTAGATAACTCAATGTCGAGAATCTAATGCCTACTTGAGACAGGCTTCAACCTCCCTTGTCATCTTCAAGCTATTTTGGTAGGTCCCAAATCTTCTCAAGATCCAAGAATTCCCTCTACTAGTCAACGGCCAGAAGAGTTTGAAATTCACTTGGAGTGGTTCTTACGCTCCTCTTTCCGTTCTATGACAAAACAGAGGGGCTGTTCCAATTCAAATGATCTTCTCACATGTGATGCTTTTCACTCACAGGGTTCAGATCCATTTGATTTTTCTTTGACTCTTGAGAGGAGAATTCTCATCTAGGGCAAATAACGTTAGATTAGGATATTATTTTACTATGCATTTAGGCTTTTTACTTCATAATTAGGGTTTTCTATTTGGGATTATATTAATTTTATAGTATTTAGGGACATTATTCTAATTTGGAATTATCACATTCCCTCTTAAAATAGGAACAATGTTTAGGTTGTTTGCCTTTGTTATATCTACATATAGGCCTCCAAATGTTAAAATTTAGATGACTTTTTGATGATAATTATTATATAATTTTCTATTTAGAGATTCTAAGTTTGAGCTGGAGGAGCAATTTGCACTTAAAGAATGTACATGGAAGAAATCATTGTATTGTGAAAATAAAACATGATTGATTTAGACCACATGATTGAAAATAAAGCCCTAGTTTTCAAGTGAAAGCACATGATTGATTTTATATCTAGCACACCCTCTCAGACAAGCCCTTGGGCTTGAAGCATGGATAATACACAGACCCTCTCTACCTTTGTGCTCAATGCTAAATTATCTTCGAATATCTAGACCACATGGTCAATGTAAATTACATTAATGTCTTTAACTAGACTACAGGAAAATTAACTTCACTTACGTCAGTTGAAATAAGTTGGCCTAACTCATTCTGCTCTTCCAGCTTCAAGTCAAGACCTTCCAACCTCTTTGTTAGATGCCTTTTTGTTGACTGTGCAAATTAAATTAAATAAACAAAAAAGTTCTGCAACACTCAGAAAAGATGTTCAAATAGTAAAAATAAGGATGTCAACAACCAAAAAAAGCTACTCACAGCCAATGTTTCATGTACATTCTCTAGTTGCTTTGACACAGTTGCAACAGCATTAGCCATATTCTTCCTTGTCACAAACATTACATCAGAAAATGACCATTGCTGCATGACAGTAGTAGAGTATATGAGTTAATCAATATCATCACGTCACATCTCACATTATATTATGGTTCATAGATAACTGCATTTGTGAGGAAAAGAAGCTGAGTTGTAGTCTCAGTCTCACCTTCCACCGCATGTAACAATATCCCATAGCTCCTATTGCAGCAGCAGGTAGTAAGTAAGAAGCAAGACCCCCTGCATCCAAATGTTAACGATAGATATTTATATAGTTAATAAGATAGTCTTGTAGATAACGAAACCTATTACATTTGACGATAGAATCTGTCAACACTTGGAAACTGTGTTATTAAACTTGACTCAACAAAGTTATCGGATTACTGGGCCATTACTTGAATCAGTTGAGCCTGATATACATATGTATACTCCATGATTTAAAAAAGTATAACAAAGTATCTAACACGCCTTGGAAAGTTTTATATAGATAAAAAATACCTCTATCTCTTAATATAGGATCTCATTGACTAAATCAGAGTTTAAGAATGATAGTATTAGTATTAAATAAATTTGTGAACAATTGATATTATTTTTTCATGTTTATCTTTCAAGAGAGATGATTAATTTATCTTCTCCATCGTAGTATTTATTGATAGTTAAAAAAAACATGTAAAATAATTAGAGATATTTTGGTAAAGAAATAGTTAATGAAGTCGAATTTTTTTTAAACCAATCATATAAAAAGGGACAAGGAAAATTCTTAAGAGGATTCTATATTTAGTAATTAAAGTAGTAAACTTTAAAATCACAATAACGAGTTCAAAGTACAATTAAACATAGCCTAACTATTACAGCTCAACTCAATGTTTAATATTACCGTTGAAAAGTGAAGAGAAGGAAAGAAAACAATGCATAGCCCAAGTTTGTAGGAGTAGAAAAAGTTGTAATATAATTGGATTTACATACCGGTAGAAGAAGAATTTTCATTGAAGATAGTCACAGGCCTAGATAAGGTCAATTCCCTAATTTCTTGTGCTAGTTGCCGAACCTGAAGTTAAATACACATTTGCAGTAAGAAAACCAATTAGTTCATTGTGAAGAAATAGATTTACCATCAACATCAAATAAAATGATAGAACTGAATCATAAATAGTTGGATAATATTTGATTATTTCTGAGAGTCTACTAAAAATAACAGTAATATATCAAATAGGAGTAGTAGGTTTGTACAAAAATAGTAGAAACTCTCCTCCCCACTCACACTCACTACCAACCCTAAGCAATGTAAGTGACCCGGTTCTCTCTTGCACCGTTATGAACTCTTCCTCCCCTCTTCTTCTTTCTTTTTTATCCATCCACTAATTAACTGAATCCTTTCCAGCCCTCCCATATTCTCATCAAGACTCCCCATGGCTCAACCTCTATATTCTTCTCTTTCCTCCACCAATACACCTTAGTAATTGCAGGTATAGCTGTGGACTTACTAACATAAAATTTCCCACACAATCATCAAATTGAAACTTCACGAATCAATAATAGGCTCCCCAAAATATTTTTCCTTTTTCACAGGTAATTCCCCATCTTGGTTTGGTCCTTTCTTCATTTCGGGTTCCTTTGCTCAGGAAAATAATCATGGCAGGGCCAATCTACTGAACTATTGCCTATAACTAGTACTTTGACCTACTTAAAACAGAAACATAACAAATAAAAAATATAAATATGACCAAGCTTCCAGTCTAACATCATAAACATGCAATCACTTCACTGAAACTTGTTAATTCTCAATCCTCAATACCTGGTAGTATGCTATGCACCGAAAAAGAAAAAAAAAATCAACCTTATACAATTTGAAAATACCTGAGCAGCAATAACGGAGGCGTCATATCCACTGGTTGAAATCTCAACCTGATCAACTCCCTTGAGTAATTCCTGAAGCTGTGCAATAACAGAAGACAATTGGCCACTATTCAATACAACAGAACTAGCCAAACCTGAAATGCAGCAAAACAAGAAACAATAACTTCAAAGACAGAAATCATAGTTGATCATGTGAATATAATAAACAACAGCACAACACACAAAAATACACCTTCCAATCAATTACAGCTTATAACTGATGAGAAAACAAATTGACCCTATTGCGTCATCATATTAGCTACTCAAAAACAATATAACTTGGAATTAAAAACGAATAATAGATTTGTCAAAAGCTAACTAATGAAGGGTCCAAAATCATAGAAGAATATATATAGGAGTGAAAGGAGAGAATTGATAGGATACCAGCTCCAACGAGGATGAGAACCTTAGAGGAGGAAGGTGCCACTTGTAATGCCATGGTTGAAGGTGGTTACGTTGCCGTCGCCTTCTCCGATTAGAAGCGGAAAGAACACGAGGAAAGAGGGTGTATAATTACCGTTTAGGTCATCAACCGAGGACATACGATTTCATTAGAATTGTTTCGTAAAACTGACTTTGAATTTTGAATAAAATAATTATTTATCAAATTTTATTTATCTACTGATTAAATTGTAAAATATTATAATTTCTTTTATTTTGAACCAGATAGTCAAAGATAAAAAAATGTCATTGTTAGTCTCATCCTATAACCGTAGGATTAAGCCACATATATTTAAAAATAAGACAAATTAGTCTATAATTTTTTTAGTTATAGACAATTTGATTCACACATGCAAAATTTGCTATATCACATTTAACATATAATAGATTGCACTATCATATTATACCAAATTATAATAACGTCTAACAAATTTCATACACTATACAAATGAGCATTATAATTATCACAAAACACTTAATTTATATTATCAAAAATGATTATCATGAGTACTTTTATGATAATTATGATGCTCAGTCATATGATGTACACAATCTCTTGGAGAATTTATTTAGAAACGCAACTACAATCAAGTATAACATGAGTGCAATATGTTGCGTACTATGTCCCATGGGTTAATTCAATTAACTGTAACATGTAATTGATAGGTTTTTCTATAGAGGCACAAGTTCTATTAATTTGAAAATAAAATCCTCTTAATCCAATTCATAACGTCTATCTTAATAACAACCCAACCATTAATTCTTTTATATCTTCTCATTAAATAAACAAAAAATGTGATCACAATGTGGAGAACACATTAGATATTTACCTAAACTGGTAGGTCTTTAAGTAGATATCATACATTAGCTATAAGACAATGTTTGAGCCTGATCATTGTGTGGCATTTAAGGACAACACTACTTTGTCACGGGCTATAATGACCCTAATGAAAAACAAATTGAATTTTGAGCAGAACTATTTCTTAAAATTCCTTTAACTATTTTCATTAGGTCCATCCCATCACAAAGGTTGAATTTCCAACAATTCTTCTCTTGTCTCCTACATACATGTTTAGATTAATCAATCCAAACTAACACGCTTTTAAATTGATCATTTCGAATAAATATTTGAAATTTTTGAGAAAACATGAAGGAGAAAATATGCTCATTGAATTTCCTACCTAGTGCCCACATGTTCATAATGTGCCAGAAAATGATGTACCCACATTTTCAAACACTCTTTCCCCATTTTACCAATCCAAAAGGTTAAGTGTCATCCATAAACGGTAAACCTCCATTTGCAGTTAATTACTATTAATAGCACCGATAATCACCAACGTGAAACAAAATGAAATATCACATTGCACAATGAACAAGAACAACTGCACAACTGTCATTTGATATTTATGATACCACGGTTCTATTTGCACTTCCAATACAATCCTTTTTCTTTCCTCGGAGTTGAAGATCAAACTATGTTACACGCACTGGCAAATATAAAATGTCAACTTTAACTCATTTACATAAAAATGGACATCTTTTATTATATAGTACACTTCTTTCTAAATACAACTTTGTTTTGTCTTTAAGAACTGTTTTTAGAGCTAGCAAGCTCTGCTTGACTCAAGGATTGACTTAGCTAGCCACAATAAGCCAGGATCATTCCGCTTCAGCACCAAGTATGCATCTGCTTTCCCAAGATTGTCAAATATAATATCTTCTCTGAAGCCAACCAACGAGAGAAATTCCAACGCAGCTGTAGCAGGAAAAAAAATGAAAAAGATGATAGCCTAATTTTGGGCATTTCAATCATAACATCAGCTGCTACAAAAAGTTGTTTATTTATTAAATTGTGATATTTCTTTTGGCATTTCTATCTGTAGAAACAACATGCCACAAGACACATTAATTTTATTTCTAAGCTGTCTTTGTTGCTCAGATAGTTGCCATTGTTTTTACCAGAATCACAACAAAACCTAAAATTTAGGATCTTGCAAAAAAAAATTGAACATCGGAAACATGTTCTGTCTAGATGGCAGTTCTACACAATCAGCACTACTGAAATTAAAAATTCAATCATCAGAAGGAGCAAACCTTTATTATTTAGGATATTCCTCTCAATGACGGGATTAGCCTGCAAAAACAATGTTCATTCTTAAAGATAAATTATACTTCAATAGAAATAAAATTACGTAAAATATTAGGATAAAGCAAAGCCTCGGGCAGCCTTGCAAGAGGTAACATAGATTACATACCTTCCGCAATCTCTTGTATTTTTCCATCTCAGGATGTTCAATCGCGTTCCTGGAATCATATAGCAACAATGATACAAAGAGAATGGAATGCTTAACGTCAAGACGACAAAAAGAATTACTAGAAGTATTTTCTGAAACATTTTGAAGCTAAAGCCTTGAAACAAGAGCATATCCGTTCAACTCAAATGGTATCAATGTTACTCAATCTAATTGTGCATAAGTATACCTAATTATTTTTAAGAGAGTTTGAAGAATTGAAGCACTTTGCATTGGACTAACATCACTTCTCAGCATCTCCAAGGCCTTCTGCAATCGGTTACAAACAGCAGTCATGGCACCATTTATCCTCTGAAGTTCATGGTCATCAGGATCTGGCTCATCAGTCTGCAGCATAGATAATTCTACGAGATCGTCAGGATCAGGTTCTGCTGTCATATTCATTTCTGCATAAAATTCATCATGAGCAGGTTCTTTTGTTTTGTATACACGGCTGTCATAAACTTATCATCCAACATTTAAAGACAATAAGGAACCAACTGAATCAATTAAACTATTAAGAGAGAATAATAATTGCTTCAAAGAGAAAATAGTTTGTTAGAAAAAATTAGTTAGATAAATAAACAGTGAGAAGTATTGGTAATTCAGGTAATTATATTTTGATACCTAACAAGTGTTCAGATGTGAAAGAGGAAATCCTTCGAGGAGAGACGTTTCTCCCAGTACCCACCATTTTTAACCAAGCAATAAAATATTTTTATTTATTCTCATTATTTCCAAGGTGGGCTCCCCAGAAAGCAACATACTATTATGAATGGTTGCTTTTTGCCGCCAAGTCATCATTGTGAAGTTTATGAGTGCCCATCAGGATATGTCTATCTAAAGTCTAAACTACCCAAATTTTTGGAGAACGCTTACCAATAGATGGAGAATTAGACTTCAGAGATGTTTCTGAATCATTTGCATCAGGATAAGTTGCAGCCAAATTCACAGTACTTGTCTGAGGATGCAAAGGCTCTGCTGCACCAAAATCAATAGGATTTTGTTCAAATATGGTCCTGCTATCAGTTCTTGTACAAACAGAAAAAAGAACAGCTTTACCATGATAAGAATCATCTGGATCAGGCTCATGTTTCATTCCATTTTTAATATGATCATCAGGTTCAGGCTCATTAAGTCCTTCGTCAATAATGATGGGTGTGTTAGTAAATTCGATTTCTTTAGAGGAAGATTCCATATGATCGGGTTTTTCTCTGGTATTAGAATTTGAATAATCACAGTCCAGCTCTTGATTTACTTCAGACCCTCCGGGCTTGTTAGCGGAAACATTAGCCATCCTATGATAAGCAGCAACAACTGAAGATTCACGAGCAGTCATTAGCTGATCTGACCGGTTACCTCCAAGCTTCTGAGGAATATTGCTACTGTCTTCTATAAAATCCTCTTCATAAATTTCGGAACTCCTCACTCCACTCAAAGTGTGGCCTGCAGATCTGGTCCAATCTAAGCTAGCAGCCTCTTGATTTAACTGCCAAAGAAATAAATTAAATCAACATAAGGCAATAAATCAAACTGTAATAACAGACTTACAGCAAACACTGAAGAAAGTGCCTGCACCTGCTTATCCAGGGCATAAAAGTTTGCATCATGTTCGGAGTATATCATGTGAGCCTGAAATAAAACATGAGTTATTTTGATAACTTTCAAATCTCTAATAGACAACTGCAATTTATAGTTTTCCCATGTTATTCAAAATACTTAGGTTCAAAAACCACATGAAACTTGTGGTGCATGTTATAGCTTACAAGTTCATGCAGCAGAGTTTTCTTAATGCTTTCGTATTTCCTGAAACCTTTAAGGTCATCTGTTCGAAGACGCAACGATATCTCCTCTCCACAATTCTGTAAATAAGAATGAAAATAAGAGAAATCAACAACAGAATAAAAGTGGATACTTAAAATTCCATGTTTCCTCATCTTGAAGATTCCAATACCTTGTTAAAACCAAGAATGCATTTTGGGCTCACACCAACATAACCAATGGGAGCCATCTCAGTCATGATTCCCACGCGCCAACGATGCTACAAGATGCAAACCGAACATGTCAGAATATGCACTGTATTGTCATTATGACACAAGTATATAACTATGTAATAATTCATTTGTGTCTACCTTGTTCATGACAGCAACAATTCCAGGATCTGCAGCAAGCATGTGCATTATTTTCAGTGCCTCGGAAGTAGGAGGGTTCAACTGAAGGTAGCAGGAAGCAAAAGACATTCATGATAAGTTAAAAAAACCTCCGTAAAATATTACAAATATGATGGGTGGCAAAGAAAGTGATGGATACTCATTAATCTTTAACAAAAGTTAACTGCGAAAATGTCATATTCATAGGCTGCCACTTTCCCAGTCCAAAAGCAAATACATGATTTTTTCTACCAAAACTCTGTAAGTAATAACAAAGTAAATGCAGGTGCATAAGGAACTACTGAAGGTAAAACGGGAATTGCATATTTCACTACTTGAGCTCAAAATTAATAAGCATTAATCATTTTGTAAGATAATACCTTCAATCCGGGAATTTCAAGAGTGCGAAATTCACAAAATATATAAGACCCTTGTGGAAGTTTCAATGAAACACGAGGTCCATGTGAAATTTTCTGTTTCAGTCTCTTTTCCTCATCCTCAAATCCCGCTATTCTTAAATTTGCTTCTGCATTTTGCAGAAACTCTTCAACCTCATTTGTTGACACACCCATCATTATAATTGATCTGGCCTAGAAACGAAAAATAAAAATAAAACTTAGGGAGACAATACAAATATGTTGTCGGTCTCAGATAGCAGCGCGGAGCGCTGAACCATAAAAATGGGATAGCGGGCGGGATCACGGATAGCGGGATGACTACTATTGCGATGGCCAAAAAATAGTATATAAACTAAACATAAAATACAAACAATATACAAAAATATTAGGAAAAAAAAATAGCAATACACACAAAATTAAAGGGGTAATCATATTTAATAACCAAAATCCAACATCAAAATCAAGTTCTAATAGTAATTCAGTAATCAACAAAATAAAGAACAGAGCAGACAAAACAGAGTCAAAAAAAGAACGAAAACAATAGAGCAAGAACATAACGATGTTGAACAAAGCAAGAATGGAACAAAATGATGTCCAACGGAGCAAGAAAAGAATGAAAACGACTTAGCAAGAACAGTGGCGAAAGAGCAAGAACGAAACAGAGGAAGAATGAAAACGGTTTCTTTTTCACGATGCTGAACCAACCCCTTTGTGGGTTTATAATGATAAAAAATTAAGGCTTAAGTAGATGCGGAACGACCTAGATACCATTAATGAAGAATTAAATAAAAAAACTTATGTTTTTGAAAAAGTCCTAGAGCAGAGCCAATAGCGGGTCGGGCTGGGATAGTGAGTCGCAATGATGGCGGGATACGCGGCCGGGAGAGCCACTACCGGAAAACGTGTTTTCCCGGTCGATGGTGTCGCGGCCAACCCCTCCGCCGCACCGGGATAGCGGGATTGCGTGGGATCGCACCAGGATTGACAACATATACAATAACAAACAACCCAAGTCATTTTCCACTATGCAGGGCCTTCTCATGGATCAAGGGACACTAATGATCTATCATGAATCGCACCTAATGAAAGACCATTTAAATCTAACATAAGGTGACAATAAGCCAAATAATTTAGTATACTGTTAATTACAAGCTTACATTGAATGAACAAGAAGGACTTTTTATTTGAAAAATCAATTCAATGAATCCTTATGATAGGCCCATAGTTCATGGGTATAATACAAGAAGGATCTAAAGGCCCAATGATGATGAATCAATTGGGTCGAGAAGAGAGAGGGAAAGGGAGTAACGGAAAGTACATGTGGCAATTAGAGAGTGGAGGGGAGCTATGGAAACAATTCTATGTAAGTGGAGAGGTGGGGGTCAGTGAAGGGGCATACGAGAATTAGCAATTAGGTAATTGGGGTGTTATATGAGAATAGGAATAGGGGTATATGCATTTTGCACTTTCTGCTTTGAGCTTGTACCAGAGGTTTCTTCCTCCCATTATTAAGGGCATTTTCATATTCATATCAAGTCAGATTATCAATCAATATATCAAGAAATAAAACAGGATAATAACAAAAGGGCCACTGTCATTTCACCATAAAGTAACTACTTACTCCTTGGCAGATAGAAGAAAATGCATAGTATTTGATCATTAATGTGAATAGGCTAACATGAAATACCAAGATATGGTCTCTTCTTTCCGTATTAAAAAAATTAGAGTTCAATTGCAATCCAAGATGGAAGGAAAAAACATAATACATCTGGAATAATAGCATAAGACGTTGAAGAATGTGTGGCAAACAACCAATTGCATATCATGGGAACAGAGGCTGCGTCCTTATAAATCAGTGATAATTTAGTTCAAACAGGTCAGACACTTGAATTTGTACTGCAGATACTGTGAAAGTAAAAGGAAAAACTCCAGCTAACAACATTGTGCAAAGTTCTATAGAACAATAAAACCTACATTCATGTCAGCCACACTAAGAACCATAGTTTACATGTTGTTAAATATTAATCCACACTTGAATTTGTACTGCAGATACTGTGAAAGTAAAAGGAAAAACTCCAGCTAACATTGTGCAAAGTTCTATAGAACAATAAAACCTATGTCAGCCACACTAAGAAAGAACCATAGTTTATATGTTAAATATTAATCCACATGATAATAGTATATGTAAATGACAGTACCTCAGTAAGGGAAGTTTCCCGCAAACTTAAAAGTGCATGCTCTGTTGAAAAGGGAGCCAGCAGTTTTGAAGTTCTACCGGCAATCTGTGGAACAATGAGCTTCATGGTATCTTCTTTGATACCCGTTAATTTTTGCAATTCCTGCCCTAGATCCTTCACAGTGGCACCCGAATTCATGTCTACAATAAACTTCTTTCCCCTCCATGTAATGGAGATGTTGATCAGGCTTGAAGGAGTATGCATATTTGATCTATACAGAATCAGAACACGTCTGGTCATTTACCACTGATTATATTATTGTTGACACAAAATGTGCCTCAAAAGGAATATCAAGAGAAACCTAACGTGTGAGTGTGTGTAGGAAGACCCCTTAGCCTCTGTTTGAGAGTTTGGAGGAGAGGGGAGGGGAGGAGAGGGCTTTGGAGGGAGGAGAATGGAGAGAAAAAAATTCCACCTTATTTAAAAGAGTGAATTTGTAATAAAATGATAAGAGAATGTTTATGATTCATATATTTTTTATTTTTAGAGTATTAATTATAACAACATTGAAATGATTTGAAGAATTTATCTAAGCCTCTAAAATCCCCCTCCAATACATTTATTGAGTTCCCCCCAAATTAGGAGATTTTGTATTATGAAGAAAAACAAACTCCCCAAAGCTCTTCCTTTCTTCCATTTCCTCCTCTTTTTTTTTCCAAAACCTTCTCCTCCTAAACTCCCAAACATAACCTAAAGGAAAACTTTCCATGCAAGTTAACTCCAATTAAAGGCTTTAACATTTGCGCCTTCCTATTTCCAATATTCTTTCATCTATGCCAAGTCTTCAGTGTCTAGAGTTGGGGGGG
>JBBPBO010000004.1:62479528-62599371 GCA_037974295.1 Cicer cuneatum | reverse complement strand
GGGGGGGGGACAAATCAACACAGAAAAATTCTTGTAATGGCAACCTTAGAACTCTACTGAATGTGGCCCGGGATCCCAACAAAATAAAATTATCACAAATTCAACCACAATCCGTGACCAAGAACAGCTAACAACTTCATATAATCACATATACGATAAAATTCTACAATAGTCAACCTTATCAACAAACCAAACTGATATTCACTAATGTAATTCCACAGCCAAATTCATAAAATTGGAGAAACCCGTGTGAGAATAGTTAATTGGAAATCATGATTAAACCCCAAACAGATAAATAAAATGACAAATTCGAAACAAAATCAGCTACAAGAATAGAGGAATGAAAATAACGATGAGAGCTGAAATAACAGCATGGAATAATGAAGAATGGAATTGAGTTTTACCTTTACGTTGCTGAAACTAAGGAGCAGAAGAAAACAATAATAAAGGAAGGTGAATAGAAATGGGAATGGGAATGGGAAAAACGTGACCGGGAGATGGACGCATGCGCTGACGCATGACCAGACCAACAACACCACCTCGAGAATTCTAGTAGCTTTTTAATTAATAAAAAAATATTAATTTTATATGATTAATTTTCATACACTATTGATTGTAAAATATTCTACATAGATAAATCACAATAATTCATATATTATGAATTTAGAAGTAATTGTGATTAAAATTTTTTAATAATTCGATGATTTTTTATTGACTGAAGCTGTAAAATATTTTTTATATGTGTATAATTTTATTTCTTAGTTTTACACTTTTTTTTTATATGTTATATCATTAATTTAAAATTATACCTAATTAAATAATGTGATAAAGTATATTGAAAATGCATATACTTTATATTATGCTTTATTAAAGAAAAATGATTTATGTCATGCTTTTAATCTCGAATTTAGTGTTTAAAGTTTGTCATGGAAGTTAATTGTTTAAAATAAATTTTTGAAGTTTTCAATCATATTAAATTTAATTACATAATTTTAAAATTAATTTGATTATTCCAAAATGACTAATATAATCAATTATATTTTTTTTTATAGAAATTAATTTGAGTTTTTTTAATTTCAAAAACTTTTCACTAATGCCTAAAGAATGACATTTAACTAATAAATTTTTTTTAATTATTATTTAATTAATTTTTTAATTATTATTTTATTGTAACTTCAATTTGGTAAGTTATTTTCTAAAATATCTTCAAAATTATGTATGTAATTAAATGTATGTATAAAATTATTTTACATATAATTTGTGTATATCAATTTTTTGACATAAAACCATATATATTAATAAAACTATATTAAAATATTACAAGTGAGAACCTACTTCTTGGTTGTTCAAATTTGATTGAGCTCTATTCTACTCATCCAAAGATCTCCAAGCACACAATAAAAATATGGGTATTATATTCAACCATATTATTTTATACTTTTTTTGTTTATTCTTTTTATAAACTTTGCAAACTCGTGACAAATATAAAATGAACACATCTTTCATCCCTTAGAAAATTTTGAAGAAAATTTATGAGAATCCATTGTGACTTTGGAGTGCTATGTCAATTCAAGGTAGGATTGAAAGTTGACCAAATTACTCACCTCGAACGAAAAATAGATGGTATGAGTTTCATATCATGTTGAGACCTAATGGTTCGTTGGTCTAAATTCTAATGATTAGGTCCAATGACTTAGTCAAAGTCAAAGAAGACAAATGAAGTATTGAACATAGAACTAAACTCTTAAGTGATCCAAATCTTTGAAGTTGTTGAAGAGTCCATTGTGAGGCATAAATTATTTGGCTTTTGTCATTTATTTTGCTTAAGACTTTTTTTATTAATTTCGTTTGAGTTAATTTTATTATAAGGGTCAATTTACTTGAATAAGTAAGTGTAAATAATTCTAGAAAGGGTACAAATGGATCAAGGTCTATGAGAAGGCTATATACACTCTTTTGGCCACCACTTTGATTCTTGTGGAAGTTAGAGTTGATCGTCCAACTCAAATTGGATAAACCATCTCACTTCTTATTGAGAGTGAATTTGCATCGAACCTAACACACTATTAACAATGTGGCATACTTGTTTCATTTATATATTTTTGCCATCTTTTTATTTTGTCTTCTTTTCATCTAATTAATGTATGTGTCGATTTTGAATGTTCTTCTTTGATATGTTTGTGTTCCATTGATTTAAAATGACAAAAGCTTGTATCATTGTTCTTCTTCTCCAAGTATAAATTGTACACACTTATGGATAAAGGTTCAATCTCAAAAATTCCTTGATATTTATTTTTGAGCCTATATTTGTTTTGAGTTTTTCTTATGTCGAATCTTATTTATGTGTATTATTTATCAAGAAAAATAAAATTTATCTTTATTTTTTGTTTCTCAAAAGACATTAATTGCATCATTTGCTTCTACAAAGACACAAATTTTATAGATTATTCTTCTTTCGAAATATTATTCTCATTGTTAATGTAAGAATCAATTCAAGGACAATTAGTAAAAACTAAATATGTCCACAACTGGATCACATCTAGACTCAACCTCATATTCGCAAAAGAGGCACAAACACCCTTATGTTGAATATTAGATAGGGTACTAATGAATTTTATGCCGCACAAAATTTTCAATTTGGATGGAATTAGCATCTTTCATATGGACATTCAATTTCTAGGGACATGAAAATGGCTAAAATTGAGAACAAATATCATGCAAAGCTAATAAGCACTCTTCACAATATAAATGTTCTTTTCTTTTGGTCTAAATAAACTATTTTGATTTACTGACAAACTTTATTGGATAGAGAATAATGATTGCATCTAAATGATTTCATTAAAACATTGATGAAATTTTTGTTCCAGTTCAAATATCTATTTGAATATTGTTTTATCTATTTATCATTCCAAAAACTAATTGTAAAAGCCCGTTAGAATTGTATAATGTTCTTGACTTTCAATGTTTTCAAAATGAGATTTCTGCATGCTTTGAATGAAATTTTTTAGTTCATCAGTCATAGTTCGAATTTTCTCTTTTTCTTTGTAAACGTGTTCTTTTAAGGAGCTACATTTTTAGCAAGAAAATTTGAAGCGTTTAACAAGTTATCAAACTTTTTTCCATTTGTTCACATAGAGAACATAGTTCAGAATTTATTACCTCATTGTCTTATGAGTTTGCCATTAATCATATGTTGGCCTCTTCAATATCTTCTATTTCTGATTCATCAAAATCATCCCAAGTAACCATCATAGATTTTTTTTCGTGAATGGGAATCTTTTTGGTGTCATTTTATTTAAAGGACATTCAGTTTTGTAATGTTCTAGTTTGTTGCATCCAAAGCATGTAACCTGTTTTAAAGTATTCCTTTTTATTTAGAAAGTTTTTCTTGATTTGATCTCTTCTTCTCATTATCCTTTAGATTTTTCTTGTAAGAAGAACTAACTCTTCATCAACATCTTCTTGACCGATTTCTTATGAGTCTTCTCTTTCATCTAGTTGTAAGGGTATGCTTTCTTGAGGATTTTGATAGGCTTTTAAGGCTATTATTTTGCCTTTCTTTGCTGGTTTGTCCTCTTGCAGTAGCATTTCATGTGCTCGTAAGGTTTCAATGAGTTATTCTGATCCGAGTATCTCAAGATTCTTAGCTTGACCTATGGTTGTCATCATTGGTCTCCATATGATTGGAAGAGATCTCATGATTTTTCTTGCTCTGTCTTGTACTGAGTATGCCTTACCAAGAGAACACATTTCATTTACTATGGTTGTAAATCTTGAATACATTTCATCAATGGTTTCCCCTTCATTCATTTCAAATAGTTCAAACTTTCGTACGCTGATATCAATTCTTGTTTCTTTGACATGGCTTGTCTCTTTTATGATGGGTTTGTAATGTATCTCATCCTTTTTTGCCGTATCACATTCATCGAGTCTTTCACTTTCTTCCTTGCTTAAGGCACAAGACAAAAATAAATTGAGCTTTAGAGTTTAGAAATACCTTAGTTTTGTCTTCAGTTGTCCAATATGCTTCTTTCTTTTTATAAACAGATGTTGAGTTATTTTGATCAACTCTTGGTATAAAGTCTTCATCTGTTATCATGCACCATATTCATGTGTCTTGTGACATGTGTTGTAATATAACAAGGGTGTTCCTGCTTTACCACCAGAACGTTCTTCGTTTCTGTTTTGAGTGAATGCTGGATTTAGAGCTTCTGACAGTTACGAATGGGTAGGGTAGTATAGTACCCATTCCCGTACCCACAGTTTAATTAAATACATGTGCCCGTGCCCGTACGCTCGTGGGTATCTGTTGGAACCAAGTTGGTTCTTGCAATTAAAGTTTTGATGTTAACAAATGTATTTTATGAAAATAACATATTTGACTTAAAAGAAGAATGAAAAATGTCATCAGAAGGATAGATCAGAAGATGACGTCACCAGAAGCAGAAATCAGAGGATGACGTCATCAGAAGTAGAAATTAGAGGATGACGTCACCAGAGGATATTGTCAGATGAATCTGTCAGAGAAAAATGCTCAAAACAGAATCTGAGAAAAATGCTCAAAACAGAAGCGGAGCAAAATGCTCAAAACCGAATCTGAGCAAAAGACTTAAAACATAATATGAGCAAACTACTCCAGAATATTCTCAAAACAGATTAATCGAAGTAAAGCATCAGTGAAGTCCTAATTTCAACTATAAATAGAGGCTTAATGCTGGAGAATAAAGTATCGAAAAACACAAGAACTCAAGCTTCAATTCAAAGTTATTTGAGAGTTCAAAAGAGAGAAACACAAATGAGCAAGAACAATATTTTTTAAGTGTTTTTGAGAGAGAAATACAGTGCAACAATTAGCTTTCCAGAAGCAATAAAAAAGTGCAAAAATAAGTGCAGCAAACAGCTTTTCAGAAGCAACGTTGCAAAGTTTCAAACTTTTATTATATAACCCGATAGTGGTTTAGATTCCTTCTTCAATCTGGGGTTGTCAGATTGGTATGAGAAGACTTGACTTGTAGAGTCAAGGTGTTGTTATCGTTCCTCAAAAGTCTGGGGTTGTCAGGCTGTTTGAGAAGACTTAGCTGGTTTAGTTAAGGTGTTGTTGTTCCTCAAAAGTTTGGGGTTGTCAGACTGTTTGAGAAGACTTGGTTGGTATAGTCAAGGTGTTGTTGTTCCTCAAAAGTCTGGGGTTGTTAGGCTGTTTGGGAAGACTAGCTTGTAGGGTCAGTGATGTTGTAATTCAAAGGAGTTTGAATTAGTGAAAAGGCCTTATGGAGGAAGGGACTGGACGTAGCCTAGTTAACGGTGAACCAGTATAAATTGTTGTGTTATTATGTTATTATTATCCGCTGCTGAATCTGATTAGTTATATATCGAATAATTCACATTAACATTCAATAAAACAGCAAAAGAAATCAAGTTTGACAAACACAATTCAACCTCCCCTTCTCGTGTTTGCACCTTCAATTGGTATCAAAGCTCGGTCTCAAGGCTGAGCACTTTACAGTGTTTGAGGAAAGATCCAAGGGATCAACATGTCCGGATTCAATGAAGAAGCTACTGGAGGAAACATCAACAAACCACCTCTTTTTGATGGAGAAAGATTTGAATACTGGAAGGACAGGCTGAGAAGTTTTTTTATTTCACAAGATCCTGAACTTTGGGACTTGGTGGAAGATGGTTATACTGCTCTAGAAGATGCTGATGGTATTAAAATTTCCAGAAGAGATATGGATGCTGATCAGAAGAAGATGTTCAAGTTGCATCACAAATCCAGAACGTTCATGATCAATGCAATCACGTTCAACGAGTTCAACAAATGCACTAACAGAGAAACAACAAAGAACATCTATGATAGTCTGATTTTGACTTATGAATACAGTAAGCAAGTCCAAGAAGTAAAGGCTAACATTATAGTCAAGAAGTACGAGTTATTCAAGATGGAAGAAGATGAAGATATTGAAACTATGTTTTCCAGATTCCAGACTCTAGTATCAGGATTAACGGTACTAGAAAAAAGCTACACTACTGCTGATCATGTAAGGAAAATACTTAGAAGTCTGACAATCAAATGGAGACCAAAGATCACTGCTATTCAGGAAGCTAAAGATCTGAATACTCTAAAGCTGGAAGAATTAATCAGCTCTCTCAGATCACATGAAATTGAGTTGGAAGAAGATGAACCCAAGAAGAATAACAAAACTCTAGCACTGAAATCCAAGCAGAAGAAGGCTTTGAAAGCAACATCAGAAAATAGTGATTCATACGATCAAAGTCTGAACTCAAAGGAAGAAGAAATTGCTTTCTTATCCAGGAAGTTTAGAAAGATGTGGCATAATAGAAGAAATAAATTCCCCAGAGATATTCCAATCGGTCCAATAAAGGAAGTGATGATACACATGACAAGAAAGGTATCTTCTGAATGACTTTTTAATGGATGCTTGCAATATATGAAGGGAAAAAGGTTTATGTTCCAACATCTACCAAGCAGAAGCAAAGTAACTCTAGCGGAAGAAGAACTGGTAAATACAATGCCTATCAGAACCAAAACCATAGGAGGAACAGAAAATACCAAAACAAACAGAGAAATCACACATATCAACAAAACTGGAACTACCAGAGAAATCAGAATTATCATCAGTTCCAGAACTATCAGAAGAACCTGATATATCAGTAGAAAGAGAAGTGTCAGTATCTGGAGAGTTCTTCAAACACTCCAGTAAAATTCATCAAGACTACAAACCAGGAAGGGAATTCAAATCCCTTCATCCAAACCATCTAATCACAGAAAATACAGATTCAGAATCTGAAAATCAGAAACAAGAGGATTTTCAGAGTAAAACTGAAACTATTGACATAGAGGTTACATCTTGCTGTAAATACTATTATTGTTTGATATTTATGTTTAATGTGATAACAAGAAGCTTGATCTTAAAAATCAAAGCTAGATAAGTATTCTGCAGGTTTTCAAACTGTCAGAAGAACCAAGTGATTCACGTGATGTGAACACTTCAACAGAAACAATATTTCAGTGGTTTCAAAAACAAGCAGAAACCACCAGAAGCAGAATTAATGGTTTGGCTGTATTGAGTTCATTTTTAAATTATTTGATTTGTATTATGTTATATGACAAATAGCTTGACTTGAAAAGTCAAAGCAAGATGAAGCTGATGCAGGTTAACCAGAACTAGAGGAAACTGATGCTGGTTTACCAGAACCAGAGGAAACTGAAGCTAGTTTACCAGAACCAGAGGAAACCGACGCAGGTTTACTAGAACCAGAAGCTGATACAGATCTACCAGAACCAAAAGTTGATGTAAACAAACCAAGAGAGCTTGAAAATATGGAAGATGAAAGAAGAACGTGACAAGTCTTCAGAGGATAAATCTGAAGATAAGTTAGAAGAAAAAATATATCACTCCTAGACATGGCCAGAACTATGTTAAATGATTTAAATGTTGCAAAACAATTTTGGGCTGAAGCAATCAACACTGCATGTTACATTTAGAATAGAGTCTATATTAGTTTTACAAGAACCAGAGAAAGTAGAAGCAGATAAACCAGCAAAACATGGAGAAGTGGAGGATACAAGCAAGTCAGAAGCATGTGACACATTTTCAAAGGATGAATCTGATCAAATCAGAACCAGTCATGAGAAGTCAGAAGAGAAATCTGGATGGAAATATCAGTCATCTTATCCTGAAAATCTGATCATTGAAGTGGAAGTGATTCTTTAAGAACCAGATCATCATTAATAAAAATATAAGTCTGTTTGGTTTAATCTCATCGATTGAGCCTATATCTGTTAGTGAAGCATTGGCAGATGGTGGATGGATTATTGCAATGCAGGAAGAATTAAATGAATTTAAGAGGAATAATGTTTGGGATATAGTCCCATGACCAAATTGTGGGAACCAAGTGGGTCTTTAGAAATAAGCTAAATGAAAAGGGTGAAGTAGTCAAAAACAAGGCAAGGCTTGTGGCACAAGGTTACAGTCAACAAGAGGGCATTGATTACACTGAGACATTTGCTCCAGTGACCAGGTTAGAAGCTATTCGTATCTTATTGTCCTTTGCTGCAAATAATAATATCAAATTATTTCAAATGGATGTTAAAAGTGCTTTTCTCAATGGTTATTTGAGTGAAGAGGTATATGTTAAACAACCTCCAGGTTTTGAAAATTCTGAATTTCCAAACCATGTCTTTAAACTTAGAAAATCCTTGTATGGGTTAAAACAAGCACCTAGAGCATGGTATGATAGACTCAGTAATTTCTTACTTAAAAATAACTTTGAAAGAGGACAAATAGACAATACTTTGTTTAGCATATCAATAGAAAATGATATTTTGATCATTCAAATTTATGTTGATCTACTAATGGCATTCTTTGTCAAGAATTTTCTGAATTAATGCAGCATGAATTTCAAATGAGTATGATGGAAGAACTTAAGTTCTTTCTAGGAATACAAATTCAACAAAGTCCAGAAGGTATTTACATTCACCAAACTAAATATACAAAGGAACTTCTCAAGAAATTTAAAATGAGTGATTGCAAACCTATGGCTACACCAATGCATCCTACTTGTTCACTTGATAAAGATGAATCAGGAACAAAAGTTGACCAGAAAATCTACAGAGGGATGATAGGATCATTACTCTACCTTACTGCTTCTAGACCTGATATCATATTTAGTGTGTGTGTATGTGCTCGATTTCAATCTGATCCTAGAGAATCTCATCTAACTGCTGTTAAGAGAATCCTTAGATACCTAAAAGGAACTACCAACCTCACCTTGTTTTACAAGAAAACTTCTACATACAAACTGAGTGGATACTGTGATTCTGACTATGCTGGAGATAAACTTGAAAGAAAAAGCACCAGTGGCTATTGTAGCTTTTTAGGAGACAATTTAATTTCGTGGTCCAATAAGAGACAACACACTATTGCCATGTCAACAACAGAGGCTGAATACATTTCAGCAGTTGGCTGCAGCTCTCAACTACTCTGGATGAAGCATCAACTTGAAGCCTACAAAATATTAGAATCCAACATACCCATCTATTGTGATAACACCTCTGCAATTTGTCTAACCAAAAACCCTATCCTACATTCTCGAGCCAAACACATAGAGATCAAACACCACTTCATCAGAGATTATGTTCAAAAAGGGATACTTAACATTCAATTTGTAGACACTAATCATCAATGGACTGACATATTCACTAAACCACTACCTGAAGATAGGTTTGAATTCATCAAGAAAAACCTTAATCTTATCTTCATGCCTAACCTAATAGCTTAGTTTAATTTTTATGTTATTTTATTTTTTGTGTACTTTTATAAAATAAAATAAAAAAAAAGAGTAAAAAAAAACAGACGATTTGTTTTCTTCATTCAATCCTTTTTGTCTGATGACAAAGGGGGAGAAGATGTAATATTTGATAAAATAACCAAGGGAGAAGATGATGTATTTGAAAGGAGGAGAAGATGATGTATGATGTATTTGATATCTAGAACATTAGACTTAGGGGGAGAAAATATAAAATGAAGCTTAGTCTTAGGGGGAGTCAAAGTCAAAAGAAAGAAAAAGTATTATAAAAAATACATTGTTTGTCATCATAAAAAAAGGGGAGGTTGTTGGAACCAAGTTGGTTCTTGAAATTAAAGTTTTGATGTTACAAAATGTATTTTATGAAAATAACATATTTGACTTAGAAGAAGAATGAAAAATGTCATCAGAAGAATAGATCAGAAGATGACGTCACCAGAAGCAGAACTCAAAGGATGACGTCACCAGATGATGGCACTAGAAGATGACGTCACCAGAAGCAGAAATCAGAGGATGAAATCACTAGAGGATATCGTCAGATGAATCTGTCAGAGAAAAATGCTCAAAACAGAATATGAGAAAAATGCTCAAAACAGAATTGGAGAAAGATGCTCAAAACAGAATCTGAGAAAAACGCTCAAAACAGAAGCAGAGCAAAATGCTCAAAACAGAATCTTAGCAAAAGACTTAAAACAGAATCTGAGCAAACTACTCCAGAATATTCTCAAAACAGATTAATCGAAATACACTCCAGAAGTAAAGCATCAGTGAAGTCCTAATTTCAACTATAAATAGAGGCTTAATGCTGGAGAATAAAGTATCGAAAAACACAAGAACTCAAGCTTCAATTCAAAGTTATCTGAGAGTTCAAAAGAGAGAAACACAAATGAGCAAGAGCAATATTTTCTAAGTGTTTTCGAGAGAGAAATACAGTGCAACAGTCAGCTTTTCAGAAGCAATAAAAGAGTGCAAAATAAGTGCAACAAACAGCTTTTCAGAAGCAACGTTGCAAAGTTTCAAACCTTTATTATATAACCTGATAGTGGTGTAGATTCCTTCTTCAATTTGGGGCTGTCAGATTGGTATGAGAAGACTTGACTTGTAGAGTCAAGGTGTTGTTATCGTTCCTCAAAAGTCTGGGGTTGTCAGGCTATTTGAGAAGACTTAGCTGGTTTAGTTAAGGTGTTGTTGTTCCTCAAAAGTCTGGGGTTGTCAGACTGTTTGAGAAGACTTGGTTGGTATAGTCAATGTGTTGTTGTTCCTCAAAAGTCTGAGGTTGTCAGGCTGTTTGGGAAGACTAGCTTGTAGGGTCAGTGATGTTGTAATTCGAAGGAGTTTGAATTAGTGAAAAGGCCTTCTGGAAGAAGGGACTGAACGTAGCCTAGTTAACGGTGAACCAGTATAAATTGATGTGTTATTATATTATTATTATCCGCTGTTGAATCTGATTAGTTATATATCGAATAATTCACATTAACATTCAACAAAACAGCAAAAGAAATCAAGTTTGACAAATCAATTCAACTCCCCTTTCTCGTGTTTGCACCTTCAGTATCAACTTTAATACACGTACCCTTGCCCTTTTGTTACTTAAGTGCCTGTACCCATACTCATTATCTGCACTTTAACAAAAATATATCGATAAATAATCGCCATTGTTGTGATTAAATTTTTAAAATTGGTATGAGTAGAGCATATGTAAATTGGTATGGACATAGCATCATGTAGCTTGATATGTGTATAGAGACTAAAATTTATTTATTTTTAAAATTTTTTAAATTATTAAAATTGCATTTTTTTTATTAAGGGCCCAATTTTTAATATTAGAACAGAAGCTTCAAAATCTATTACTAGCATATTTTCGTGATGATTTATTTATATGTTTATTTTTTAGAAGGATCCGAAAATTATGAAATGGAAAACCTAAATTCATTGATTTGCTTTGAATAAAAAAAAGAGGTAGAGAGACATGAGATAATAGAGAGTGAGAGAGATAGTAGATAGAGATTGGAGGGGAGATAAAGATGCATAACAGAGTAGAGGGATATATATGTATTTAGAAAAATCATGTATTTATAAAATATTTTTTCAAACAAACATGTTTTCTCGAAAATCATTTTTATGTCTTTTATGGTAATTTTGTAGTTTTAAAAAAAATCATTTTTATAAAATTATATACTAACAGGTTAAAAATCATTTTACAAAAATCTCGATAAAATAATCTCTAAATTATTTAAAACAAAAATCATTTTTATTTAAGCTCAAATATACACATCCAATAATAATAATAATAATAATAATAATAATAATAATAATAATAATAACAATATACAAGTGCGGGGTGGGTACTATGGTACCCATACCCATACCCGTCTAATTTTGCGGGTAATTACTCGTCTCCATACCCATACCCATTATGCGGGTTTTTACCCTACCAATTGCGGTTTTTTTTGCAGGTACCCACTGAGTCTGAGTCTAATTGTCATCCCTACTGACAGTTGTTGTATGTCATGCTAGGGGTGGACAAGCGGGCGGGTTCAGACGGGTTCGAGCCCAAACAATCAATCCGACCAAAACCGCGGGTGACTTAAATAGGCCCAATTTCGACCAGTTGCAGTCACAGTTTGGTCGGTTGCAGGTCCTCAGTTTGTGCGGGTTCACGGTTCGATTTATTCAGATTGAACCATTAGTGACCCATTTTAGATTATGGTCCAAATGATTCAAATTCTTTATTTCAAATTTTAAAAGCCAACGTAATGTTTAAACTGGAAATTTTATTATAAAAAATTCATAGAGAATTTTTTGGTTTACTTTTACTTGCCAAATGACATTAGAATTATTTTATCAATCAAATAATACAAATTAAAGAATTTTACAATAATGATATCATCACCTGCTTGTTGGCAACAAGTTCAAATGTTCAAATTAAATTTACAACAAGGATTTCACCACCAACTTGTTGGCAACAAGTTCAAATGTTTAAATTACATGTAACCAGAATTATAATTTAAAATGTAAGTCAATTAAAGACTTCATAGATTTAGTACAATACAACAATTTATTTAGGCTTTGTGCAGAATAATTTGTTATGGCACATGATTTTATGCACAAGAGAAAGAGTACATAAGTTATTTGACCAACTAATAAAATAAAAAAGTAAACATAATAACTAATATATAATATAGATGTATAAATAATAATTTTGAAACTACTTCATTTGACGGTGCAAATTTCCAACTTTAAACCTTGAAGAAAAATATAATTTACATGAAAATCATTTAATTGATTAGCAAGTCATTCAAAGTCGGTAACAATATAATACACAAACAAAAACAATGTAAAAAATTTATCAACATCACCATAAGAAAAATGATAAATATAAGCATACACATTGAATAAAAAAAACAAAACCATAATCAATATATTAATGAAGCAAAATATAAAACCATAAACAAACTTGTTAAAATATCATACAGTACCAAAGAAAAACAACACAAGTTTTGAGACAAATAATTGATATTAAAAATTTATAAAGATAAAAATTTAACCACAAAAGCTTTGAACCAAAAATATATATAAGCATTAACATACAAAAAAACAAATTAAAAATATAAAATAAATAAGATATAATTAACTATACACATTGAAAAAAGAGAGGCATACAAATATCTAATACACATTATCATATACGCATATAAGTATATAACCATACAAACATTGTTCAAGCATTAGAAATTAATCACTGGTTCATAAACAACAAACTCAAGAATTAAAAAAGAATCACAGATCTTACTTTTCTATGGTTCTAGTACTTTTTCTCTGTTGCTAAGGGAACCTTGTTGCATCCTTCCAAAGAACAACAACAGAAAACCTCAAACAAAATAAAAGTGAAAGTTAGAAGATAATAGTTAAGCATTTCGAAAAATTTGAAACTAAAAGAGACAGAAAGCTATTGAAAGTAAACCCTTTGACCAAAAACTTAAAAAACACGCATAATACACTAAACAAAATACTCATAGAATTCTAACCTTACGTTATTGGCTTCTTGCCCTCGGATACTCTGAGCCAACAAACAAAAAGGATGCTCCTGATAATAGAAAACTTAACAAGATGAAAATTGTAAGACCCTTAAATTTAAATTAAATTATGGATTTAATATCAAGTGTATTTTGGAATATTTGTAAAATATTTGAGATATGTATATATATATATATATATATATTTTTGAGATTGATTAAAATTATTGGACGAAGGATAATTTAATTTAATTACGAGTAATTAAATATCGGGCAGTTGATCAAGATTTTATCTTGCGACAGAGCTGCGACGGGAGTGTTTAGTTGCTTGAGGGTCGAGTTTAATAATATAATATACATAGTTGGTGGGGTATGTATATATATGTGTTGTGTGTGAAAGGGAAAAAAAATCAGAATTGAGAAACAGAACTAGGTTTCTCTGCCCGCGCCAATTTTTCCTTCTTCCTTCTTCTTCTCATTCTGTTGGTGAAAAAGAGCATTCTCAAAACTTAAATTACTTAGAAATTCAAGCGTCAAAACAGAAAGTTTCAAAAAGGAAAGTTGTTGCTCTCATCGTTAAGATGTTAGAGAACCAACTTTGGTAGCGACGACGCGACCGGGAGTGTCGCCGACTTTTGTCGCGGTAACGTAAACGAGCGAGAAAATGAAACAAAGTTAAGGGGCTCCTTCCAACTTTATAGATTGCATTTAGGGCTGTAAATGCATGTTGATGGATGAATATATATGATGTTCTGTTTTGAAAATGAAACTGCCCTGCATGTTGTTATGTATGAGCAAACTGCTTGTGTTGTCGGTTTTGTTGCTGTTTTGTTTGGTTACTACCGTGGTTGATGTATTGATGATGTTTTGGTGTTGTGTTGATCCGAAAATCTGTCTTGCATGTGGTTTGTGAATGATTAAAATGCATGTTGTTGAGAAGATGCATGTTTGTGATTTGTTGTTGTTGTGCTGCTTCTAGCTGCTGTTATTGATGTTACTCCCTTGCTGTTGTTGTGAAAGAAATCATTAATGTTGTGTTGAGGACGTTCTGGGTTTCAGATTGCATTGCATTCTATTTTCAATGAAGAGAAAACATAGCATGTTCATGCATTGCATAGTCAGGTGGTGACCGCAATGGGCCACAGAGTTGATGCGGTGACCGTGATAGGCTGCAAAGTTAAGTAGTAACCATGATGGGTTATATAGTAGTTCCGCGTGTATTAGATGGTCTATTCTATCCGGGTTTCAGAGTGGTTCCGCGTGTATTAGATGGTCCATTCTATCTGGGAATTGGAGAGGTTTCGCGTGTGTTAGACAGTCCATTCTATCCGTGCGAGGATTTAATTTCTGTGTATTTGGCCTGTAAGAGGCTAATACAAGTAAATGTAGTGACTGTGATGGGTTATAGAGTAGTTCCGCGTGTATTAGATGGTCTATTCTATCCGGGTTTAGAGTGGCTCCGCGTGTATTAGACGGTCCATTCTATCCGGGCTACGGAGTGGTTCCGCGTGTATTAGACGGTCCATTTTATCCGGGCTACAGAGTGGTTCCGCGTGTATTAGACAGTCCATTCTATCTGTAAATCGTGCTGGTCCGTGAGAGATTGCACGTGTGTTGGTCCGTGAGAGACTGCACCTTGGTAATTCCAAGAGTTGAGTATATTGACATATACATATTGCATTGGGATGGTTGACCTGTGAGTCATGATTTGATATGAATTGATGAGTGGAAATTGAAGTGTGCAAGTATTTTATGAATTCTAAGTGCCAAATAAGTTGTTGTAATTGTTAACCTTATCTATACATGCACAATGATTTATATGTTAAATTGGCTAATTTGTAAAGATGTAGACATTATACATTTTAATAAGTGAGCATACTTATTTATTACTGTTGTCTTTACATTGGAACATGCCATGAATGTATTTCTTATCTTTGACATAACTACTATGTGGTAATTGTTAATTTCGGTTGGTGACCCTTTACAATATTGTGGAAATTGGGCTTTGCCTTCATATGATACCCAAACCCGTGCCACCAACTGATACACTAACGACGGAGGCACTGTTAGTTTTCCTTGATCTTCACGAACGAAGTATTTGTGGACAACGCAGAGGGACAGACAACTGGAGCGGAGACGAGACTTGTAGAGGATGCGGTGGAAACTGTGCTACTGTAGTTTTAGTGCATGATCAGATCATACTAGACTTTTTGTATAGGACCTAGTTTAATGGTTGTACTTATTTATTTTTGGATAATTGTACATCTTTTCCGCACTCTGATAATGTTTTGTGGATCCAGGATACAGTTTTGATGTATTTTATTTTGGTATGTTTTGAAGATCAATTTCCCAAAATTAAATTATTGGGCTATAATAATGATGTAATTATTTAACTACTTTTGTCGTTTTGGGTTACGACGCCATATTATTTTGAAATGGTTTAATTTCAATTTATTTAAGTGGTTAAATTTTAATTTCTTTTAATTCCTTTGAATTAATTTTGAAAATTTCTTTTATTTATTTTAAAAAAAAATCGGGGTGTTACAATTTGTGGTATCAGAGCATTTGGTTAATGTTTTGGTTAAGCTTTTGGGTAGAGCTTTGGTTAGATTGTTGGTTGCGAGTCGTTATCTGATCATGCATAAGAGCAAGTAGTTAGAGTATCGAGTCTTGTATAGTTGTGGTGTGCTGAAGTGATGATATTGTTAAGCTATATTTTTGGAATTATTCTAAGTAGTGTGAGATTTCTACTTGATGATGGTTTTGTAGGGAACAATGCCTCCAAGAAGAGACGAAACTGCAAGAGCCAACTTCAGCCGGGATGATCGGATGGCTGAAGCGATGAATAACATGGCTGCGTCTGTTGCTGCACAGACTCAACGAGATCTAGAGAAAAGAGAAAGAGAGATTCGTGCAGCAGAATCAAGAGGACTAGAGGATTTTCGTCGTCATAATCCTCCAAAGTTCAAGGGTGATGAGGGTCCAGAAAGAGCGGACGAATGGATTCAGGAAATGGAGAAAATTTTCGAAATGATAAATTGCCAGGCAATGGTAAAGGTCAATTATGCTACATACCTGTTGTTAGGGGATGCAGAATATTGGTGGAGAAGTATAAGGCTTCTGATGGGATCAGCTCATGAGGAGGTGAATTGGGAGTTGTTTAAAAAGAATTTTTTGGACAAATACTTCCCGATGAGCACTGGGACTAAGTTGGGTGATGATTTTCTTAAATTGCACCAAGGAAACATGACGGTGGGTGAGTATGCTACTAAGTTTGAGTCCTTGTCAAGGCATTTCAGATTTTTCCGTGAAGAGGTGGATGAACAATTTATGTGTCATCGTTTCCAAAATGGATTGAAGTATAAGATTCAAGACTCGGTCTTACCATTGGGAATTCAACGTTGCCAAGCCTTAGTGGAGAAGTGTAGAGAGGTTGAGGAGATGAAGAACATGAGGGCCAACCGAGGAGGGGACTTTAATTCAGGATGGCCTAGCCAGATAAACTATCAGAACAATAAAGGGAAGCAGGTTGCTAAGCCATATAACCGGCCACAATACGACAACAGGGGCCAGAATTGCCCGGGGAACCAGAATTTTGGACGACAACTCGGACAAGGGGTTCGATTTTTTCGATGCAGGAAAGAGGGACATTATGCTAGTGCTTGTACCACTATGAGTCCTTCATGCTACAATTTCCAGAAGCCAGGGCATTTTGCAAGGGATTGCAAGGCTCCGAAGGTGGAACCAACAATGAACGCAACTAGGGCTACTCGTCCTACTGCGAGGGGACGCGTTTATCACATGGGTGCTGAAGCTGGAAATCAATCCCACAATTTGATCCAACGAGATTGCGAGATTGCATGTAACACACTAACTGCACTTTTTGATTCAGGGGCAACCCATTCCTTCATTGCTATGGAATGTGTGAATCTTTCGAAAATATCTATGTCTTCCTTGCCTTTTAATTTGGTTGTTTCCACACCTGCTAAGACTTTGACCGTAAATTCTACATGTTTACGCTGTCCTGTAACTATTCAAAATAGAGATTTCTTGGTTAATTTAATATGTTTACCCCTACAATCACTCGAGATCATTCTCGGCATGGATTGGATGTCGTATAATTATGTAGTCTTGGATTATGCTCTCAAATTAGTTCTTTTTCCCGAACTTGGAGTCATTCGGTATTTGGCTGCTAACAAACTCGGAGTGTCGCCGAGAGAAGGAACTCGAGAGTTTCTATCATTGGCAAACGTCGGGGAAAAGATAGATGTGAGCATAGAAGATGTGGTGCTTGTCAAGGAATACCCAAACGTATTTCCAACAGAAATTCCAAGATTACCCCCAGTAAGAGAGGTGGAGTTCTTCATTGATTTACACCCAGGAACTGGATCTATTTCAATTGCACTGTATCGGATGTCACCATTGGAATTAAGCGAGCTTAAGGGTCAAATCGAAGGTTTGCTAGAGAAAGGGTTTATCATACCAAGTGTGTCTCCAAGGGGAGCTCTGGTGTTGTTGGTTAAGAAAAAATATGGATGTTCGTGCTTATGTGTGGATTATAGGCGACTTAACAAGGTAACTATTCAGAACCGTTATCCTTTACCACGTATCGATGATTTGATGGACCAATTAAGAGGAGCCGCGGTGTTTTCAAAGATCGATTTGAATTCAGGATACCATCAGATTCGGGTAAGAGAAGGAGATATTCAAAAGACTGCTTTCAGAACCCGTTACGGACATTATGAATATCTCGTTATGCCATTTGGAGTTACGAATGCACCAGCAGTTTTTATGGATTATATGAACAGAATCTTTAGCCCGTTTTTGGATAAATTCGTTGTGGTGTTCATCGATGATATATTGATTTATTCAAGAAGTGAAGAGGAACATGGAGAGCATTTGCGCCAAGTTCTTGAAGTTACGCGAGAAGCAATTGTATGCCAATCTGTCAAAGTGCGAATTTTGGCTAGAAAAAGTGCACTTCTTAGGACATGTGATAACCAAAGAAGGAATCGTTGTGCATCCGGCAAAGATTGAGACAATCCTTGCTTGGAAACAGCCTCAGACTATCACAGACATACGATGTTTTGTCGGACTGGCAGGATACTACAGGAGATTTATTAAACGATTTGCTAAGATTGTGGCTCCCTTGACACAACTCACTAGAAACAATCAGTCGTTTGCATGAACAGAGAAGTGTGAGGAAAGTTTTCAATTGCTTAAGGAAAAAGCTGACGACCTCACCAGTATTGGTCTTACCACAACCAGAGGAACCATATGAGGTTTACTGTGATGCATCTCACCAATGTTTGGGATGTGTTTTGATGCAACACAAGAAAGATGTAGCCTACGCCTCAAGGTAATTGAAAACTCATGAACGAAACTGTCCTACTCATGATTTAGAGCTTGCTGCAGTAGTTTTCGCATTAAAGATCTCGAGGCACTACTTATATGAATGCACGTTCACAGTGTTCAGTGACCATAAGAGTTTGAGATATCTGTTTGATCAGAAAGAATTGAACATACACCAGAGGAGATGGATGGAGACTCTCAAGGATTTTGATTTCTCATTGCAGTACCACCCTGGGAAGGCCAATGTGGTAGCTGATGCATTGAGTAGGCGAAATGTGTCAGTATCTTCAATGATTATGGCTAGACAACAAGAGTTGTGGGAAGCATTTAGAGATCTACACTTGGACATAGAGCTTGCACCGAGAATTTTAAAGCGTGGGATGATAAAGATTTCGAGTGGTTTACTGGAGGATATTGTGAATTCTTAAGATGACGCATTAATCCAAGAGAAGAGGAACCTAATAGTGCAAGGAAAGACAACTGAGTTCAGAATTGGACCACATAATATTTTGAGATGTAACGGGAGGATTTGTGTTCCGGCAGTTGCAGATCTGAGAAGAACGATTTTATAGGAGGCTCATCAAAGCAAATTGAGTATTCATCCTGGAGCGACAAAGATGAATCAGGACTTAAGACATAATTTTTGGTGGCCAAGAATGAAGAGGCATGTAGCGGAATATGTAACAACTTGTTTAACTTGTTAGAAAGCGAAAGTGGAACATCAACAACCTGCTGGAATGTTGCAACCATTGGATATACCTGAATGGAAGTGGGATAGCATTTCCATTGATTTTATAACCGGATTGCCCAAGACAAGGAGAAAGAATGATTCGATTTGGGTAATAGTAGATCGATTGACAAAATCCGCACATTTCTTACCAGTAAAGACCACCTATAAGGTGGATAAGCTGATGGAGATCTACATTGCTGAGATAGTGAGATTACACGGAGTACCATCGAGTATCGTATTGGACCGTGATCCAAAGTTCACGTCTCACTTTTGGGGAGCGTTGCATGAAGGGTTGGGAACGAAACTGAAATTGAGTTCAACTTACCATCCGCAAACAGACGGGCAAACCGAGAGAACGAATCAGACCTTGCAAGATTTATTGAGAGCATGTGTATTGGATGATAGAGGGAGTTGGGATGATGTATTGCCATTGATTGAGTTTACCTATAACAATAGTTTTCACGCAAGTATTGGAATGGCACCCTATGAGACTTTGTATAGACGCAAGTGTCAGACGCCTTTATGCTGGTATAAGGACGGAGAAAGTATGATTGTAGGACCTGAGATGGTGGAACAGACTACAGAGAAAGTCAAGAGGATACAAGAGAAAATGAAGATTTCACATGATCGTTAGAAGAGTTATGCGGAGAAGCATCGCATACCTTTAGAATTCGAGCAGGGTGATAATGTAAATCAAGGAAATTGACTCCGAAATTTATTGGACCATACCAAATTACTGCACGAATTGGACCAGTGGCTTATCGGATTGCTTTACCTCCCATACTGTCCAATATCCACGACGTATTTCACTTATCGCAGTTAAGGAAATATATTTCGGATCCGTCACATGTGATCGAACCAGACACAATTCAACTGAAGGATAACCTGTCATTTGAAGTATTACCTGTAAGAATTAATGACATGAAGATTAAACAGTTGAGGAATAAGGAAGTCCCACTAGTCAAGGTGATTTGGAATCTGACTACTGGAGATGCAACTTGGGAACTAGAGAGTAAGATGAGGGAACAACATCCTGAATTGTTTATCGTTGCGTAGTTTCGAGGACGAAACTAATTTAATGGGGGTAGTAATGTAAGACCCTTAAATTTAAACTAAATTATAGATTTAATATCAAGTGTATTTTGGAATATTTGTAAAATATTTGAGATATGCATATTTGTATATATATATATATATAAATATTTTTGATTGATTAAAATTATTGGACAAAGGATAATTTAATTTAATTACGAGTAATTAAATATCGGACAGTTGATCAAGATTTTATTTGCCAACAGAGCTGCAATGGGAGTGTTTAGTTGCTTGAGGGTCGAGTTTAATAATATAATATACATAGTTGGTGGGGTATGTGTATATATATATGTGTTGTGTGTGAGAGGAAAAAAAATCAGAATTGAGAAACAGAACCAGGTTTCTTTGCCCGCGCCAATTTTCCCTTCTTCCTTCTTCTTCTCATTATGTTGGTGAAAAAGAACATTCTCAAAACTCATATAACTTGGAAGTCCAAGCGTCGAAACAGAAAGTGTCAAGAAGGAAAGTTGTTCCTCTCATCGTTACGGTGTTAGATTACCAACTTTGGTAGTGACCGCGAGCGGGAGTGTCGCTGACTTTTGTCGCAGTAACGTAAAAGAGCGAGAAAACGTAACTAAGGTAAGGGGCTCCTTCCAACTTTCTAGATTTCATTTAGGGCTGTAAATGCATGTTGATGGATGAATATATATGATGTTCTGTTTTGAAAACGAAACTTCCCTGCATGTTGTTATGTATGAGCAAACTGCTTGTGTTGTTTGTTTTGTTGCTGTTTTGTTTGGTTAGTGTCGTGGTTGATGTATTGGTGTTGTGTTGATCCGGAAATTTGCCTTGCATGTGGTTTGTGAATGATTAAAATGCATGTTGTTGAGATGATGCATGTTTGTGATTTGTTGTTGTTGTGCTGCTTCTAGTTGTTGTTATTGATGTTACTGCCTTGTTGTTATTGTGAAAGAAATCATTAATGTTGTGTTGAGGACGTTCTGGGTTTCAGATTGCATTGCATTATGTTTTCAGTGAAGAGAAAACATAACATGTTCATGCATTGCATAGTCAGGTGGTGACCGCGATGGGCCACAGAGTTGATGCGGTGACCATGATGTGCCGCGAAGTTAAGTAGTAACCATGATGGGTTATAGAGTAGTTCCACGTGTATTAGACAGTCCATTCTGTTCGGGCTACGGAGTGGTTCCGCTTGTATTAGACGGTCCATTCTATCTGTGCGAGGATTTAATTTCTGTGTATTTGGCATGTGAGAGGCTAATACACGTAAATGTAGTGACCGTGATGGGTTATAGAGTAGTTCCACGTGTATTAGACGGTCTATTCTATCCGGGTTCAGAGTGGTTCCGCGTGTATTAGACGGTCCATTCTATCCGGGCTACGGAGTGATTCCACGTGTATTAGACGATCCATTTTATCCGGGCTACGAAGTGGTTCCGCGTGTATTAGACGGTTTATTCTATCTGTAAATCGTGTTGGTCTGTGATAGACTGTACGTGTGCTGGTCCGTGAGAGACTGCACCTTGGTAATTCCAAGAGTTGAGTACATTGACATATACATATTGCATTGGGATGATTGACCTGTGAGTCATGATTTGATATGAATATATGAGTGGAAATTGAAGTGTGCAAGTATTTTATAAATTCTAAGTGCCAAATAAGTTGTTGTGATTGTTAATCTTATCTGTACTTGCACCATGATTTATATGTTAAATTGGTTGTTTTGTGTAACACCCCGAGTTTAAAACATAGCGCGAGTGTATTTTTTTTTTTTTAAATAATTAAGTAAAAGGATTTTTTCCAAAATTAATATAAAGGGAATTAAAATCAAATTTTCATCAGTTCATTTCAAAGATTATCACCCGGCCTGTGGCCACTAAACAGTGTTAGAGTGTAGAATAATACAGCGGAAAAAGTCATACATTAATTCCCAAAATAAAATTACATTTCCAAAAACTCAAAATCCTATACAAAACTCTAGACTGATCATGCATTAAGCTACAGTAACACGGTCTCCACAGAATAATTCAGCCAACCGTTCATCCCTCTGCGTTGTCCACGTAGACTCCGTACGTAAAGATCAGGGAAAACTAACGACGTTTCCGTCGTTAGTGTATCCGTCGGTAGGACGGATTCGGGTAACATCTGAGGGCAAAGCCCAAAGTCCACAATATAATAGCATGGGTCACCGACCGAAATTAACAAATAATCACACAACATATATTTCACAACAACAAATATATCCATGATATCACATATGATGATGAGGAAAATAATAATGCTCATTTGAAAATTAATGACATATATGCCTTTTCAAAAACAGCAACCAATTATTATGAAATATGTAGTAAGTACAAACAACACCTCAGCAAATCACAATCATTAAATCAGAAATTCAGATTCTGAACAGTACTCACACACATTCAATTTTCACTCATCATATACTCAAACGTGACCCACACTAGTCAATCCCTCAATGCAATATGTATATGCTTATGCATACAATTTCTTGGAATCACCAAGGTGCAGTCGCTCAACAGACCAGCACAAAATGTTTGACTTTAACGGCCCTCAAGACCAGGGTGCAATCGCTCAACAGATCAGCACCAGTGCAGAAGCTCAACAGTCCAGCACGTTTGACATATACCAAGGTACAATCGCTCAACAGATCAATACCTAGTGCAGTCGCTCAACAGTCCAGCACGTTTGACATATACCAAGGTACAATCGCTCAACAGATCAATACCTAGTGCAGTCGCTCAAAAGACTAGCACTCGTGCAATCGCTCAACAAATCAGCACGTGGCTACGCATTTCAGGGTACAGACGCTCAACAGTCTAGTACCAGTGCAGTCGCTCAACAGACCAGCACCTATATACCAAAAGTACAATCGCTCAACAGATCAGTACTTAGTGCAGACGCTCAACAGTCCAGCACTCGTGCAATCGCTCAACAGATCAGCACGTGGTTGCGCATTCCAGGGTACAGACGCTCAACAGTCCAGTACCAGTGCAGTCGCTCAACAGACCAGCACTCGTGCAATCGCTCAACAGATCAGCACGTGGCTGCGCAATTCAGGGTACAGACGCTCAACAGTCCAGTACCAGTGCAGATGCTCAACAGACCAGCACTTATATACCAAGGTACAATCGCTCAACCAATCAGTACCTAGTGCAGACGCTCAACAGTCCAGCACTCGTGCAATCGCTCAACAGATCAGCACGTGGTTGCGCATTACTCTGTGGCCCATCGTGGGTACCACTTGACTATCCAATGCATGAATATGCAGTGTTTCACTTCTCTAGAAACAGAATACAAAATCAGAAAATTCATGTTTTTCATCATGTTTAAATATCTCAGCACAGTCAGAATTAACATCATCACAATCATGATTAAACAGTCAATTAATCATTAACACTTTGAAATGTTTTTCCCAGACTCTTAAAATTCAATTACAGAGTTTAAAACTGAGGATTTCTGGAATTTCACGAATCTGTATTCGAATACAGCCCTCTGGTATTCGAATACAGAGGCAGTCTTAGTGCACACAACCTCATCTTTCACCACATCAGTAAAGTCTCAAAACTTCATCTCTACAACTTCAAAACATCACCAAAAATTCCATTTTAATTCACCACAATAATCCCAACATTCCCCAAACACTCAGGGTTCACAAAACACTCTTAAAAGCTTGAAATTTCTGAAACTCGAATCTGTATTCGAATACAGACTCCTTGTAGTCGAATACAGAAACATGAAACTGCAATTTTAACATTCTTTGTTCGAATACAGCATGCCTGTAGTCGAATACAGAAGACAAAACCTTGAAAAATTCAATCTTTTCTTCCAGATCCTTAAAGGTTTTCAATACTTCATCCTCTCCTCTTCAAAATATTTCAAGAACTCCATTTAAAATCACTTTAACCCTCATCAAGGTTTCTCAATACTTTAAAATGCATATCACAGTGTTTAAAACTTAATTTTATGGAAAACACGAATCTGTATTCGAATACAGCTTCCTTGCATTCGAATACAGAAGCTAAAAACAGTGCTTCTGGAAAAACACGAATCTGTATTCGAATACAGACCCAATGTATTCGAATACAGAAGTTGAAACTAGTGAAAATCTGCATTCTGTATTCGAATACAGCATGCCTGTAGTCGAATACAAATGCGAATACAGTGTTAAAATCCCACTTCTGTATTCGAATATGACATGGTCGTAGTCGAATACAGATGCTAAGTCAAAAGCAAAAATCCTTCCTCTGTATTCGAATACAGGGGCTCGTATTCGAATATAAGTTTGAAAACTTAAGTAAAACAGAAACTTGACAGGTTGTAGTCGAAAACCAGTGAAATTTTCCTGAGATTTCAACCCTTTTCAAACTGTTTTCTTTTAAAAATAAACAACCAACATTAAAATAGATTCAGCATTTTTTTTCCAGACAATACTTTCCTCATTAAAAATCCCTTTTCTTTTTAAATCATCAACATCACCAGAATCATTTACAACAGAAACAGAATCAAAATCATTAACACCAAATCATCCAGAAACAGAAACAGAATGATCATTCATCAGAATCATCCAGACTTTCAAACCATCAGAACAACACACAGCACTTCAGCTTTCTCAATATCAGAATAACATGCAAGCATTTCAGCTTTCACAACACATCAGAATAACATACAAGCATTTCAGCTTTCACACACCTCAGAATAACATGCAGCATCACAGAGCAGCATCACAAACAGAATGCATTTTTGCATTTCAAAACCATTTTCAAAACAGTTTTATGAACATGTATTTTTAAATCCTGTTTGAAATAACATTCAAGATAGTTTCCACTTTCCCAAATATACAACACAACTTTTAGTGCATTCAGCCCAAACAGAAATCATCACAGAGCTTTTAAAACATCAAAAATGCATTTTTCATTTCTTTCAAGTAACAGGCAAAACAGTTTTGAAAACAGTAATGAAACACTAGTAATGCCATGAAAATCATGCACTTATAGCCCTAATGCAACTAGAAAGTGGAAGGTGCCCTTACCCTTGCTGCGTGTCTGCTACTTCTCACGTCTCTGTTTTCGTTCCCGTTTCTGCGCCAAAGTCCGGTGAAACTGCTGTCTGCGTTTGCTGCTATGAAACTGGGTTCTTTAGCTCCGTAATGACGTGGGGAACAACTTTAATACTGGGGGTTTTCTGGTTTGGTGCTTGTATTTCCAGTTAATGGTACTTTTGAGAACTCTTTTTTTTTCTCTTTGTAGTCGTGACTGGAAATGGGGAAGGCAGAAAACAGAGACAGAATGGGAGGGAAAAATGGGGTACTGTTACATGCAACACTATTTCATGCAAAATGGAAAGATGTGAAGTTCTGCTCTTTCTCTGCCTCTTCACGTGTACTTATAGAGTTTACTCAAGTGCTACCTCCTCAAAATAATATTAAAATAATGTTGGATCTTCCAACACTTAATCATTTTGCAATTAGCCACTAATCCTTAATTAATTGCCCGATTAATTTAATTACTCGAAATTAAATTAATTTAATCTTCATCCAATAATTTTAATTCATCTTCCAAGATAAATATTTATATATATATATATTTACTCAAAACATACATATATTAAATATTTTACAAAAATTTCCAAAATACCCTTGACATTAATTCCATAAATTAATTCTAAATTTTAACGGTCTTACATTTTGCAAAGATGTAGACCTTATACATTTTAATAAGTGAGCATACTTATTTATTATTGTTGTCTTTACATTGGAACATGCCATGAATGTATTTGTTATCTTTGACATAACTACTATGTAGTAATTGTTAATTTCGGTTGGTGACCCTTTACAATATTGTGGAAATAGGGTTTTGCCCTCAGATGATACCCAAACCCGTGCCACCGACGGATACACTAACAACGGAGACGCTGTTAGTTTTCCTTGATCTTCACGTACGAAGTATTTGTGAACAGCGCAGAGGGACGGACAACTGGAGTGGAGACGAGACTTGTAGAGAATGCGGTGGAAACCGTGCTACTGTAGTTTTAGTGCATGATCAGATTAGACTAGACTTTTTGTATAGGGACTAGTGTTAGTGGTTGTACTTATTTATTTTGGGATAATTGTACATCTTTTCCGCACTCTAATAATGTTTTGTGGATCTAGGATACAGTTTTGATGTATTTTATTTTGGTATGTTTTGAAGATCAATTTCCCAAAATTAAATTACCGGGCTATAATGATGATGTAATTATTTAACTACTTTTGTCGTTTTGGAATACGACGCCATATTATTTTGAAATGGTTTAATTTCAATTTATTTAAGTGGTTAAATTTTAATTTCTTTTAATTCCTTTAAATTAATTTTGAAAATTTCTTTTATTTATTTTTTAAAAAAAATCAGGGTGTTACAAAAATGCTAGTTATAAAAAAATAAACCCTAATTGTAAAAAATAATAAGGAAACTTTAACAGAAAATCATAAACCTTTCTATGAGTACCTTTATATGCGCAATTTTGAGCTTTCTCCAACACTCTTTTACACCTTCTCAATTTGTGGTTGAAGAGTTCAAATTGAAAGGGGTATAATATAATGAGGGGAATAACAATCGACAAAAATGTAGGTAGATGAGAAACAACAACAAGAAAGGTCGATTAACTTGAGAGACTAGAAAGATGAGACCAAAAGATACTAAAATATGTGGCTAGGGTTTCGAAGGAAAGGAGAATGATAGTTAAAAATGAGAGAATTGAAATGGAAACATTGTTGGTGTCTAGGGTTTGATGGGAGGCTAGGGATTAATGGAAGTAGTGGTTTTATATGAAAAATTGAAATGGACTGGGCCAAAACATGCAGAACAAGGTTGCGCCTCAATGTCACATAATACCTCATGTTTTGGGCGGGCGGTTTCGGTTGTCGATGGATCGAATTTCTTCATCCGAACCCGACTGTGGTAGACTGTAACACCCCGAGTTTAAAACACAGCGCGAGTGTATTTTTTTATTTAAAAAAACGAATACATAAATAAAAGAGTTTTCAGAATTACGTTTCAAGGAAATTAAAATCAATTCAAATGAAATCTCATTCGACTTCGTAATCAAAAATAATAAGGTAATTAAAACAACATCACAATTAAATCGAATGAGATATTTGTGGGAATTTGATCTTTATAATATACTAAAATAAAGATACATCGACTGGATTCTCAATCCACCAAAATATTTATCAGAGTGCGGAAGAGTTTTACAATAATTCCCAAAATGAATATTTACAACCATTGAGCTCAAAAACCCTATACATAAGTCTAAACTGATCGTACACTAAGCTACAGTAGCTCGATTTCCACCGTATCATCCACAAGTCTTATCTTCACCCAGCTGCCCATCCTTTTGCGTAGCCCACAAAGTAATGATCAAGGGAAATTAACGACGTTCCCTGTCGTTAGTGTGACCATCAAGGGTACGGGTTTGAATCTCATCTGAGGGCAAAGCCCAATTTTCCACAATAATTGTAAAGGGTCACCAACCGAAATTAACAATTACCACATAGCATTTAAATCAGCAATCACAAACATATTCATGGCATATCATATAACAATGATGATAAACAAGGATGCTAAATTTTGAAAATACATGACAATTGTACTTATTCAAACAGCAACCAATTTAATATGAAAGTCATGTTGCAAGCACAAACATCAATTCAGTAATCACACCAATTGATCAGAAATTCCAGACTTCATCAAGTACTTACACACACAACATTTTCAACCATCATTATATAACCAAAACGTGACCCACCGGTCAATCACCTCGATGCAATATGTATATGCTCATGTATACATTCTCTTGGATTCACCAAGGTGCAGTCGCTCAACAGACCAGCACATTTACATATGTAAGACTTTAACGGCCCTCAAGACTAGGGTGCAATCGCTCACAGATCAGCACCAGCGCAGTCGCTCACAGACCAGCACTCGTGCAGTCGCTCACAGACCAGCACGTTTGACATAAACCAAGGTACAATCGCTCACAAATCAGTACCTAGTGCAGTCGCTCACAGACCAGCACTCGTGCAATCGCTCACAGATCAGCACGTGGTTGCGCATTTCAGGGTACAGACGCTCACAGTCCAGTACCACTGCAGTCGCTCACAGACCAGCACTTATATACCAAGGTACAATCGCTCACAGATCAGTACCTAGTGTAATCGCTCACAGATCAGCACTCGTGCAATCACTCACAGATCAGCACGTGGTTGCGCATTACTTTGTGGCCCATCGCGGGTACCACATGACTATGCTATGCATGAGTACGCAGTGTTTCACCTCACTGGAAACAGTATGCAACATCAGTAAAATTCATGCGTTTCCATCATTTTACAAAACATTTCCACACAATCAATATCATCATCTACACATCAATGACTAACCATTTAAGCAAACATTAACACTTCTCATTACCTCAAGTTTCCACTCTTAAATATCAGAAGTCTTTCCCCAGCTCCCAAAATTTAGAACCAGTGCTTTAAAACTGCAATTTCTGGAAAAACGAATATGTATTCGAATACAGCTTCCTTGTATTCGAATACATAAGCCAAACAAGGCAGAATCAACACCCTGTATTCGAATATAGACTCCTTGTATTCGAATACAGAGGCTTTCACAGTGCAAAAGTCAGAATTCCACAATTTCAGTAAAGTCTCAAAAAAACATCATCACCACCACTTCAAAACTATCACAAAAATTCCATTTTTATTCACCACAAACCTTCCCCAAGGTACCCCAACACTTAAGGTTTATAAAACAATGTTTAAAACTTGAATTTCTGAAAAACACGAATCTGTATTCGAATACAGCTCCCTTGTATTCGAATACAGAAGCTAAAATAGTGAAAAATCAGTATTCTGTATTCGAATACGAGGTTGTCGTAGTCGAATACAGATGCGAAGTCAGTGGCAAAAGTTGCAAATCTATATTCGGCTACACAGGGTCGTAGTCGAATACAGATGCTAAAACAGAAGCAAAAATTGCTAATCTGTATTCGACTACAGAGGGTCGTAGTCGAATACAGATGCTAAGTCAAAAGCATAATTGGCAACACTGTATTCGACTACAGAGGGTCGTAGTCGAATACAAGTTCGAAAATCTGAAGAAAACAGAAGCCTTGCAGGCTGTATTCGAATACACTCAAGCCGTATTCGAATACACCTTCAAATTCAGTGAAATTTCCTGGAACTTCAACACATTTTCAAAACCTTTTCCTCTGAAAAAAACAACCAAAACCCTAGAATCATAATTACCAATCTTTATAAACCTCACAACTCAGACATTTTTCATTAAACATCAACAACCGATTTTCAAGAAGAACACTTCCACCATTTCAAATCCCTCTTCTTTTGAAACCACCATCAACACCAGGTTGTTTAACAAAACACAGCAAACACACAGAATCACTAAAACCAGAAAGTCAATCACAAGACAGTCCCACACAAACTAACTCAAGCATTTGGATCATCTCCAATACAACACCAACCAAATCATCATTCAAAACACAACAAAATGATTTCTTACTCAACACAACAACACAATCAGTTCCTTCACTGGAAACAGCAAGAACATCAACACAGTTTGATTTCCAAAACAGAATACAATGTTTTTCACAAACATAAACCAATAATCATTCATCACACATGCATTTACAGCCCTAAATGCAAATCTAGAAAGTTGGAAGGTGCCATTACCTTAGTTACGTTCCCTTAACTCGTACGCTTCTGCGAAAAAAGTCGACGATACTCTCGTTTCGCGTTCGCCGCTACGAAAGTTAGTTCTTTAGCTCCGTAACGATCAGAGGAATGACTTTCGTACTCGAAACTTTCTGATTCGACACTCAGATTTTCAAGAAAATGGCTTTTGAGTAAACTGTTTTTCTTCACCAACACTCAGAAATATCAAAAGAAGAAGAAAATGATAAAGCAGAAACTGGCGCGTAGAGGAAAGAAGAAAAAGCTTCTCACTTAAATATCCACATAAATGCAACTGACACAGCAGAGGAGAGAGGAATTGTTTCTTTCTTAATAAATATCTACGCCACCTCACCCAACACTTGTATTAAAATATCTTTTGATCCTCCAGCACTTAACCCGTTTCCGTCGAAATTAGCAGAGAATATCTTAATTAACGGCCCGATAATTTAATTACTCGAAATTAAATTAATTCATCCATTATCCAATAATTTTAATTCCACCTCCAAAACAAATACATATGTATATATATATTTACACAAAACATATATATATATATATTGAATATTTTACAAATATTCCCAAATACACTTAAAATTAAATCTGAATTTAATTTTAAAATTAAGGGTCTTACATAGACCGTCTACACTCATTGAACTTCACCCGCGAGATTCGACAACCCGATTCAAACCACCCGTTTGCTTGTGGGTCGTATGGGTCGGACGGTTATGGATGGGTGCGGCAGATCTGTCCACCTCTATGTCATGCTTTTCTGCTATGTATGTGTGTTGTTTTTTGCAGAGATGTAGTATTAGTGTTTTATCATTTCTGTCCTAACTGTACTTGTTTATTTTAGTCATCAATCTGGAGATTGATCTTGTTGTTTGTTCTTGATGTTTTGCTTTGCCTTTGTTAATCTTTTGGAATGAATCTACCCAAAATGATTTTGTGTATATAATTTTGTTTCTTTCATAATGAAAACTGATAATTTTGTAATGAAGATTGATATTTTTTGCAACCCAAAATGATCTTGATTAAGGAAAAATTTGTTTTTTTTTTTCGCAAACTAGAATGTTCTTAGTTTGCTTGTGGGTCGTATGGGTCGGACGGTTATGGATGGGTGCGGAAGATCTGTCCACCCCTATGTCATACTTTTCTGCTATGTACGTGTGTTGTTTTTTATAGAGATGCAGTATTAGTGTTTTATCATTTATGTCCTGACTGTACTTGTTTATTTTAGCCATCAATCTGGAGATTGATCTTGCTGTTTGTTCTTGATGTTTTGCTTTGCCTTTGTTAATCTTTTGGAATGAATCTATCCAAAATGATCTTGTGTATATAATTTTGTTTCTTTCATAATGAAAACTGATAATTTTGTAATGAAGATTGATATTTTTTGCAACCCAAAACGATCTTGTTTAAGAAAAACTTTATTTTTTCGCAAACTAGAATGTTCTTAGATTGATTATACTAAATATTGTGAAACCAGAATGATCTTCGTTTTTTCATACCTCTGTTTTTTATTAACCAGAACGATCTTGCTTTCTCAGAATGATCTTGCTTCTTCTAAAATAATATTATGTTGTTATGTTTGATACCTATCTTTAATTAATACACTCAAAAACACATGTTAAATAGTAACACATTTTTAGAATCATAATTAGAAGTTTAATTAACTTTGTTTGATTATCATCAAAACATTAATTTAGAATTTTGTCTCAACAAAGTGGTGATGCGGACTTGAGGTCATAACATTGGCACTCTCTCTGAGAAGAAACCTGTGAGGGTCTCTTCAACACACGAGGTTTGACAGACCTTTCAACTCCTTAACCTCGATTGAGGCTATTGTTCTGATATCGTTTGGAAATCAAGTGTATTGTTCAGGCTTTGTTTATAAAAACTCACTCTTCTACTTATTAAAACACCTTTTTACAAATGACAAAACCAAAATAGTATTTAACTTTGAAAATCATATAAATTAAAGCATCATGGTTGATTAACAATTTCTAACATTACTTTCCCATCACTACTAAATTAAAGGCTGGCACTAAGATTTTTGAACTTCATTCTACCATTGGAAGTATTGTCAATCGTGAATCTATTCTCAAGAAAGTCATAAACTTATTATACTCCTATATTATCATACACTTCAATTCTGTGTTCACTATTTCTTTTATTAATTTCATTTTCTCTCTTAATCATTAAAAAAATTTAAGAAACGTACTGATACAATAAATGCGTGAAATAATCTTGGTACATCAATAAATTTAAAGAGACCCAAATTCTTGGTTGTAATGGACTAGTGGTCCTCTTATGTGTCAAAGTTGCGTTCTGTTTGTGATACTGATAGTAAATTTATCTACTCATCTCAACTTTGCACTAAATTCTCTGCAAAAGCCTAAGTCATTGAAGCTAAAAACCCACCAAGCAAACACTTCCCAGTTCCCACAGACATTTCACCCTTCATTCTCAGACCATATACGTGTAAACCCGTAAAAAGGGCCCCTACGCCCATTCCATTTTAATACCACATTACTCTCACCGTATAGGCTCTCAAAAAAATTCATTATTTATGAGTCCCAACTACTCATTCACCTATAAACCAATGTTCCATTATTATTTCAAACATTTGTTTTAATTCTATTATTATTAGTACCAAATATTTACTGCTGACTCCAAATACAAAAAGTCAAATTTAGGTTGCGATGAATTCCCATTCCCTAATGGAACTCAATGTCGCATTCCCACAATTGGAACATTTTTAGCTACTCAATCCAGATCAGATGATTTTAGAAAATGGAATATAAGATTCATTAAGCGGTTAGAGTGAAAAGTTAAATGAGTGGAGTGATGAGTAAATTTCAACAAAATATTAATAAATACTAATTATTAACATTGTTCTTGTAAACAAAAATGTTTTAGAAAAATGTAGATATTCATTTTATAATTCAAAAAACCAACTTTAATTATGGATTTATGATCTCGATCGAAGGATTATTGATGTTCCTACGACGATTTAATTCATCTTAAAAAATTAATTTGTAAGATAAGTTACGACTCTTTTCATAACTCATTTCACTCTTTATTTTATTCTACAAGGGACATGAATTTTTTCCGAGGCAACTCATTGCATCTATATAGATATAAATGATGGGTTACCCAAATCGAATATTTTTATATGGAGTCTAATTCATCTTTATAAACTAATGTGGTATTTTTTTAAATAATGTATGGAACTTGCTTAAAATGTTTTAGAGTCTATAACAGGTAGGCCCACCCACCTATCTCGGTACCTCAAACCAATATTTATGCAGTCACAAGTTAACAACTCATATCACACTGTAGAGTTAGTTAATTAATCACTACACATGATGATGATGGAAGGAAGGCAAGGAAATAAGCTCCTATTCACAAACATTTTGTTCATCCTTTTGCTTCAATTGCTTGATCTCTCCTTAGTAATTGGTGCTAAGGTTCCTGCAATCATCGTGTTTGGCGACTCGTCCGTGGACGCAGGGAACAACAACTTCATATCGACGGTTGCTAGGAGCAATTTCCAGCCATATGGACGTGACTTTATGGGTGGAAAGCCAACTGGGAGATTCAGCAATGGCAGAATAGCAACAGATTTCATATCAGAAGCTTTTGGAATCAAACCATACATACCAGCATATTTGGATCCTAGTTATAACATCTCACAGTTTGCTACTGGTGTCTCTTTTGCTTCTGCTGCTACTGGTTATGATAATGCCACTTCAGATGTCCTGGTACCTATACATTTAATTCATTCTAATTGTAATTTTTGTAATTGTTTAATGATAATAAACTTATGAAATCACATAAATTTCCCATATAACTCATTTGTTTCTATAATAACAAAAAAACCAATCTTAGTGTGTAATGTCTTATAGCTAGTATTTTTCATGACACTTTAAACAAATGGTTGGAGTTTCCATCTCTAATAAGGTGAAAATCCAATCGAGTGAGGAGAACTCATCTTGTATGTATGTTACATGTTAATATTAAACGACCATATGCCAATTATAAAAATATATTTTATTATGTTGTTGTATCATGATATTACTTCTAAAATTATATATGTAAATTATGTGCCAGCAAAAGGAACGTTATTAATGAATTTGAAATTTGGATTTCAGTCTGTTATACCATTATGGAAGCAATTGGAGTACTACAAGGTTTACCAAAAGAAGCTAAGTGCGTATCTTGGAGAAAAAAGGGCAAAAGACACAATTGCCAAATCATTGTACATAATAAGTCTAGGAACAAATGACTTCCTAGAAAATTACTACACAATTCCTGGCAGGGCATCTCAATACACACCAAGAGAGTATCAAAATTTTCTTGCTGAAATAGCTGAGAATTTTGTCCACAAACTTTATGGTCTTGGTGCTAGGAAAATATCCCTAGGAGGCTTACCTCCTATGGGGTGTTTACCTTTGGAGAGAACAACCAATTTTGCTGGTGGGAATGATTGTGTGTCCAATTACAATAACATTGCATTGGAGTTCAATGATAAACTCAATAAATTAACAACAAAATTGAAGAAGGACCTTCCTGGGATCAAATTGGTGTTTTCAAATCCGTATGATATTTTGTTGAGTATTGTTAAAAAGCCAGACCAATATGGTAAGTTTTTTTTTTTACTTATAGTAATTTAATTTTTTTAGCTTAGAAAAAAATACATTGAATTAAATAATTTAATTGTATGCACAATTAGTGTACAAGTATTTTATATATGTGTCTAATGATGTATTGTTAGATCATTTATAATTTTTTTTAAATACATATATTATGAGAACTATATAAATTTATACTCACAATACATATAAATGAATTTATTAATATAAATTGTAATGGTGTATATTAATTTGACTACATAAATATGTATGTCTCATGCAGGGTTTCAAGTGACCTCAATGGCATGTTGTGCTACTGGAATGTTTGAGATGGGATACGCATGCAGCAGGGCTAGTATTTTCAGCTGTGTGGATGCTTCTAGATTTGTATTTTGGGATTCATTCCATCCAACAGAGAAAACAAATGGTCTTGTTGCAAACTACTTGGTGAAGAATGCGTTGGCTCAGTTTTTCCATTAGGAAGTTATTTTCTGAATTTGATATGTGTAATAATATGGAGCCAATGTTTGAGTTTTTTTAAATGGACTTTTTCAATAATTTCTACGTCTGAATTGTTTGAAAAATGCTTTTTTTTTTATTATTCCCTAAGTTTTTTTTATTGTTTTCCACTTCGTATTGCTCCTTTGATTATTAATGAAATTGTTTGAACCCTTCTTTTAAAGAAATAACAATAAAGGTTTACAACTCTAAGATAAGATTTAATATTTAAGGTTAATTTTGAAAATATTTACATTTTTATTGATGGAGACTTTGTGGATTATGAATTTGGATTCGTAGATTATATATTTGGTGAGTTTTCGGTTGACTATATTTATTAGTGATTCAATATAAATCAATATTTAAAAATAATGTTAATTCAATATGATATATATATATATATATATATGTTTATTTTTCTTTATTTTTATAAAGTCAATAATTCAGTCATAAAAATGAAGACAACAATTAATATTGATGTCTAAGAAACAACGTTTTATAATGTTAGTATGTTAGATGTTAGAATTTGCTTACACGTTTGGATGATTTTGCTTCTCCCATAGGCGGTGAGTTTGCATTCACACATGTGTTTATATGTTGGTAAATGGTTGAAACAATGTGATCTACTAGTGCTTTTCTTGTTTCTTCTAGTTGAGGAAGGCATGAAGAGGCTTGACGAGTAATACACTTTCTCGTCACAGATTTAAGCTTTTCTGTGGGGGAATTTGGGGATGGGGGTATCCAATTTTCAACATAAACATAATATAGTGTTAATTAAGAAGGCTCGTGTTGAGAATGTGAGAGTTATAAAGAATATTATATTCAATTGCTTTTGTTTATATATAGTTGGATAATGAAGATAATGTCACTTGTACTTTACAAATGCGACAATATTTTGTTGATTTATATTTGATAATTTGTTTAAAGTAATTGTCATAAAGAGTCAAAATATTTCAGGTAATGCAACACTCTTTATAATGTGACATATTTAGGATATCATTTAATATGACACCTTAAAAGATTAATTTGATGAAAGTTTTACATTAAACCACAAAATTTAATATAAGGAACATTTTTGCTATTACACAAATTTTAGGTCCAATTTGTCCAAAGATTACAATTTCATTATTTGGTTTACTCTATATTTTGTCCATCTAAAACAAATAGTATAATTAAATCCACAAACACCTCTAGGCCCGCTGAAGTATTTTTTGTTCATATTCTTATCAAGAAACTTTACAACATTCAGTTTTTAAATGTTTTTTATTCATCCATGCTTGTTGTGCCACCTTCCTGTTGGCTTGGACTTCAAGTTGTTCTGGTTCCAAATTGCCACTATAATCTACGGTGACATTTTACAAATTTGTATGCCGATACTGGGGTAGAAATAAAAAGTATAAAATTTGGAATGACACAGAAGTTGAATTTTCCACATACAAAGCAATAGTTCTAGTCACTGTTTCTTTTCTCTTTTGTCACGTTACAAACTTAAAATTTCCTTCAGATTTTGAATTAATTTTTTCGTAGATTTTTTAAAAAGTGATCTTGGTTTTATAATTTTTAAATTGACTTTTATCAGAAAATTACTAAAAAATAATAAATTTATTTTGAATTTATTTGTTACGTATTAAAAAAGATAATTTTCATATTTAATAACTTAGATATTCATTATTATAAATTATAACATAAAATCCCTTTTTTAAAAAAAAAAAAAGAGATATATCTCAAAAATAATTTTTTGTAAACTTTTCAAAATAGCTTTTCATTTTAATCAAGTTTTTAAAATTTCATTATCCAAAAAAAAAATTATATCAAATCCATGAAATACTTAAAATAATATTTCATTATAAACTATTTAAACCAATATTTCATTTAAATTTTTTAAAAATAATATTTTTAAAAAAATTATTAAAAAATGAAATATTATAAAAAAAAAATTAAAAACCGTAACAAACGGACCTGTAAATTCTGACCAGAAATAAAATTACAAGTAGCAGAAACAATGCCAATCCGTCTCAACCTCTAACAATAGCTACTTCAAATGTTGCTAAATAAGATTTCACTCTCTAAAAACGTCAGTGGTTAAAATCTCATTGGACTCTAACTATGTGTGTGACATAGTGTACAGTTAAATCTAAAACATTTTTGGAAGAATGCTGATATGTTTCCAAATAGTACTTGCTTTCAACCATGCCTCCCTACAAAGCTTTTGCTTCTATAGCAGCATGAAGGAGCTCATCAGGAGTTGCAGCTGGATCGAGGTCCCAACACCTGTCAGGCAAATTGCTTGCTTCCTCCCCCTTCAACAACCACGACGGCACTTGGTGCGAAAAGCGCACCATTTCTTTTCTTGGTATCCATCTAATGGCATTTTTGTCAGTATCCGTCTTGTACACAGTTTTGAATCCATCCAACTTAATGAGAGGGCTAGCACAAATACCAAGCTCCTCAGAATAATCATCTAGCACCTCCACCATATCATACTGATGCCTTATTTCATCTGGTGTAGATCTGTTCCAATTTGTTGACCAGTTTCTGTAAACAGCCCATATCTCTCCACATTTCGGGTATATGCGAACACAACCGCCTCGACCAGCCTTCGCCCTGCTTAGAACATGAGAAAAAATGTTAACTTGGTCAACAACATCGGCGGTCATGGCCCTGAAATTTCCACAAGATTTGGTGAAACCTGAATCAAGCCAGTTCACTTCACCAAACTCGCTATCAGTTTTTGAACTCAAGTAACTAATGTTAACCTTGAATGGATTGACAGAGACAACCTCACGGATCAGACAATACAAGCGGGGCATCCCATCTTCCTCATCATACAAGGCCCATATTTGCTTCGGCTTGAAGCATGGCTCTGACCTATCTTTATCAAAGTCATGAAAGTCAGAATCTGGGACAGTAATTGTCACTGGACCAGTTTTCCTATGTTCTAACTGATTATTAGAAACATTCGGAACTGTTTCTATATACGTGTCACTTTTGACCTGACCAACATCAGCTTGAGATTTTTTTCTCTCATTAACAGCAGCTGCAGTTTCAGATGACAACTTAATCTCTTCCAGTTTCTTCCTTATTACTGTCCTGGCCTTCTCCATCAATAATTTTCTTGCATCAAAAGCGGGTACCATGGAGTACTGTTTTGTTGGAACTTCACTCGTGCTGGAAAGCCTCTGTCTATGTCCAACACTTTCATTCTCATTAGCCAATGCTGATACTGAAGCACATTTTGAACCCTTTCCTTCATGGACATTTTTTAAACTGACCCCCACAACTTTCCTTTTCTTCTCAGGTCTACTCAGCTTAACCTCATGTAGTTCATTACGGGAGAATGATACATCTGAATTCATACTGACTGCTGTCTCTGTCATGTAATGCTCCCTATCGGCTCCTGGTTTAACTTTGCCTCTTCCCTTAGTTGATCCATTTTGATTGACATATCCGACAGAACTCCACTGATATGGAACATTTGAAACATACTCATATCCAGGTCCCAAATGGTATCCAGTGACCCCATTGCCATTTAAATAGGTGCCACTAGTGGGAACATATGTAAGTCCATCGTACGAATGACTTCCATGCCCACTGCCAGACCCATACGACCAAGGAGAATATGGGAATGAACCATTTGCCGGGGCCGTTTCGACAGCTATGAAATGTCCACGACAATTCTTACAAGAAAGTTTCTTATTTATATACTTGCGCAGATACTCATACTGAACGTTGCAAGAAGTACAAATTGTCCAAAAAGTGTCGCGACGATTACCACCAGAAGCGTGACCTGAAGACAAATCTTTGTGATTAAGTCCATGCCCAGTACCCAATTGTGAATTTCTCTTCATATCATAACTACTAGACAGTCTGGTCCATGCCTCAGAAACAAGTTTAAATGCCCCATCAGCTCCTACGCACTTGTTCTTATCAGGGTGAAGCAACCCAGCCATCTTCTTGTACTGTCTCTTCACAGCTTCTATATTTGCTGAAGGTTTTAAGCCCAGAATGGAATAACAATCTAGTTCACCATTACATGTGACTTGAGAAGCAATGTAAACTTCAAAAGTAGTCACCATTCGAGATATACCTTCCAATTCAGGATATAGTGTTTGGGCTTTTAAAGCATAACTTTTAGCTCCAACAAAGTCTCTCTGAGCAAATCTTTTCTCAGCATTCTGTATTTCTTTAAGTGCCTCCTCTTTCTTTGCTTCCATCCAAACCACTTCACAAAACCCTTCAAAATAGAAGCAAAAACCAGCAAAACCCTTCAAATAGAAGCTAAAACCAGCAAAACCCTTCCAACCTCATTTCCATGTCTGCTATAAGTTATGAATGAAAACAAAAGCAAAATAATAAAATAATTAATTTGAGTCTATTTAAATTAATTACAAAAAAACTTCAATCACCAACATACACAAATGACATCCTCAATTAAAAAAAGCAAACTTCAATCATCAACATACATTTCATTTCATACTTTAAAGGTTGCACAGAAACCTAAATTGAACACTAAAATCTTCATCTGAAGAAAACAATAAAAGAAAAAAAAAAGTGATATAAATATTCCTAACTTCGCTTCTCTCAAAAAAAAAAAAAAACTTTATTTCATTGTTCCTAAAATTATCAAGAAATCATGTAATTTTAAATTTTATAGATCAACAAAAATAAATTATCCCTTGAAAAACACAAGAAAATTCAAAGAAATTCAATAAACAAAAAATAGGCAAAAGGGAATTAGGGATCGAAAATATGCAACAAAAACCCTCAAAATTCAAAATATGCTATATTTGAAAGAAAAAAAAACAACAACAATAATATATGAACAAGTAAAGTGACAGATGTAATAGATTTAAGAATTATTTAAGGAAAAAAAAAACATACTAAGATTTCGGAGCTGAAAATGGAAATTGAAGAAGACTCAGATCTCCACGTGTACTTGGAGAAGCAGCAACAAAATTGAGGTTAGTACATTGCAAAACATCAGCAAACAAAATCGGAGGAAGAGAGAATCTTGGAGTGAGTCCGGTGAATATGGAATCGGGTTTGGGTTGGGGTTTCGAAATGGGTCCGATTTCTTCGATGAATAGGAGTTTTCTGACAGTGGTAGATGGCAATGGTAAACAGTACAAACAATAATAATATTAATCTACATTTATTTATATATCATAGAATTTTAATCTTTTTTTCTGAAATTTTTAATCTTTCTCACATAAACGCAACGTAATTTTTTGTTATTACTTTTTTCTTAATATGAGTAACTTTATTAAAAAATTTATTAGAATATGATGTGCTTTTAGATTTTATAATACTATTTTTAAAAAGTTTCAACTACTTGTATTTTGAATTAATTAATCAAAAAATTTATTATTCTTATTATTACTTATCTAATTAAATTTGACTTTCTAGAAGAAAAAATCAACTACTATTTAACATTAATATTTATTATATGCATGTATTGGAAAATTTTATTTAAAAAATTATGCCATTCTTATTTTTCTCTTTTGAATGCAATTATTTTAAATCATCAAGCATATATTTGTTTAAAATTTAAAATATTAATCTATTTTGATGCATTTTCAAAATCATACATCAATCAATTATGTACATTTGGTTAAAATATCTGTTTACTTGTATTAGTTGTTCAATGTATATAATATTTATTTTTATTTTTATTAGTGTGCATAATAGGATGAAGGCAGATTTTCGAAAAAATAGTGATAATTTGTTATAAAATATTCTTCAACCATCTTTTTACACTTTACATAACAACAACACTCTTCTTCTATTTTCAATTTTGATTTTGATCAACCGTACAACTTAATTGTTTTTATGGGATTGGACTCTCCTAAAATAAATAATTTATTTTTGAAAAAAAAAAGTAAAAGGATACTCTAGTCTACATTGAAACCAAACAAAATACTGTAGTTTATTTTAAAAAGATAAAAAGTTAGTAAAGTTATCTTGTATATTGGTTTAATCTGCTATGTTTGGAAGTTATTTCTAATGATATTTTGTGATGTTGCAAATGACTAACGGAGAAAAATGTTAAAATAGTTGAAGTATCGTATCTCTATAATGATATATTTGCATCACATTAGTCTTTTATAAAAAATAAATGGCCTAAATGTATATGCATATTCATTTTTAAATTCCTTCAGCATAGTTTGACTTTGACCGAGAAGGATGAAAAATTGGAATTACATAAAAAAACATCATCAATATTAAACAAAAAATATCAGCAAAGATGTCTTATATTTCATTGGCTTTGTAGTGGATATGAATAACTTTAAATTGATTCAGTTTTACAATAATTTATTTTATACGAGTGACAAAACTTAAGAGTTAAGGACGATGCAACTTAAGAGTCCGATCAATTTGCGTGTGAAACCTTTAATAAAAGTCAACTTCAACTCTTTATAGATTATATTATTTCACATAAATTTTTGTGAAAATATTTTAAATACTAACATAAACAAATGGTACTATAGAGTAGTTTTATTTGACGCATGCTTAAAATTTTTTTACTGTGTAGAAATTAATTTCTTTCTTTATATCTTCTATGTTTTATAGAGTATTTTCTAATTAATATATTTTTAACTATTGAATTAATTATTTGGACTTATCATATGACATACATACTCGTGCATATGTTTAAAAGAACTTAAAAAAAACAGTTTGTGAAATATTTATATCTCCAACTTATTTTCACAAACTCGTTGAAATAATTTATATAGAAATCATGCATAATTAATTAATTTTACAATAACAAATTATACATAAATATTTAAACAATATAAATGTATTAAATAAATATTTAATTGTGTCTCTACTCTCAAATCTCCAACTATATATTATGTAGTCGCTTGCCTAGTAACAACATCACATCCTCTATCGGTCACTTTCTTCCTCAAATTCGTTGCAGACAACAAAGTTTTTTTTTTTTTTTTACATTTCAAAATTAAAAAGACATATGAAAAACTTTCTAATGTGCACTTAATGAGGATAAAATATAGGAAGAAGAAACGACGAAGAAGGATAAAAGCCGTAGTCAACCACAATTGTATTTAATGTGGCCTATGGCCAATAACAACATGTGAAACATCAATAGTGAGAAATAATTTGCGTGCGGTCATTAAAGAGAGTAACGCAGACTTAGAAGACAGTAAGACCCTAGCTTTAGACCCCAACAAAGCTCCTAGTTTTAATAAGTTCCGTTGAGAAAAATACAATCTCCCTAGCAAGACTATTAAATTATTTTTACGGACTCTTGAGCAAATAAGAGATTTTTAAATAACATTTTTTTTTTTACTTTTACTGAAGACCCCAAGTATGTTGGGTCAATCATGTGTGGAGAAACATTACATTTGGTTGTGATTGAATTAGAGAGATGTTGTATGGAAGTTAAAAGAGACAGAAATATTTAGTCTCCGAGCGATAGTGTGCATAATGATATCGCAGAAGGATTATCCTCTTCAATTCATTTACTGGTCAAATTATTGGGATTTACATGACTATTAAATTTGTAAGCTGCAAGAGTCGTGAAATGACAATTTCGATAAATTAAAAATATCAAAGAAAGAGATAAGTTATAAAGAGATAGAGGTGATATATATGTTATGAAATTTGAAAAGATAACACACAACAAAATTGCCTAATCTAAAAGCAATTGTTCAAAGTAGATGTGATAACAAAGTTTGCATATGTGTATCAAATCGAACATGTTTTGATTTAAACAATGTGTTTTGATTAGGTGTGGGTGTGTGTACGAATTTTTTTATAAATTAAATTTTAGAGACGGAAACGGATATGAAGGTGTTGATATTTATTTCATCTTGTTAATAACGTTATTGTTATTTTTAAATTTTATATACATACATATTCAATATATTTAATATTTAAATATTAAAAATTATAATATTTTTTTTATAAAAAATATAATTTTATTATTTTTTTAATTTTATTTTTATACAATAATAATAATTTTATTATATTAATTATAATTAATATTATTTTTAAATTTATTATTTTATATATATGAATAAGTGCGACAGACGGATATTGTGATCTAGATTCCTCGTCTATTAAATAATGGAAACAAATCCAAATTTTTCTTAACTAATCAGATGCAGAAGTAAAGGAAATAAGATAAAATTCGCTCCGGCTACGTCTAATTGCCTTGCCTAGTTCAAAGTGAATTGTATAAATCATTTTTTATTCTAACAATGGCCTTTTATATTTTGTGTGTGTAAAACCACAAAATTACAAAAATTAAATCATAGATAAGGAACGCCTATTGTTTTCGGTAAATAAAACTAGAAAAAACAAAAAGAGAAAATACTAAATAGACTATTATCTAAATATATTTTTTTTCTGGTCTCAAATATAAAAAAAAAATACTTTCACACATTTTTAAAAAAAGAGTTAGTCTCATTTAATTTTCTAAAAATAATAATAAAAAAAAGATAGTGATATTTTTTCAAATTAATTTTATTGAAAATTTATTCTCAAAAAAGAAAAAGAGTCGTTGACGTAAGAAAATAAAATAACTAAAAAAAGAGAAAAGAGAATACACACTAATAATGTAAATTAATACAAAATTATATCATATAATTGTAATTTTTAACTATCATTAACCGTATAATGGTTCACATTAACCGTTGTAAACTGATTTATACCATGTGAATACAAATTATATCCTTAAGATAATAACATCTAATTAAAGGGTAACTATTATTGTATAGTAATACTAATACACTCCCTCCACTCTAGTACATTAAGTAATCTATTTATATTTTGTTTTTAATTTTGATTATACAATTTAATTAATATTAATTGCATTATCATGCATTTATGATACTAAACGACGAATGATAATATTAGATAATCCGACACAAGTGACATTTTTCTACATATGAAATGATATACTTATCACTATAAACATATACAATTAGTATTTTAAATTCAAATCCAAAACATAATGTGAATCTTAATAATTTCGACATTTGTTATCACGGTATAAGTGATATGCTCATTCTTATACTTATTTTTATACACTTTTTGAGGTGAAATGATCAAAGTACCGAACAATACGAGATGCAGAGTATATATTAATAATTTGAGACTAGAAGGAGTAACGACTTGAGAGTTGAGGCAGTCGAGAGAGTGCAAAGCAACAAAAGTTAAGCTAATTGAATGCTAAGAAATGGGTCGGTGTCGAATCACGTCATGCTGCGGTGACGATGACTCCAACCAAATATTTATTTATGATTACCATATTCTACTTAAACGTTACTCTCTCTACTCGTGTTTGCTACCACCATCAAACAAAATTTTACTAGAAACCAAATTATTATTTACATACACCGTCATATTGGCGTTATCAATGAAATAAAGTAATCTCCTATCCTCTTTTACTTATGATTTCAAATGGAAAAGACAATATAAAATTCTTTTATAGGATAAGAAAATTTTAACTCTATTTGTAAAATTGTAACATTGTAATTATCACTTATAAGAATAAAGGTTTCACTTTAACATGATCAAATTTTTCGAAATGAGTTACTCGATTTTTTTTGGGACTCATGACTAGAATTATTATTTACTATAGAATTCGATTTTCTCTCTTGTTGATGATATTGTTATGCTTATGCTGTTTTTATATATATATATATATATATATATATATATATATATATATATTTTCAACAATTTATGTTTGTTTTATACAAAAGAGAAGAGTACTACTAGATCATGTGACATTTATTTTCTTGACTATAAAGTCAAGGTTGTTTTACTTTAATATAGTATTGATCATTCATTTATGATTATTTAAATAAGATTAGTGTGTCTCATAAGAGTGTATTGTTGTCACTTGACGCTTCCTAGGGATGTGGTTACGTATTTCGCTTTTTTGTCACTCACGATTAGTTTGAGTTCCTTATTGTTTTTTAGGGATGGACTTGACGATTATAATTGAATAAGGAATAATTGGAATTAAAGCAGTTGAACTTGAAAGTCAACTTAAAGGCTTGTTTGCAAAGGGAACCCTAGGTGAAGTTTCAGAGAGGGGCAGAGGTTTTGCTTAAATGTCTAAGCTTGGGTGAAGATTCAATCGTAAATAGGTTGAAGGTCTAAATCCAGGTGATGTTTTGAAGAAGGGCAAAGGTTTCACTCGAAGGTCTGTGAGATAAAGTGAGGTTATCTTAATAATTTTGGCATTTGTTAGGCTATAACGGTATTAGTAATATTCTCATTCTCATTCTTATTTTTATACACTTTTTAAGGTGAAATGATCAAAGCACCTTTGCAATACGTGACGAAGAGAGTATATATATTAATAATTTGAGATTAGAAGGAGTGACGGTTTCCTTGAGAGTTGAGGCAGTCGAGAGAGTGCAAAGCAACAAAGGCTGAGCTAATTGACTGCTGTGAAATGGGTCGGTGCCGAACCGCCTCACACTCCGGTGACGATGACCCCAACCAGAGGTTTGTTTATAATTTTACTTGCTCTACTTGTGCTTGCTACCACCATTAAACAAAACTTTACCACAAACCAAATTATTATTTACGTACATTGTGATCTTGGCGTTATCAATGAAATGAATTAATCCCCAAACCTCTCTTACTTTTGGTTTCAGTTAGGGAAGACGGATATAAAATCCTTTCATAGGATAAGGAAATTTTGACGCTATTTGTAAATTGTAGCGTCACTTATCAGAATAATGGTTTCACTTTAACATGATCAAGTTTTTCTAAATGAGTTACTCTGATTTTTTTTTTTGGACTCATGACTAGAATTATTGTTTACTATAGAATCCGATTTTCTCTCTTGATGATGACATTGTTATGCTTATGCCATTTTTTTTTATATTTTTTCAACAATTTATGTTTGTTTTATACAAAAGAGAAGAGTACTACTAGATCAAGTGACATTTATTTTCTTGACTATATAGTCAAGGTTGTTTTACTTAAATATTGTTTTGATAATTCGTTTATGGTTATTTAAACAAGATTAGTGTCTCTCATAATAGTGTACTGCCACTTGATAACGCTTTATAGGTATGTGTTTACATATTTCACTCTTTTGTCACTCATGATTAGATTGAGATCCTTTTTGTTTGTTAGGGATGGATTTTGGCGAACGGATGAGAGAGGGTAACTTTTCTATTTTTTCCAAATTGAGAAATTATAAAAAATTTATTATAATTGAATAAGGAATAATTGGAATTAAAGCCGTCGAACTCGAGAGTCAACTTAAAAACTAGCAGAGTTTCCTTAGACTCGACTCGTAGACTAGACTTGTAAGTCATAACATTTAAATGGCACCTACACATGATATAACACATGATATAATACCATTAAGACTAATAATTCAGCTTCCAATTCATTAATAAAGCAAAATAGAAAATCACAACCTTGCTAGTAAATGGAGATTTAGACTAAATAGTGAAACGAAAAGAAGAAAACTGAAAGAATAAAAAGTTAAATGGAGATCCCAATTAAAAGGTGAAAATGAAAAATAAATGAAACTGAAATCCAACAGACTAGATATTCAGATCTGCAACACCTTATTCAGTGCATTGCCGGGTTCTAAGTGAAGGTTGAAAGAGGAAAGGAGATTAATCAGAGATTGTGCAGCACTTTCCTCTGGTCTTTGTTAGAGATTCGTCGATCAAAGTTCTTTGCTAGAAGGATAAAGGCTTGTTTGCAAAGGGATCCCTAGGTGAAATTTCGGAGAGGGGCAGAGGTTTTGCTCAAAGGTCTAAGCTCAGGTGAAGATTCAATCGTAAATAGGTTGAAGGTCTAAATCCCAGGTGATGTTTTGAAGAAGGACAAAGGTTTCACTCGAAGGTTTGAGAGATCAAGTGAGGTTATGAATCTTATGATTGAGAAGGCTGAAGGGAACAAATCAAACACGCTCAAAGACTAAGTTTTAGGCATTTTTCTTTTGTTGTCATCCATCTCCCGAACTTGCGACTTAAATGATGAGTCTACCCAAGTGGATTTATATTTACAAAAGTATACTAAAAAAATGAGTATCTGTGCTAGTTGACTCGTTGCTACCTAAACATTGAGTGTACACGCAGAGTTTACAGGTTAACTTGCGAGTTTGACAACCATGGAAACGCTGTGTGATTTACTCTTATTTAATTCCTCTTATTTTAGACATTTTTCATTTAAATAAGAATGATTTCTTAACATGAGAAGTTACCTGCCTTTCTTTCCCTCTTGAACTGCTCCATCAAAAGAACACTTGGAGGAACTTTTAGATACCTTGATTCTATCTTCTTCTCTTACGCTGAAAGTAGTGTTTATACTTCCTATATACAATATATTGGTTTTATTTGGTAGCATTGGCTAGATTATCTTATTATACTCAAGTTACTTTAATTTTTTTTTCTAACTGTTCAAATCATGGACTCAAGACTAGGAAACCTTGTTTATATGGAACCAGTTTTGCTCTCATTGATGTTATTGCTGTGCTTATGCTATTGATTCCCTCTTTTTACAATTATGTCTGTTTTATACCAAAGAGAAGAGTACTACTAGGTGGTCTGGTATGAGCAGGATATTAAGTGAGAGTGTGAAAGGTGAGAGACAATGATCTTAATTGACCATAAAGTTGAGGTTGTTTTGCTTAACTATAGTTTTGATAATTCATTTATGGTTGTATAATCAAGATTAATGCCTCTCATAAGAGCATGTAGTCACTTGATAAGGCTTCATAATTATTTACGTATCTTGCTCTGTAGTCCTTCATGATTAGTCTGAGATCCTTATGTTTTTTTCAGGGGTGGGTTTTGGAGAAGGGGGAGGGGGTAATTTTTGTTGTCCAAATTGAGAAAATAAAGAATTGTTTATTAGAAATGAATAAGGAATGATCGGAAGGTTATGTGATTGACTCTCATTTTAGACATTTTTCTTTAAATAAGAATATTGTCTTAAAATGAGCAGTCGCCCGGCCTTTCATTCCCCTTTGAACTCCACTATCCAAATGAGGTACCGATAACAGAACTTTAAGATATATCTTTACATTTGAATGTTATATTATAATAACTTCAAATATTTTTCTCTTATACTAAAAGTAGTGTTTATACTTCCCATGTAATGTACAATACATTGGTTTTATTTGGTGGCTATGGTTAAATTAATTAACATTCTAAGTTACTTTTATTTCTTTCTTTTCTCATTGTTCATAAAACTTGGAACAGTACTAAAAACCATCTTAAAGCTTGTCATCAATTCGATTAAATTAAACAACAGCCACAAAAGACTTTTTCCTTAGGGTGGGTTGGTAATATTATATGGATCAAATTATTCCAAAAGCTTATAATTTAAATTATACCACGGGTTGTTTTTTAAGTAACACACTCGATAAAGTCATGTTATAACATGGGTTGTTTAAATTATAATGCGGGTTGTTTTTAACACGGGCTACTTACTTTTATAAATTATGACACAGGTTGTTTTTTAAATTATACCATGTTTAATAAAAATTAATTAAATTAAACAAGAACAATTTAAAAGAATGACACAATAAATAAAGTGTTATGAAACATGAGTCACATGTTTATTGAAGGATTTTCTTTTTCCCTTTTTATCGTGCAACTGTGTTCAACTGCTTATCCATTATTATTCAACTCATGGAAGTTTCAGTTAGCAACATGTGTGTTGAATGGATTATTCATAGCTCTAAACTTCATTGATGCACAACAAACAAAATGCATCATATTTGTCTTTCAAGCCCCCCTTTATTCCTGAAGAAACAATTTTGTTGATGATTTATTCATCTAATGTAAATCTGCATTGCTATGATCATATATGTGTATCTATGCAATTATTATTGGATCTTAACTACTGTCATAAATGGATAGTGAAGTATAATGGACATAGAAATGATGCACATGGTATTAATTTGTAGGTATAATTGGAATATAAAATAATTAATGTTGCATTGAAAACATGGAGCGACACTTATTTTGCGTCATTTTTCTTTTGCTAATATGAGGCGGAGGGAGTAGGAAATTTGAGGGGGGAGTTTAGGGACCGAATCAGTTGGTTTTAGGGTGTACAAAATATCAGAAATTATGAGGATCTGGGTGTATTAAGATTTGGGTTTGAGTGGAATGATTACTTCTTTTAGTTTTCATTGATCATATGATAGTGAGTTTTCAATTTTCTCTTGTTTTGTAAGTGACATAGGCCTTTACTGCACTATAGGACAAACCAGTGTGTACTTCTTGTTGTCCTAGAATTTCCTTTTTTATTTTTAGTAGATTTTTGTTTTGCAGCATGCCCTTGGATGCGTTAAATCTTCTTGAATGCTTAATGCCACAGTTGTTGTAATGTTGTTTCTTTCTTTGCTTTCTGCTTTTAGATCCAAGAGAAAAAGGGCCGCTTTAAATGCAGAGAATTTTGAAACTTTATCTACAGGTGATTTTCATTAACACATTATTGTCTTCCATGAAAAAGTCAGTTAACATCTTCTGTAATACTATTTCCTAAATGTGGTAGGCTTGGGAATAACTGAAGGCAAAACATCGCTATATCACTGTAATTACTGCAACAAAGATATTTCAGGGAAGATTCGCATCAAGTGCGTCGTGTGTCAAGATTTTGATCTTTGCATAGAGTGCTTCTCTGTTGGTGCTGAGGTGACCCCTCATAAAAGCAATCATCCATATCGTGTTATGGTATGAAACCTTCTTTGAGTTGTTCCTGTTTTATAATTATTGTATTACTTTCACATAGTCACATCTTCATTTTTTTCTCTAAGATAAAATTGATGGAGGATTGTCCAATAACTAGGGTAGAGGAGACGTCAAAAATTTATTTGCCAAGCTGTTAAAAAAGGTTTTCATTTCAATGGTCTATCATTAGAATGATGTTGATTGATCCATGTAGTCGATCCCAACAATGCTGTCAAACTTGAGGTTCTTGGTGAACTCGGAGTAAACAACTACTCTACTTAATATTAATAATTGTAATAATAATACTATATAAGGTACAACTTCGGTGAGAACACTTGTTCAGCTGGATTAAATTGTGAGAAACGAGAACTATTAATTACATCCTTTAGGTTATAATTAACAGCTTGAATTAAATTTTGATTAAAAAACATAGCGTGTTCTCACTTCCACAAAATTAGTTCTCTGCTTTGACCATTCTCTTTCCAACGCCAAATCAACTGCTTTGCAGCCGAACTCACAAGTCACAAAATAATCCAAGACTAAAATAATATGTTTTCCAAGTGTATCCTAATAACTCGCAAACCATGGCAAGAATGCATTATGATAGTGGCAGAACCGTCTTAAAGATTTTAGAGGTTATGTTTTAATTTTAAAAATTGGACCTCTAATTAAAAAAAATGCAATTTTAATAATTAAAAAAATTTGTAAAATAGATTTTAGTCCATATAATTAATTCATGCAACAAAAAAAGATGTATAGATAGCATGTCACTTTCATATAGTATACTCAAATATACATTTCGGCAACGATAACACAACAACCACAATTCTACTCTACTCATAACAACAATTCTACTCATAAAATATTATAGAACCCAAAATTACAACATACCCCACAATGTCTATATTAATTAATATATCTATTAACATCTGTCATGTCAGATTTAGTTGGAATTTATCACAATCGATTAGCATATATCCAACCACACAAACCACAGTTATCCAATATACTTATATAATTTGATTTTCACAACCTTATCACAATTAATAATTCTTCATTTTTCAATTTTTTTTAACATAAATATTTTTTCTTATAAAATTTAACTATTTTCATACATTCAATCAAATTCATATGTAAAATTTTCCCAAAATTATATGTCAGATGACAATTTTATTTTTGAGACAACCATTCTATAGTTGTCTACACAAATATTTTTTTTTTCCGAGTATCAATACTCATAAAACAAATAATAAATATTCATTGATATACGTAACAATACAACACATATTCATCCATAGACGTAACAATAAGTTCAGATAGCCGTCGATGGCGGCGATTGGTAGGCTAACGTGAGTTGAGAGAAATTAGGTTTAGTCTGTTTATTGGAAATATACAATTTTAGGGTGGTCAGAGGCCAAAGCAGAGATGGTCAAATAAGTGGTGCTGCAAGACGAAAGCAAAGAATTAATTTGGTGGAGGTGAGAACACGAGATGTTCTTTTAATGAAAAATTAATATATGCCCGGTAATTTTAATCTAAAAGATGTAATTAATAGTTCTCATTATTCACACTAACCAAGTGTTCTCACTGAAGTTGCTCCTTTTATATATAGATATATATATATATTCTCTCTACACATGAGATATATACTTATATATAATATATAATGTAAAAACCATCAAGATAACAATTCAAAATTTGAACTTCATAATAAAAAAAAGTTGCAAATCAAAATAATAAAGCAAAGTACTAGATATTGTCAAATTACATAAATGATCGAAATCACATAATTTTAAAAAAGCATTAGTTCCTAAAGTTTAAACATTTTAAAAAAGGAGCTAATTTCTTCGAATGAGTAATCCTTCAATGGCATCATTTTCATCATTGCTGTCATCGTCGTCATCTTCATCAAGTTCTAACCCAGATGATAAAGGATCTTCAACATTAGCATCGCCGGTGGGTGTCCTAGCATTCATTTTCCTTTCGTTGCAACTTGTTGACTGTTTTCGCTTGTTCTGCTCTGTTCATTCGTAAGCAAGAGAAGAAAATAGGGTTTCACTAGTTGAGCCAACCATTTGGGCCAAATTTTTAAAAAACCTTATCTCGTAAACTTGGTGCTAAACTCACGAACTTATGCGAGTCCACCGGTTGAATCTTGATTTCATGAGTCCATGCAAAATAGCTTCCATTCCATAATCGAGTCAACCAGTATTGGACACCTGGAATCATAGAATTATATGATTCCATGAGCTAATTCGGGATTTTGATAACCTTTCCGATTAGTAGGAAATTTTTTGGTTGTTGCTGTTGTATAAAGTTTTTGCACTTTATGTTTAAATTTCATAATATGAAATTGGATTTCGATACTGTGGATGAATGACAAAATATTTTGGTTTCTTTCTGTTGTATCTTTTCTTTCCTTAAAAATTGAATGGGCAGGATTAAATGCTAGAGACTGTACTAACCATATTTGTATAAAATCCTTTAATTGTGTTAATTTGTTGCTTGAAAACCAGATTGTTTATAACCTGGAGAACAATTAGTACTTGCATTAATAGTCTATAAATATTGTGTTATATCACATTAGGATGATAACAGTTATTTTCCCTCTGAAAATGTTTTTCACTAAATATGTTGGAATAAGCTGTTGCTGTTTGTTGCCTGTGCTTTAATCAGCTATGCTTATATATCACTTCTCTTATGCGCTTTTCTGAACTCTGTTCTGAGCATACACATGAACTTTCTTTCTATCTTTCCCTCTATGGCTACCATAAGGAGATAAAAGCTGAATGAAAGTTCTCAACTCCTTCTTGATTTGTGTACTTTCATCATCTATGTATTTTTTAAAGCTGACAGCAATAAAATCTCTTTATGAATGAAGTTTCCAGCATGATTGCATCTATACCCATGGTTGAGCATGGATGACATTAGTGTATTAATTTAAGTTTTAAAACATATTTCTTTTTACAGGATAATCTATCTTTTCCACTTACATGTCCAGATTGGAGTGCAGATGAAGAGAGGTTACTTCTTGAAGTATGTAGTATGGGAACTCTTCTGTCTTCTTTTTTCTCACTTGCTATATGTTAAATGTTGTTTGGATTTCTACTTCATTTCTTATTATCAAAATTATGTATCTTAACAAACTGTTTCATTTTAGGCCATTGAAATGTATGGATTTGGGCATTGGAATGATGTTGCGGACTATGTTGGAACTAAAGGCAAATCTCAGTGTATTGACCACTATAATGCTGTATACATGAATTCACCATGTTTTCCTCTACCTGTAAGGCTATTTGACAACTCTGTTATCAATAGCAGACATGCAACCAATGTTTGAATGCATGTTGTAATTGTTTATATGTGCACAGGATTTGTCTCATGTTATGGGAAAGAGCAAAGAGGAACTCCTTGCCATGGCAAAGGGACATCAAGTCAACAGAGGTTTGTTTCTCAATGATCTAAATTACAATTTTTGGAGATTTTGCATGCTTGACATGATTAATTTGTTTTATTCAATGAACCTACATACATGCAAGTGGTTGGGTTGAGAAGAAGAGAAACAAAAGCTATGTGTAACCGAGTGGAGCATATAGATTATGTGTACAGTGTACTAAACTTCTTACAGAGTAGCTTATATGATGATCCCTCCAAGACTTAGCGAATATTGGGTAGTTTTGTCTCTGGATATTATCTTCTCTTGGATGAAATTAAAATTTATCTCAAGTGTATAGTTTTCTCATGGAACTCTAAATTCTAGGCGATGTGTAAGGTAGCTTGTTTATCACATATGAGAGTCCTTTGTGTAACTTTTCAAACTGTTTGAGTCAAATGAGCTCACAAATATGGCCAATGTCATGGCTCGGCTTTTTGCTCTAGCATGTCACCATGCTAAAATATTTTGTTTCTTACTTTTCCAAGATATTTAGTTATCTTTAATGATTATGCTATACCTATAAGTAGATCTCTTATTAACAGGTGAACTTTCCCAATTAGCATATGAATATCCAACAACCCGATTAACTGTATTCCATTGTGTCGCACAAGGTGAATTTATTGACTAATCACAATAATTACAAAAGAGATATATGTCTCACATGGAGGATAGGGATCGGTTATTCTCTAATGTAGTTTCACTGACATAATCTGTATTTAGGAAAGTTTGGTTAGTGAAGGGAGAAACTTAGAAGTTGATATGTTTAATTGCTGATGAAGAATGCAATGTGTTTTTTCAAATGCCACTGTAGATTGCTGACATGGAAGGCTATCAATAATACATTATTTTTACTTGCCAATTGCCATGAACGAATTTTTTTTTTTAGCTCTTTTAGCATAAAATAAGTTTAATACTTCAAGATTTTGTGCCTTAAGATTTTTTAAAAATATGCAGTCATTTATATGATATCATTCTATTTGGCTAGTTCTTAAAAAATTCTCTATTGGATTGATGCTGTTTATAAAATTTGAGGAAAATTTTCTAACTTGTGCTTCTTTTACTGGTTATTTTTCTTTGGATCATCTATAATCGATGCCTGTCTTGTTTTTAATTGTTGGGATGCATGCATGCTGTACTCCCTGATTGTTGGTTGCAATTTTTCAATGTCAAGCTTCTTGGAAATTGTTTTAATAATACAAGCTTTTGTTCCATGTTATGTTTTACATGCAGAATTTCCTCCAAAGGCAGAGCTTACTCTGAAAGAAGAGCCTCTCATGTCTGATGGAATAAAGTACACCTCACCAATTTACTCTGATTATTTAAATTTGTTCATTTATGACTTTGTTAATCTTTGGTGCAACATCTCAGCTCTGAAGAATCTAAAAAGGAAGAGGCCACTAATCAAACAATGTCTAGGCTAACCTCAGGTACAATCATATAGCTTGAGAAAAGTCTTCCTTTACCATTTTGTAGTGACATTTTATGTTAACAGGTATAATTTATATGGGTAATATGAATTCAGTATGCGATAAAGCTCTTTCAAGTACAATCAAGAAGGCTTCCAATGTGAGCCAAAATAATGATAGAGTTAAAGTGGAAGGTATGTTTTCTGAGTATCAAATGAAAGTTACTGCCCCTTATTTTGTTTCTGAAGTAGGAATTTCTATCAATGTGTTTGCTGCTTTTGACAGTAATGTAAAAATTGGCTAGTTTGTGAATTCTGAACAACCAAATCTATGTTTTGTCTCGGGATTTTCAGAACATTAGTTTTGTTCTTGAAAGATTATTACATTAATTTTGTCCTTGAGGGATAATCTTTTGATCACAGTAATCAAAAGTTACTGTTTAGTAGGACAAATGGACACCCATCGATGACAAAAAATTCATTAGAGAACCAGTTTGATGCTACTGATCTTTCATCAACCAAATTAATGTTTGCAAAATCTTTGACATACCTAAGAAGCGGAAAAATATAATTGCTTGTAGAATTTATTTGATTCTGAACAGACTATGGGATAACAAAATCTTATAAACAGAGTATTCCTTTGGGCTTGAAGGCTTAATATTGTTCATATTGAGATATGAGAGCTTTTACAAATCAGATCCTACATCTTTAGAGATTTCCCCAACTATAGAGAAACAACTAAATCCGAGATATATTTCCTCTCTAACCCTAAATAGAACATACAACAACAAGGAATGTTTATGGTTATAAACAAGTACAATGCAATACAAAGTGGTGCAAAGGACATGAGTTATTGGGTTTGAAGCAATGGCTTGACCCTGCAATGTTGTATCCATGTTTGAATTTTGGTTGGGCCAATCACATACTCTCAATCCACAAAACTGGCTATAAGGTGAGAGATGTCTCCTACTTATAAACACTTTTTCAGACCTTATCACATCCAATATGTGACTCTCAACACACACCTCTCACGCCCAAGACTAAACATCTGGCGTTTGACCCTCTAGGATGTTTGAGTGTCCTCTATCTCTCCTTATCCCCTTCCTTCCCTTGAAAAAACAGACTAACTCTTCTAACTAATCCCCAGGTCTACATATACCACTAAATACAATTGTTCTTTTGTGAAGTATCTATGAGGCAGTTATTATTAACCAAATTGGGTTTCAATCCCTTACTCTCCTTTGTGTTCTTCCTAACATCATCCTTTTTAATTCGGTGTCTTCTAATAGTAATGCACTTGGCTCTTAACATGAATAGTTCAGGTACTAACATCATATAAACATATGTTTTGAAGGTTTCATACTTTGAAGTATATGAGGTGTCAACTTATGTGGTAAAATCTTGACTTTGTAACCTCAAGGGACGGAGATCTCAAATCCCACGTGGGACAGTTGTAAAATGGTCATTAGTGCCACTGTTATTAATAATAATTTCCCTTTCCCCAATATATTTATAAAAAATATAGTTTGTATTGCAATATGCTTACTTAACCGGTAAATTAGAGAACATCATTTCATGTACTAATACACTCAATTACAATTTTTTGGTTAGTAGAATCTCAAGCAGATCGGAGCATTGGTGAAAAGAAACCTAAATTTTCTGGGGAAGATAGGTCTTATATGAAAGAATTGAGAGGATACAATTTTAAGAGAGGTGAATTTGATATTGAATACGACAATGATGCAGAGCAAGTTTTAGCAGAAATGGAATTTAAGGACACTGATACTGAAGCTGAGCATGAAATGAAACTGCAAGTGCTCCGTATCTACTCAAAAAGGTATGTGTAATTTACGTTATTGTCAAATAAAAAGGTTTATTGTTCTTCCCAATTAATGAAAACAAATTAACCATCTAGAAATGGTCCCAGAAGAAATCATGTAAATTTCAAGATTTTTAAACATCTAAACTAGTTTCTTTACCTTTTCCCTTGGATTACCTGATTCTGAGTTAACATGACATCTTATATATATATATATATATATATAGATAGATATATATATATATATACGACTCGGGAGAACATTTTGTTATTGTGAGAAATGAGAACAACTTATCACAACCATTAGATCACAATTAATTAAAATTAATGGTCCACATTATTTTATACTTAAAATAGGTACGGCGAGTGACTCTTCACTGGAACCGTACTATGCCTTCTTCCTTGAAAAACAAATTGCTCCATCTACTGCCACCATGTTTGCAACAGTGTTGTGATAATGCAAATTTCTTGAATTATAATCTCTAATTCTCAAATTATAATTAATATATATAATATGTTATTGAATCATTGATCTAATGTCGTCTTTGCGATGAATCAATATTCGTAAGTCCTCTTCAATTAGAATTCCTAATTCTCAAATTATTTAATATATATAATATGTAATTGATCTGTCTTCGTTTTTTGCAAATTGATAAACCCATATTAGTGCATTTTTTTATTGGTACCATGATGGTCCTTACAAACTCCTCCATTGGTGATTCTCATTTTTATATTAATTATCAAACAACGAATTCCATCAGTATATTTATTTTGAATTGTTTTTCGTCATTCTCAGCTGCTGCAAATAGTTTTTCTTTAAAACAACCTGAATTCCGTTTTTCGTGTGCTTTCAAGTTACAGAAGAATGAGCAGGGTACCCTATTTTGTTATGTTGCGAACATGGCAGCAGCAAACAAAGCTATTTATCTATTTTAAGTATAGAATAATCTAGACCATTAAATTTAGCTAATTATGATCTAATGATTGTGATAAGTTGTTTGCATTTCTCACAATAACAAAGTGTTCTCACCTAAGTTGCTCCCTATATATATGAAAATATGTATGTATTATTGGACAGGAAACATTTTGGTTTGTATAATTAGATAAAATTAAATTTTTTGAAGTTATACTTACAATTATAACTTGCAATGGTAAATGAAATGCAATCGAGCTCTGTTACATATGGGGGATGAGAATGGAAATATGTAATTTTCCCATTTTAGATCCCAGCATTGGGGATGGGGAAGGTGAGCCCTTCTCAGCCCCACCCCACGATGTTGACATCTCTGTTGCTGTAGCACGTCTTTGAATTGTAAGCAACACACTTATCCTTGTATTGCCAAAATCCTGTGTAGTGTAGTATCTTTTAAGATATATTTGGATTCAGTGTTTATTCTGTTTTCTTCCATACCTGATATGTAAGTATGAGAAACTTCTTGGCAGGTTAGATGAACGGAAGCGCAGAAAAAATTTTATACTTGAAAGAGATTTACTTTGTCCCGATCCTTTTGAGAAATCTCTCTCACCTGAAGAGCTTCAAATATGTCAACCGTACAAGGTCTTCATGCGGTTTCATTCTAAAGAAGAGCACGAGGAGTTGCTAAAAACTGTTATTGAAGAACACCGGCTTGTCAAAAGAATACAAGATTTACAGGTATTACATTCTACTATGCATTCTGCTGCTGTAAACATGCTTTAACTGTATATATTGTAGTTGTTTATAGTTTATAAAGGGTGAATGGGGCTATAATGATGCCTGCACTTGAAACAGAGGCCTTTGTTCCTTCTTTTCACCAACTCTCGGATCAGCAGATTTTGAGCCCCACCTAGAAACTGAAAAACAGTATGTTGCATTTGACTGGGATTTTGTCCCATCTCACTAGAAAAGGTCGAGTTACTTCAACTCCCCCTTGGTTATGTAGTCTACTCATAGTTTTATCCGCCGAAATAGGAGGACCTTCATGCTTTGTTTGGGTTCTGCCTGCTGTGTGACCCAGCCTTCAGTCCATAAATCACGCCACTGAGCGGTGATGGTAGGAGGTTAATGTGTCACTAGTATACAAGTTTTGTTTTGTTTAGGACGGAGCTATTAGCACCGACACTTCACATTGAAGGTGTGTTAGATGTTTGACACGCGCCGATGTCCGAAACCAATATGTAGTTACGTCCAACCACTTCCATTTTGTTAAATTATTTTTAATATCTATGTGACTGTCTATGTTGTGTCCGGTGTCTATGTCAATGCTTAGTTGTGTTGGTGAGTTTCAAAGCAAGAGATGCTTTCTGCACATGACCATTGTTGTGGGGACTTAAATTTTTTTGCGCATTAAATTATACTACCTCCGTTCCTAAATATAGCACCCTCTTGAGACTTTTACTTGTCCCTTTTTAAAGACCCTTTTCTATTTTTTCCATTAATTATTTTTTACTTATCTCCTAATTATGTTTCGTTTTTTTTGCTATTTGTAATAAAGACTATAATAAAAGCCTAAATCAATTATCTCTCTTTAAGGACAAACTAGCAAAAGAATTCAAATTACCAACATATTTAAATACTGCAACAACTTTCTTAATTCCCGTGATTTTAACAAGAGGGCCTTATATAGAGACAGAGGTAGTACTAATTATCTATGATGCACGGATACTCCACTTTCTTCGGCGTATCTGTGTCGGATACTTCCCAATACACCAAAAATAAGTACCTAAAAGGTATCTCTGGGAGGAACAGTCCAAAAAAAAATTAAGGATACGAATCAAAGTCACTCCAAGTCTTTTCAACTGCTTGCATGTTGAAGTACTGACTTGATATTAGTATACCTATCCCACTCATTTGCTCTTATTTTCCAACGGCATGTTTCAAATTTCAATAGTTTAAAGAGAGTCCAATTGCAATGTAAACGATCCAATCAATAGTCTTATTTTTCTCAAGTTTTATCTTATTCTCTTCTATTTTAAATTATTTCTATATTATATATTTACTCATATTTTGTGAATTTTTTATTTTTATATATACAGATACTAAACGTATCGTATTCTATATCTTATTAGAAAAAACATATCATATCTGTGCAACGTATCGGATACTTGTATCGTATCTGTGCAACATAGTTAATTATAGTCACATCTGTCAAAGTGTGCTGATATGATCATATGATGCCATTTCCATTTAAAATATCTTGCAGGAAGCTCGAATTGCTGGCTGTGTAACTGCTGCTGAAGCTTATCGATTTATTGAACAAAAGAAGACAAAGGAAGCTGAACAAGGTGCCTGTAAAGAAAGTGGTCAGATTGGAACAAGTGTTAAGACTTTACAGAGGCCAATTTATCCCAAAGTAGAGCTTGGTAGTAGCCCACGTGGTCTCCATAAGGGCACTACAGCGTCATTTGCTGGTATCAAGGATACACACACAGCCATACAAGCTATCACAAGGTCGCTAGAAGAATGGGATATCAGTGATTTTGAAGGGGCTGAATTACTATCTGAATCTGTGAGAAATTTATCCATCGTGTTTTTTAGCACTTCATTTGTCTTTTTATGTTGCTATTTCTTTATTAGCTTTGATTGGCTTTTTTTTGGGATGGTGCTATGTACATCTAGCCCTCCATACACTTTTATTGGGGTTGGGGGAGCATTCTATCTGATTGGTTCTATGCCGATTTACGTGCAGGAGATAATGCTTTGTAATGAGATCAGAATGCTACCATTACACTACCTCCACATTATGCAGACCATGCAATTAGAAATTTCAAAGGGCAGTGTAACCAAGAAATCTGATGCATATCCACTGTTCAATTTCTCTCCAAGCAAGATTGATAGAATTTATGATATGCTTGTGAAAAAAGGAGTTGTTCAAGCTCAAGCATGATGATATGCTCTGTATTCTGTTATGGTTATAAGGCCATGCTTGTGAAAAAAGGAGTTGTTCAAGCTCAAGCATGAATTTATTTGTTGTTAGTTTTTTTATCCATACAAGAAATAATTAGAAGATGAATGAAGTTAATGCACACCTACCAGAAAATAAGAATGAGGAACTTGTTTTAAGAGGAAAGTGAATTGGATCCATAGGCATGGTGAATGGAGGCAATTATGAAATGTGCATGAATGGTTGTGTACACCATTCATCCTATTGTCACTTCCTTCTGCTATATATTGATTTATTTTAATTGCATTCCTTGATTGCATCTTTTTCACTCCATTTGTAATTTATTCTTTAACACTTTTGTAATTTATATGGGGGTTTCTTCATGGTGTTAACTTTGCACTGCGATAAGACACCGTTACCTATCATTGCTTACACATGCTTGCCTCAGCAACTCTGGAGCCTGTTTTGATTTTGAGCAATGAAAGAAACCTTAGTTGCTTTGCTGTCTCACAACCACAGAAGTGTAGTCTGATTTTGTTTGCCATCTCACAACTACTAAAGTGGATTAGTTGACCATATAAAAATGTTTAGTATCTTTTTAATTCCCAGTCATAACTCTATGCATAATTTAAATTATAAAAAATGAAAATTATATTTGAACCATAAAGATTATCAAGATTTAATAATTATTTTTAATAGAATTATATATTTATATAATCTTATAAAATGTTTAGGAATTATAATTTTTTTCTCATTAAACTCTATATATTAGTACATTAATCTGGATACTTTATTATGTACAATAACATCATCTAAACTCAATAAGATAGTGTATTATAAGGAAATAAAATAATGTATGTAAAAATTGTCTTGCTTTTTGTGATATAAAAATTGACTTTTAATATAATGTAAAAGAGTGATTTCACAGGAAATTAACTTGTGGTATGAGTATATGCTCTAGTTAAATATAACTCAAAATTACAGAAAAAAATGTATAACTCATAATTAGATAACTATTTAGACAGTGAACACAATTCAAAGACAAGGTTAATTATATTTAGTAAATGTTTGATAGTTACAACATTGTGTTGCAATTCATTAATCATTAGTATGTATAATTAATCAAAATTTTGAATAACATCTAAAACTTTGAAGTGTATTATCTTTTGGAAGAAAAATGCTATTCTACATCTGAAATTAACGATTCCATCTAAATTGTTGTCTCAATGTCAATTTTGTATCAAAATATCATTTCTTTATATATTATCATACCGTTTTCTATCATGTGTTGGTCTTTGGTGTATGTTTTATTTGATATATGTTTAGACGTTAGCATTCAAAGTTTGTAGATACTATTTTGTTATAAAAAAATAGACCGCGGTTTGTTTTAAAAAATGTTTAAAACATCAACAATGACATCATATCTTAGCAGTAGATGTGAATGAATATCTTAATTTTTATAACTGAAATAATGATTTACATAATATCGATTCGATAAAAATAAAGAAAAACAAATACGTATTTCGTATTAAATTGATATCAATATAATCACTATCTTATTTATAAAAACAAAAACAATCATAAAATACTACTTCTAACGAGTACTACTGTCTGTTAAATTTTGTTGATATGTGAATATTGATTTGATCACATATAAACTCACCATATAACTTTTTACATAACTATTAAAATCCTAATAAATAGACAGGCAAAAAAGTCATAATGAATAGTAATACATAAATGATGGACAAAAATATCGATTAGAAATATATGCGTAGATTTTGTTATTGGGCGGCGGGTCATAAACAAAGCAAGAGCAGCCCAGAAATCACATTTTTGCTTATTTTACTATTATAACTAACAAAAAAACCTGTTTATTTTATTATTATATCTAACATGAAACCAGTTTAACAAAGACAAATATTTGGTATATTTTTCTATTATGGTAATAATAAATATTTTCCTTTATATTTATAAATGACAAATATTTGTATTTTTTTTAGTTTTAAAAATTATTTTAAAATAAATTTATGCCGCTGAAGATACTACTGGATTGAGTCGCGGACTAACTCGCTATCTAAAATTACACCATTAATATGACGTTAAAACCACTATCTCAACTGTTAAAGTCACTCTCCATATGGATGTTTAAGTTACTTGCAATACGGTACTATAACCATTCATTAAAGAAAGTGATATTAGAACCACTAAAACTCTAAGAGACAGAAAAAAAGAGGAGAAGTGACTCAGAAATATATGAGCAGAATAAAAAAGGGAGAATAGAGAAAGTTGGAAAATACATTTAACTTTAGTATATTTTTCTCAAAAATTTGACATTCGTTATATAGTTATTGAAGTAAATTCACGTATGTTTTTTATACAATATAGTATTTACAAAGTTGAAAACAACTCAATATATGAAAATTTTTTAATGTGAGATTTTAACAACTTTTAAATTCACACATTAATATACTCTGTGTTCTAACAATTTGTCACATGTATTTTTTAAATATTCATAATGACAGAAATTTGTTCAATATTTTTTTAATATTTATTAATAATAAATATTTGCCAACAAAAATAAATATTTGTTTAATGTTATTTTATGTATTATTGTCAAATATTTGTTTCGTGATTTTTTTAAATATTTTATAGACAAATATGTGTTCTGTCTTTTTTATGCTTCAGTTATAAATATTTTTAAATGTGTTTTTAATATTTATCAATAATAAATATTTATTTTATATTTTTTGTTTCAATGTTTGAAATTGAAAAAGGGTGGTTTTGATTTTTGTAATATTGATATTTTGCTAGTGTTCTTATTTCTTGTATTTATAATTGAAAGATTAAAGAGAATACATATTTAAAAAAAGAATATGTGGTTGAGTGATTTTTATTTTTATATATAATAATGATTAGAAAGTAGTATAATAGATTGTGCAAAAATATTTGAACGAAACAAATTGTGATTTTTATCATTTAAAATTTGGCAATGATTAAAAATAAAGACGACAATATTGATTTTTTTTTTGTATTTTTTTTATAAAATAGTTATTTCTTTTTTATTAAATCAATAAATTTTTTGGCAAAAAATTGTATACATATATATATTTTTTGTAATTATTTATTTATTTTCTTAAATTTAATTGTTTATTTTCAAATAATAAAATGAAAAAAATTAAATAAAGATAAATTTGTGTTTTAGATAGTTCTTTCTTTTTGTAATATTAATAATAGATAAATTTATATTTAAGATAATTCTTTCTTTTTTATATTAATAGTAAATTTTAGTAATTATTTATTTTCTTAGATATTGAGGTTATTTGATCTGTATATCCCTTTTTTAAAAAAAATTAACCAAAATGTCTTACTTTGAAAAATATATACCACGAGGTCGCATTCCCACCCTGCGACCTCTTGAATGATTTTTTTTTAAATTCAGTACGATGTCGCATTTTGGAAACGCGTTTTATTATTATTTTTTTTTCTTTCATTTTTAACAATTTGGTTATTTGTTATTTAATAAATTAAAAAAAATTAAAATATTTAAAAAAATAAAATACTATTAATAAAATACATTGAATTGCAGAAAAAAAATGCTGCCAAAACAAAACAAATAACGTATTATATTATTTTAACATATTATTTTAACAACTCTATCGATAAATTTATATTATTATAAAAACTCTCTTTTATTTTACAATAAAATAACCACTTAATTCTATTTTGTTAACAACTTTCTCTTATTTTTTCTCCGGATATAATAATAATAAAAAAATAAAAAAATAATAATTATAATTAAAATAAATAAATTATATTAATAACATAAAATAAAATACATTAAATAGAACAAATACATCAAATTAAAGAAAAAAACTACATTAAATCTAAATTAATGATGTCCACGTAAATAATCTCGAGTTATAAAATAATATAAAGTAGAGTTATGCAATATAAAGAATTCTGTTGCTTTAATAGATATTTAAATAGATATATTAATAATATAGCATATTTGTTCTCTATATCGTTAAAAAGTCTTAATTCAAAATAACATAGTTAAAAATAGAGCTTTTCAAATCAACCCAAAAATAGACTTTTTCAAATCAACCCAATCCAAGTAACGAGCCAACTCTACCTGCCTCTCATAATCCTATTTTGAATTAAATAAAATTAAAAAAGAAATTAAAGTGGTGGGATCTAAACATTTAACCCTCAACACCTAAAATAATGGATTGTCTTGGACTCAACTCATTTTTCCACCCCAAGTGAAAGAGTTTATTCAAAATTAAAGTAACTTTTTTTGCAATCAAAGAAATGTGATTTTGAGCTACTGATTTCTACAATCATTCAAGCTAAAAATAAATAGCTATTCTTTGTCATCACAATTCTTCATTATTTCTATCATTTTCCTATATTTACTTCATCTATCTAACATTCTCCAAAACCTGTCAGTCTATAATCTACTATAATCTATTATCAATAATAATAATAATAATAATAATAATAATAATAATAATTATTATTATTATTATTATTATTATTATTATATTTAATTATATAAGAGTTTTTCTTTAAAGAAAAAGGGAAAATTCCATGTGTCTTTCAACATTCATTCAAATTTTCACCCAATATTTTTTATATAAATATTAATAACTATAATAATAATATTAATAATAATAATAATAATAATAAAATGGTAGATATCTATAAGTAAGTAACATATTGCATTTAATGTGAATCAACATTATTACCAGATATAATCAATTAATATTGTGATTAAAATTTCAAATAAATCTTCACTTTAAAATTATTCTACATGTCAACATAACATTAATAGTTCTATTTTCTACTTTATTTAACTATTTTAGTTATTATTCCTTTTGTTTGAAAGAGCCATTTAAAAAAGCTTTATATATCATGTTAATGCATGGAACTAGGATATAGGTCTGCTAGTAGTTTTCTGGATTATTAACAAAAATAGCAAAAGAACAAGTTGAAACAAAATTGGTGTTTGGCAAAAAACAGTAAATTTTTTTTGTACGTTAAAGATTGGTACAAAACATAGATGATACCACCAAGGAGAAAAATAAAAAACCTGCTACTATAGTGTTTTCAATTTTCTATTATTATATAAATACACCCAAAGTTTTGGTAATCATACATATACCCAATACATTAGAAAAATATTTTAATCTAATAAATATTTAATATTTGACTTAAATGTGCGATTAGTTCCAACAAAATGCAAGAAATTTGATTATATTCCTTGTAAAATAAATTTTTTAGTTTAAATTCTTACAAAATGTAAATATTTTTGTTTTAGTTCTTAATGTTTAACCCTATTAGTTTTCTAACAGATGAATAATTAATAACTTTAAACTTAACTCTTACAAACGTCAAAAAATTTGATTTTAGTCTATATAAAATAAAAAAAATTATTTTAGTTTATGCAAAATGCAATAAATTTGATTTTAGTTTCTGTATGATATACAAAAATTTTGTTTTACTCCTAGGTATGATTTTTATAATAAATTATTATTAGTGTATTATAATTATTATAATTTTTATTTAGAAGATATAAAAAATATTAATTTTGACTAATTGATTAATAAAAAACATTTATCCCGTATATGATTATATGTTCCATCAGGTTCTTTAGTGACTCATTTGCAAATAACTTATGTGAAAAAAATGATAGTTATTGTAGTATAATTTTTCTTAATGCTATGTTGACAATGTTAAAAAAACTATTTTTTTCTAATTATTTATTGACAAACATTTGTCTTATTTTATATTTTACACGGACTAATTGCACATTTAAGACAAATATTAAAATTATTAATTGATCAATCGTTATAAAACTGACTAGGCATATTAAGTATTAAAGAATAAAACCAAAATATTTGCATTTTAGGTGGACTTAAACTACAAAGTTTTATTTTGCTATTAATTGCATGTTTGTCTTGTATTTTACGTAGATTAAATTTAAAGTCATTAATTATTCAATCATTAAAAACTAACGGTGTTAAATATTATAAATTTAAATAAAAATATTTGTATTTTGCAGAGACTTAAACTAAATATTTTATTTTACAAAAGACTAAAATCAATCTTTTTTTACATTTTGTAAAAACTAATTATATTTAAGCCTTAATATTTTAACATGTTACCATTTTTTCTTTTCATTTTTTTCTACATACTTTAATCTATCCCTAAGAAACAACTTAGTGTCTAATTGGTTTTGCTGAGGTGATGATTGATTTTGATAAAATTAATTTTAATAGAAGTGAGATGAATGTAACTTGATTTATGTTTAAATACATTAATATAAAAATAAAAGTGATTCTTAACACTTTTATGTTGTTTGAATATCTTTTTATCAAAATTGCTTTTCAACATTTAATTACCAAACTACACATAATAATGAAGTACTTACATGATATTATACTTTATTGTTAATTCATTTTATTTTGTTTTATATGTATTTCAGTTTGGTTTTAATATTTTATTTATTATTTATTAATATTAATTTTTTTAAATTAATATAATTGTATGTAGCTTATATTGTAAGACTTAAAGATCATGCAGGGTTAGTATAAATATATTACACTAACAACAGACATAACATTAATTGAATAATAATTTGACAATATAAGTTATAATTATATTGTGAATGATGAAATCAACATAATCAATCACTCTTATTTTCAAAATTAGGTTACATACATTGCATATTCATTTTTCTCTATATTATAACATTCATGATAAGCAAATATTATATATTAACATAAATTCAATAATATAGACAAGAAAAAATTATATTAAGAGTTTAATTACAATACATAATATAAATTTTTTCATATTATTAATACATCATAACCATTTATAGTCGTAATTTTTTAATACAATTATAATAAAAATTAAATATATTTAATAATTCAACGGTTGAAATTGATTGACTGTATAAAAATAATTTACAGTATCAGTGTATATAAATTAAATAATTATATTAAAATTATTTATGTTTTATGAGTAAAGCATGTCTTTAAGTTTATGTCAGTATTAATAAATAAAAACTCTTTTTTTTTTAATGATGAATAAAACAAAATCCTATTATATAGTGACTTGCAAAATAATTTGTAAAGAATTGGATGAAGGACAGTTAAGGAAAGTGGTATTTTAGAAGAATGTGTAAGAGGTAGAATCAATTTTCAAACACCTCATAAGGTACAATAATATTATGTTTCTAGTAGAATCAATTTTGAAAGGGACAATTAATTCTACTTTTCTTAAAACCAAACACCATCTCTCACATGAGTGTGTGAAATTGGCTACTAGTAAGTATAACACACATATAGAAATCTTTAGAATATCAGATATATATTTGTGAGGCCTCATTTTGATGTAAATATTATTTGTATTTTCTGCACTTTGATTTCCAACAATACAAAGAATGAAGTAGCATATAAAAGGAAAATTGCAAATCTTTACTTTCTGCCAACATATAACAAGCAATGCAATATTTCTACCCACACTCCCATTTTTCTACCCACACCCCTCAATTTTTTATAAAAATAAAATGTCTAAAATATTCTTGTCCATTTATAATATTTTTAACTCTTACGTGAATTCAATTTAAGTAAGCTTATTGAGATCAAGTATATGTGATTTAAATTCACGTACGTTAACGTGAATTGAGTTCACGTGAATTGAGTTCACGTAAGTGTACGTGAATTGAGTTTACGTAGAAAAATTTACTTCATAAAAAGGTCTCAATTTTTTTTTTTAGTAAAAAATGTCTCACATTCTAATGTTCTTAAAACTAAAATCTGTAAAATCTTATATAAATTTAACATTATCTCAACAAATATTACATCAATGAACATTATTATCAATGGATATTATAAATAATCTAATATATAAATGTCAACTCGAAAATATGAATCAGATTATTCAAAATTACAAAAATAAAAAAGAGCTCAAATTTTTATTGAATAAAAAGAGTTAATATAGATTTTTTTTATAGATGAATTGATAATTGCTAATAATGTCCATTGATTTAATATTTGTTGAGAAATTGTTAAATTTATATAAGATTTTATAGATTTTAGTTTTAAGAATATTAGAATATGAGACCTTTTTTATTAAATAAAAAAAATTTAAGACATTTTTATTAAGTAAATTTTTTTACGTAAATTCAATTTACGTACGCCTACGTGAATTCAATTCACGTAAACGTACGTGAATCCATTTCACGTAAACGTACGTGAATTTAGTTTGTTTACGTAAATTGAGTTCACGTAGGTACACATAATTTGAATTTACGTAAATGTAAGTGTTTGAATTCAATTCACGTAAGAGTTAAAAATGTTATAAATAAGTAAGGACATTTTAGGCATTTTATTTTTATAAAAAAATTGAGGAGTGTGGGTAGCAAAAATGGGAGTGTTGGTAGCAAAATTGTAAGCAATGTTGCATCAAATTCAAGCCATTCTTTCTGCAATGCAACCGCAATTATTATTATTATTATTATTTATTATTATTATTATTATTTTGAAATTGGTGTGAGCAAGTGCCATGTGTTGATCTAAGATGCTTGCACATGGCTTCCCTTATTTCTAATTAAATGCTGGGAAGCCAGGGTTTTGGATGAGTTTTTCACGTTAATCATTTACACCCTATGCCACCAAATTGCCATTACAATAAACAAATCATTTTTTTTATGCATTGAATGTCTTGGAAACTGTTACTCTTTCTTGAAGTATTCTATATATGGCATGTTGCTAATTTAATAGTTACCACTTTAGTACTTGATACATTCTGGTTGTTAATTTCACACAAAGAATATTCAATTCAACAGTGAAAGAATATAGAAGAATATTCTTGCTCTTCAAAACCTTTATATAATCAAAATAGAGTAGAAAACTATCACCACCAAAATTACCTATTTGTCTTTCTCTTTCTATTATTATGAGCTCCAAACTTTAATTTGGTGAAACAAAAATCACTTTTCTCCTTGATTTACCTTAAATTGACATTCCAATATGCCATGTTTAATAGTCATGCTGCCAAAATCCCAAAATAGCTATTTTCCCACTCACAAATGTTACTTCTTCATATCCCTATCTAATTAACCTATAATTAGTAAATTTTATATAATAAGAAAACTTTGTTACTTTTGAAAGAATTGTTTGTCTGTTTTTTATAACACATTTACTTGTTTATTATTTTAGTTTACATATTTTTCTCTTTATAATAAATAATTACAAATATTTTTTACTAAACATTAGTTAATATTATTTTGAATTTTAAAATCGATAAATAAATAAAAAACAATTATCTGAATGATTAATAATAACTAAAAAAAGTTCTGTTAATTATTTTACTATTATTTTAATCTGCTTTTTTTTCTTTTGACAAAACACTTTTATCTTGGTATATGCTTTTTGAAATTGATGGGGTGGGAAAGTAAAGTAGCATATGCATATGAAATGCTCTCTTGCTTTTGCTTATTGAGCAGTACTTCATCCTCATGGATGGCTTCTCCTTTTGCTCTCTTGCTTCTTTTTTCAACTTACAAACTCTTTGGTTTTGTTGGGTTTCTCTCTTTCTTCTTCACATTTCTAGCACTGATTTTGTCCACTATTATCTACATATGGAAACACAAATCTGATGAAAATGTTTTGACTTCTGAGGTGAAGAAGAGTTCACATGATGAAAGTGAAAATTTTGCAACAACTTCAATGCTCATGAATGAATCTATGATTGAAGAACAAGGCAGTGATGGTTCAATTTCTGATGAGGAAAGTCTCATAGAAATTGCACTTCCAAGTGGTCATTTTGTGGATCAACAGAATAACAAGGAATTATCAGATGATCAGTCCCTTTTTGATCAACAAAGTTTGATGGAATTCTTAGCTGAATTTAATGAAATGTATGAGGAAGAGAATTTAATTGAGATTGATATATCCATGGGTTCAATCAAGTGCTCAAGGTTTGAAATACAAACATAATACATAAGTAATTAGCACTACTTTTTCATAAGTTTAAATTAATGTATGTTATGTTATATCAAGATTTTTTTTCTTTTCTTTTTTCATCCAACTTCTTATATGTTTGGTTGGATTTGGAATGTAACACTGATGTTGTTGTTATTAATGTTGTGCAGTATATGAAATTAATGTTACTCATAAACTTTGGATACCCATTAAAGGAAATGTATTATTATGACTCTTCTTTTTGACTTCTTAATGCTAATTAAAGTAAAAAAGAAAATTAAAGTTGAAAAAGGCTGGTCCCATTTGATGGAAATTTCATCCACAAACTACCAACTACATTTTCTTTTACACCTTATTCTTATTTTAGTTTCCCTCTTGCATTTTCTTCATGTATGATAAGACAACTTGGAGTTGAGATTAAATGAATATTAATTGAATCACTGTATTTATTTGCTATATTCTCTTTCAAAATTGTATATGCTTCTATATTAATAAAAACTGCATATAATTGTTGAACTTGCCGGATCATATGATAATAAACAAATGAGGGGAAAAGAAAAGGAAAAGGTGATTCTTATTACTTTAACAATAATGGTATAGCCAATGAGGCAACTATTATATTACAATAAAGAACTTGAACAACTATATGGTTGATACTTGACTTCTGATTTATTGAAAAACTAAACAAACAAATTGGAATTCATCTACACAAAGAAGAATGAAAGATATACCGGTGCTCCCCACGGCGACACACTTGGTCTGATAAATCCTTTCTCCAACAAGCCTTCAATCTGACCCTTAAGCTCGCTTAATTCCAATGGCGACATCCGGTACGGCGCAATTGAAATAGGTCCAGTTCCTGGGTGTAAGTCAATGAAGAACTCCACCTCTCTCACCGGGGGTAGTCCTGGAATCTCAGATGGAAATACGTCCGGGTATCCCTTGACTAACATCACATCTTCTATATTTACACCCATCTTGGTCTCCATGTTAGCCAATGATAAGAACTCCTGAGTTCCTTCTCTTAGCGATTCTCCGAGTTGGTTAGCAGTCAAATATCGAATGACTCCTGGTTCGGGGAAGAGAACCAGTTTTCGAGTGCAATCCAAACCTACGTAGTTATAGGACATCCAATCCATACCGAGAATGATCTCGAGGGACTGTAGGGGTAGACATATTAGATTAACCAAGAAGTTCCTATTCTGAATTGTTACCGTACAGTGTAAACATGCAGAGTCTACAGTCAAAGTCTTAGCAGGCGTAGTAACGACCAAATCAAAAGGCAAGGCAGATACAGACAACTTCAAGCGATGCACACAGTCCATAGCAATGAAAGAGTGGGTTGCCCCCGAATCAAAGAGTGCAGTTAGGGTGTTACCTGCAATCTCACAGTCTTGCTGGATTAAATTCTGAGCTTGTCCTCCAGCTTCAGCACCCATGTGGTAGACGCAGCCTCTAGCAGTAGGACGGGTAGCCCTAGTCGCGTTCACAGTTGGCTCCACCTTCGGAACCCGGCAATCCCTCGCCACATGTCCTGGCTTCCGGCAATTGAAACACATCAAATCCCTTGCAGTACAAGCAGTTGCGATATGTCCTTCCTTCCCACATCGATAACACCGGACTCCTTGTCCCAATTGCCTTCCAAAAGTCTGATTCCCCGGCCGATTCTGGCCCCTCCTATTGTTCTGTGGCCGGTTATACGGCTTGGCCACTTGCTTCCCTTTGTTGTTCTGGTTATTCATCCGACTAGGTCCTCCTGAGTTAAAGTGACCACCTCTGTTGGTCCTCTTATTCTTCATCTCTTCCACCTCTCTACATTTCTCCACTAGCACTTGGAAACGTTGTATTCCCAAGGGTAGGACCGATTCTTGGATCTCGTACCTCAATCCATTCTGGAAGCGATGACACATGAACTGTTCATCAACTTCTTCTCGGAAGAATCTGAAGTGTCTGGATAGCGACTCAAATTTAGCGGCGTATTCTCCCACTGTCATACTTCCCTGGTACAATTTTAAAAAGTCATCCCCCAACTTGGTCCTCGTACTCATAGGGAAATACTTGTCTAGAAACTTCTTTTTGAATGACTCCCAGGTCACTTCCTCTTGAGCAGATGCCATCAGTGATCTCGTACTCCTCCACCAGTACTCCGCGTCCCCTACCAGCAGGTACGTGGCATAGTTGACTTGCACTACTACCCGACAGTTAATTATCTCGAATATCTTTTCCATTTCTTGGATCCACTTATCCGCCCTTTCTGGACCCTCATCACCAGTAAACTTGGGAGGGTTATGACGGCGAAAATCCTCAAGCCCTCTAGACTCAGCAACGCGAATCTCTTGCTCCCTCTTCTCTAAGTCGCGTTGAGTCTTGGCAGCCGTCTGGGCAGCAACAGACGCAGCCATATTGTTCATTGCTTCAGCCATCAGATCTTCCGGCTGACATTTGTCCTTGCGGTGTCGTCTCTTCTTGGCGGCATTGTTTCCTACAAAACCATCATTACTTCAGTCACACCACAACTCTCACAAGACTTGAAACTTTAACTACTTGCTTCTTATGCATGATCAGCTAATGACTCAAAACAACCACTTTAATCAGAGCTTAAACCCAAAAGTTAACCAAATGCTCTGATACCACAATTGTAACACCCCGAGTTTAAAACACAGCGCGGATGCATTTTTTTTTTGTTATAATTGAAATGAGTTTTCCCAAAAATTATTTCAAAAGAATTAAAAATAAAATTCTTCGTAAAATAATACGTTATAGATTAATCGATGAACGTAAATCAAGTACTTCATCAGGATTAACACTACGTATTTATCTTGGAAACTAGTTTTTAATCATTAAATACATCCCAAAATATCATTGTCATCAACAGAAAATATCAGAGTACATGGTTCAGCGGAAAATAGTACAGTGTTTCCAAATAATGCAAATTACAATTACAACCCAAAACCTAATACATCAAGTCTAACTGATCATGCGCTGAAGCTGCAGTAGCACGGATTCCCTCCGCATCCCACACAAGTCTCCTCTGACTCTGCAGCTCTCTTCGACGTAACCTCCTCCTCATCCTCGTACATAGAGGGATCGGTCTCCTCCGAAGTCAAGTCAATACACACTCGTGGCCGCTTTGGCGGTGCCGGAATCTTGTAGCAGTCGTCGGAAATCCTAGATGGACCCGGAATCTCGGTCGCTACTGGTCTCAGCTCATCACGCTGTTCTGCCGTATCAGACTCATGTATCTCCCTTCCGACCACAGGGTTGGGAGTCACCACTCCTACCGTGGCCTCCGTCTCAACCCTCTCTATAGACTCCTCAGCATCGTCAAACACTCCGTGCGCCTCTAACACTAGGCGAGAAGGCACGGGGAAATCTATGCTCGCGTGAGTGCGCTCCACGAAGTCTTCCACGCCGTCGGTCCTACTTATCCGCTCCAACCACCCCGTATATGTCGCTCTGCTTGAGAGGGGGTCGAAAGCCCAAGCAGTGCGCGAGCAGCGGTCAAGGAAATTCAACGACGTTTCCGTCGTTCGGGTGCCCGCGGGCAGCGCGGGTTTGGGAGGCATCTGAGGGCAAAGCCCAAAGTCCACAATATAATAGCAAGGGGGTCACCAACCGAAAATAACAAATATTCACATAGCATGTATTGCACAACAACATCTAATCATGGCATAATTCATGAGAAAAATCATAATGTTCATTTGGAAATTTATGACTTTCATGCCTTTTCAAAACAGCAGTTAATGATGATGAATATGCGGTAAGTACAGCCAACACATCAACAGAACACAATCATAAATTCAGAAATTTCAGATTTTGGACAGCACTCACACCCATTAATTTCCACATTCATCATATAAACAATCATGACACAACGGTCAAATCCCACAATGTAATGCATATATGCTCATGCATAATTTTCTTGGAATCATCAAGGTGCAGTCGCTCGACAGACCAGAACATCTCAAGGGCCCTCATGACCAGGGTGCAATCGCTCAACAGATCAGCACCTATGCAGACGCTCAACAGTCCAGCACATCGTGCAGTCGTTCAACAGACTAGATGGTTTGATATCACCTAGGGTACAATCGCTCAACAGATCAATACCCAGTGCAGACGCTCAACAGTCCAGCACTCGTGCAATCGCTCAACAGATCAGCACGGGGTTGCGCATTTCAGGGTACAGATGCTCAACAGTCCAGTACCAGTGCAGACGCTCAACAGTCCAGAACTTATATACCAAAGTACAATCGCTCAATTGATCAGTACTTAGTGCAGACGCTCAACAGTCCAGCACTCGTGCAATCGCTCAACAGATCAGCACGTGGTTGCGCATTACTCTGTGGCCCATCGCGGGTACCACTTGACTATGCAATGCATGAATATGCAGTGTTTCATTTCTCTAGAAACAGAATGCAAAACAGAAATTCATGCCTCTCAATCATATTTAAATATTTCAGCACAGTCATAAATAACAATATCACAATCATGAATTAACAGTGAATTAATCATTCACACTTTGAAATGTTTTCCCAACCTCTCAAAAATTCAGACACAGAATTAAACTGGGATTTTTCTGAGATTTACGAATCTGTATTCGAATACAGCTCTTCTGTATTCGAATACAGAAGCCAAAAACAGTGCAGATTCACACTCTGTATTCGAATACAGCCCTCTGGTATTCGAATACAGAGGCAGATTTCAGTGCATAAATCAACCCCTTTCATTTCATCAGTAAATTTTTAAAACTTCATCACCACTACTTCAAAATCTCATCAAAAGTTCCATTTTAACTCACCACAACATTCCCAGTATTCCCCAGACACTCAGGGTTCTCAAAACACTCTTAAAACTGGAAATTTTCTGAAAACTCGAATCTGTATTAAAATACAGACCCCCTTGTATTCGAATACAGAAGCAGGAAATTGCAATTTAACATTCTGTATTCGAATACAGCATGAATGTAGTCGAATACAGGAGTTCAACCTTTGAAAAATTCAGCCTTTTATCCCATTGTCACTTAAAGATTTTCGAACATCCTTCTCTCCTCTTTAAAACCATTTCACAGACTTCTTTTCAAATCATTTAAACCATCTCAGAGCTTCTCAACACTTCAAAACCCTCATGACAGTGATTAAAACTTGTTCTTCTGGAAAACACGAATCTGTATTCGAATACAGCTTCCTTGTATTCGAATACAGAAGCTAAAAACTGAGTTTCTGGAAAACTCGAATCTGTATTCGACTACAGCATATCTGTAGTCGACTACAGATGCAAACACAGTGTTAAAATTTCACTTCTGTATTCGAATACGACATGGTCGTAGTCGAATACAGATGCGAATACAGAAGCAAAACTCTTTCCTCTGTATTCGAATACAGGGGCTCGTATTCGAATACAGGTTGAAAACTTTAAATAAAACAGAAACCTGGAAGGTTGTATTCGAATACACACATGTTGTAGTCGAATACACCTTCGAAAACCAGTGAAAATTTAACTATTTTCAAAACTGATTCTTTTAAAACAACAGCCAACCAACAAACAGATTATGCACTTGTTCAAGAAAACCTTTCCTCATTTAAAATCCCTTTTTCTTTAAAAACCATCAACACCACCAGTATCACACAAAACAACCAGAATCAGAATCAACAATATCATCAAGATCACTCAGAACAACCAGAAGCAGAATCATCATTATCATCAGAGGCACACAAGACATCCAGAAGCAGAATCATTCATATCATCAGAATTATCCAGAACAAAACAGAATCAGAATTGTCCAGCTTTTTAAACCATCAACACATCATGTAACACTTCAGTTTTCTCACTCATCAGAACAACATGCAGCATTTCAGTGTTCACACTCAACAGAAACAAACATGCAACATCTCAGAGTTCTCAAACACCAGAGCAAACATGCATGCATGTAGTTTTCCCAAAAACACCAGAGCAAACATGCATGTTTTTTAGTTTTCTCAAAACACAACAGAATGACAAACAAACATCACAGAACACCAAACACCAACAGAATGCATTTTGCATTTTAATGCTAATTTCAAAACAGTTTTAAGACATGCATTTTAATCATCATTAAAATAACATGCACACATTTTCCAGCTTTCACCCATAAGTAAAACAGCAATGTTTTATCAGAAAAATAGCCAGCAACAACCATCAGGATAATCACATATCAACAAAAATGCATTTTCTTTCAAAATGTCATTTTTCGAAAACAGTTTTTCTTTTAAAAACAGAACTGAAACAGCACACTTTATGGCCCTAATGCAGCTAAAAGATGGAAGGTGCCCTTACCCTTGTAGCGTGCTTTGCTATTTCCTCTGGTTCCTGCTGCATTCCCTTTTCTGCGTCCAAAAACGGTGAAGCTGTTCCCTGAGTTTGGTGCTGCAAAACTGGGTTCTTTCTCTTCGTATTGAGGTGGGGATTAACTTTACTACTGGGGGTTTTCTGGTTTGAGGCTTGGATTCTGAGTTAATGGTGTTGGGAAGAATTTCCCTCTCTAAAGTTTCAGTTCGGGAATGGCAGAAAAACAGAGACAGAAATGGGAGGTGATGGAGTTGGTACATGCAATATGGGCAGTATGGAGGAAGGAATGGTGTTCTGAAATTGCCATCCTTCTCACTCCTATTTATAGGCTCTCAAAGTGCCACCTCACTTGCCACTTGTCTGATTTTCCAGCTTTCTAATTATCTTGCAATTAGTCACTTAATCCTTACTAAATGGTCCAATTAATTTAATTACTTGAAATTAAATTAATTTAATTCTTCACCCAATAATTTTTAATTCATCTTCCAAATAAATATTTATATATATATATATATTCACTTCAATCATACATATATTAAATATTTACAAAAATTCCCAAAATACCCTTGACAATAATTTCAAAATTAATATTTAAAATTAAGGGTCTTACAAAAGACTTGAATGAAATGAACCTATAAGTTTGAGATTATTGTACAAAGGCTAATAGACCTTAGTAAATAAATAAATCAAATTAATTAAATTGGTTACAAACAATGTCAAGCTTGGTGAGGTTTGGAAGTTGACAAATGGGCAGCATCAATTTTGTTTAAGTAGACATAGGATTTCTTGCAAGAGGATGTGCTAGTAAGCAGGGTAGAAAAGCCACGGTACTTTCCACTCAACTTTGATAAACCAACTTTTGTAAGAAAGTCAAATAGCTCATTTTCTCTTACAAAAGGCTGAGCTAGATAATCCTCTATTGGCATCCACTGAAATGAAAAACAAAAAATATTTAAATAAATTGCCTTATTTCTGCATATAAAAAATCACTATAAGGAAAAGGTAGAGTCACAAATTATCTGGCATATTTTTAACAATTTTAAATTTATTTTGTTTAGGATTACCAAATAAGTACATGTAATGATGTGAGAATATATAAGAAAAATTATATATAAACTTGGATAGTATTTAGCAATCAAGAATTCTTTAGATTAACGTCAACCATTGGATTAATTACTAACTAAGAGATTAATTCTCCGAGTCATTAGATTAATCCAACAACTGACATTAGATTGAAGAGATCTACACCGCTACAGTGTGGACCGTGACATATATTAGAAGTTACTATTTTTCTGGTATTGGTGTCAACAGGAATAATTGAATGCTAAATTGCTAATTGATCTATTAAAACATAATACCTGAGCTGCTTCAATTTCTGAAAGTTGCCTCTGAATGTTAAAGGAACGAGGTTGCAACATGCATACAAAGAGCAGCTCTGATTTCTGGAAGAAAGAGTTATGTCTTTCCCTAATAACCAGAAAAACAAATATATTCACTATGTACAAGATTAAATTTGTAGAGCAAAATACCAAATATGTATGGTAATGTTCCAAGAGCATACTATATGATAAAGTTTTTGTCCAAATTCTTACCTGAATGCTAAAACTTCAACAAATTCAGTTTCGATCTGAAAGAAGAATAAAATCAATGGTCTTAGAAAGAACTTGAAGAATATTCAATATATATGGTTAAACTATACTATTTAACTATGCTTTTGCTTACTCCTGTCTCTTCTTTGACTTCTCTAAGTGCAGCAGTACAAACATCCTCACCCTGCAAATGAAATTCAAATTAAATAAAATTTAAAAAGTTTTAAAAATCAATAGTAATAATTTTGTAACATACCTCATTAACAGCTCCAGTAGGCAATTTCCATATTCCTTTGCCACTGAATCTCCCATTTTTTTCTTGAACCACGAGGATCTATCAAATAAAAACAAACAATTTTATCAGTTTTATACGTTAAAGAATATGGATGGTCAGGTCAATTCAAGATTTCACTATTTCAAAAAGTAATATGATAACCACAAAATCAAGGCAGAGATTGACTCCAGGTTCATGAAAATTACAACTCATCTTTGAAATATGTTTTATTTTAGTCTGGCCAAAAAGTCCAAAATAGTCAAATAAAATATTTGAATGATGATAGTCATGTGGTGGTGGAATCTATTATTACTTATAATTATTGCTTAATTATATATGTAGCACTCATACTTCATATTGGAAGTATGTCAAGTGTCCTACACAAGCACATATAGATATATCTAATCACTTTTTTTTTTTATAAATTATTATCAGTTCAATGTCAGTGTCGTGTTTGGTATGTGTCGATGAAAATATTTTTTTATTATAGATACTGAGTAGATAAATTTCCTTACTATTGGAAAAAATAAAGAAGGATTACCTCCATATTGTCATTCATTACAAAAGCACCAATACAAACGCGGTGAGAGGCATTTGCAGGAATGGTATCAGGAGTAGTAGGAATCCAATTCACAAGCATCAAGTAATCTGGTTCAGCATGATGGTATTTGAATCCAGCCTATAAAAGGAGCAAAATAATGTTACATTAAAAGGAATTTAAATCATCACAAAATGACTTTTATATTTTCTAAGGATTCAAGAATATCTTGCAAGCTATACAGCAGAAAGTAACAAGTTTTTACCTTAACAGCAGAAGCAACAAGATTTGAATGTTCTCTAGGCAACTTGATCCACACTCCCTTTTTTCCCTAGAAAACCACATTTTATATCAGTAGAGTTGTAAGCACTAATTTAAATTTTTGAATTTGATTCCAATTTTTCTTAATTTTAAGGATTACAATGTAACTACAACTGCAATTTTAATTATAATTACATTAAAATCTACCTGTCTTTTCCATTGTGATATTGAAGCTTCCAGCATAGAAGCAAAAACAAAAGAATTCATAGGCTCCTCCATGTTTACAATAACTCCACCATGTTGATCCTCAACTGCTTTGAGTAATCCAATACCTTTATCTCTCACTTCCTCGTTCAATAAAGCTGAGGAGGCAGACATATACACTCTTGGGAAAAGAAAATTGTTCTTGCAACCTAAAAATGGTGACAAATTAGTACTTCAATAATGCTTAACCATATTGAAAAATATCTTAGTGCATGCTTAGATTAGTAGGGATTGGCAAAATCATAGTATACCGCTGTGATTTTAGAAAACGTTAATCTTTAGTATTTCAACAAAATTATAGTACCCCGTATAATTTCACCAAATTCACTGTCAATCTAAACATGCACTGAGTCAGCAGCATCAACATGTTAAGCTAACTCATGTGTAAACATTACCTTGAAATTGAGGGATAATAGAACCATTAATTTTTTTAACTAGAAGTGGAGGGACAGCAGAAGAAGATGTGGGGAATGATTTAGAAGTTGTCAAAAGGTAAGATGAATAAAGTTTGCTAATGATAGCTCTAGACCTCATCATGATGAAAATGATCAAATGTAATCAACACAAAAGAGAATAATAAGAAGCAATTATTGATGTTATTATTACTTTTTTTGAAACTAAGGAAAAAATAGAAGGTTGAAGAATTTTTATAGGTCTATAAGAGGAACAATTTCCGTGCAATCAGTAGGAGGGACTTTGAATTAGTCATTGAATATGTTTATATTCTTATAAGGAACAATTATAATTAGAAGAAAGAAACCAACATGAAAAAGCTATGCCAATTAAGACAAAAAAAAAAAGAGTAATATGACACGAAAAACAAGTTACGTTTTCAGGCATTCAAACACGTAGGAATTTGAAGTCACATTTTCTTTGAAGTTTCAGGTGAAACGGCCCTGCAAATTTTATCAACCAAGGTCAAAGCATCAAGTGCTAATACCCTTTTTGTAACTAATAAAAATAAAAATTTGTTTCTTTTTGCATTTAACTAGTTGCATGGCCCGTGAAACATACGAGACATAGTTATTACTATTTTGACGGATACGAGACATAATTATGAGTTTGGGCATATAAAATCTTTTTATTATATAAGTCTTTTTTACTAAAAACAAATTTCTTATTATACACTTAACTATTATTATGAGAGACTAACGGGTACCGCAAGAAAATAAATAATAATTTTTATCAAAATTTCAAAAATTATAGATTTTTACATATTAATATTTTTTTAGAAAGAAATTTAGGGTGGGTGAATGATTAATTTTGATTCTCCATTATGAATAACTTTTAATATAATTGCAATTAAAATTAATCATTTTTAATGCTGCGACAATTTTAGATTGGTTGATCTTTACATGCTTACCAATGAAATCGTTTTTCTGACTTGAAAAAAATTATATATTTGAATGTATGTTTATGCTTTTACTTAAATATCCTTTAAATGTTTTTTAGGTTTTCAATACCTGCCGGCCGACCAAGGATCAAATTCCCGACCATGGTTGTCAAATTCGAGATCTCATCAAAGATCATTGGGATATAGAAAAAATGTAGATCGTGGAATTGTACGGATCGTAAGATCGTACGAATTAGACAAAATTATATTATAAAATTAAGAAAAGTAATCTAACATAAAATTTTCAGTAACTCAATAAAGTCACAAAGTGAAACACAAAAGGTTATTTTCATCGCCTCAAATATAAAACAAAAAGCCTATCACCATCATCTAAAAATATCTAAAACTTTAATTTAATACTTAATCCAAGGTGATGTGATCAAAACCAACATCTTCCATACAATTTTTGGCTCCTACTCCATCAAATTCATCATCAAGGTTGTGAATCTCTAAATCATCTTGAGGGGTAGCAGGAGCAATTGCAACGATGAGGAGAGTTTCAAAGATGAGAATAGTTGTAGAGATGAGAAGAATTTAGAGAAGAAATAGAAGGAGGGAGTCTGAAATTGAATCATTTAAGTAATAGAAATTCCCAAGTTGAAAAGTATTAATCATTGAAAAAAAACCAAGTCCCAAGTTGTTGAATCGGTGCATTTCTCTATAGGAAGTGAGCAGAATTTGAAGCTGAAGAGGTGCGAAACTTAGCCAAAACGTGTATTTAAAATCGGGTCCAAACTTCGTGAAACAGATCGAAGTGGTGGGCATATCTCATGATTTCATGATCTTCCTCTGCGCGTTGATCGCTCCGGCCTCTCCACCGATTTCACATGTGCTCTAACACCGTAGTTGAAACTAAATGCGTGAAATCTTAATATTTTACGAATTAGTCCTCGCTCCTAACAACCATGCTGCCAACTAATAATTAAGGAAGGCAAATATTTACCACTTATGAGACACTGTCAGTATCCTTTTTAAGTATTTGTCCATTCTTCACTATTTTCTGTTGGAAAAATAACAAGACAAACAAATATTTTTGTCCAATCAGCTTTGTAGTCCTTCAAATTATGATTAAACTTTACAACGTATACTTCAAATATTTTACGTTATTGGGATGTTGGTTTAAATCGTACAACCGGCCTCAAACATTCTCTTAAATCCTTCACCGTGTCAGTTTGTAGCAGCAATGTTGTAAATTAGTACAGCAATTTCCTAGCATGCTTCCTACCTCAAATTCTTGTTATAAATGTTGATGGTAAATTGGTAGCCTTAGAGCTTACTCAAGCGATTAAAATTGATGCCAATTTTTGTCAAATAAATAAATAAAGTGATGCCGATTGCCAAATGTACCCTTTAGAATGCCATAATGGTAGTCTGGTTTAAACTTTCGGACTCTGAACTTGAAGCATTATCACAAAAAGATGCAAGATTGTGTATTGAACGGTTTCTTCTTAATTATGCTCTTACTTGGACAACTTAAACAAGAATTCAAAAACAATTCAATATGACATTATAGGATTTGCTAAAAGCAAACAGATAAAGACTTCATTTCATTCAAATGATAACTCATAGGTCAGAACAACCCCCAATGAGCAAATAACATTTTCATGCACTCTCTTCTTGTGCTTCCCTCTTTTTGCCATTCGTCATTTCATCGGTAATCTGTTGTCGCTGCTCAGCATTCACTTGTTGCTGCTCTGCCTTTTTCTGTGCTCGAATCATTGCACGCCTTGCTCGTGGTCGCATTTCTCGTACTGTCCTAGGAGGCATCACATAAGGTTCAAGTGGCCGATCACCAAAAGGGTGCTCACTACCAGGAAAGATCCTTAATTTTCGATCCCTATCCTACATACGTCAGCAATAATGCAAGAAAATTCAACTTAGAAGAACAATTCTTCAATATTGCACAACCAATAAAAAAGAATCAGAAATAACATCTCACAAGATGAAAAGAACAAATAATTGAAAATCACAGCTCTCAAGAAAACAATTCTTTAGCAAAAGGTAGTTGAACCTTATCTCTGGACTTGTATGAAAATGACCTGATATATTTTATATGCACTGATAGCACTGTTTCCCAATGCCCTTCTCTCTTTTATAATGCAAATGTAAGCAAAATACTTTAAGTAAAAGTGTTAAACATTAAACATTGGATCTGTGATAAATAGAAGGGACAAGAAATCATGAAGTTGGCTGGCATTTGGCACAACTAGTAGATTGGAAAACAACAAAAAAGTCACATGTTCAGTTCCTGTTGGAGGCCACGATTCCATTCCTGTAGCAGGACCTTCATTGGCAGGTCATTGATTAAGTACCATTCTACGTCATCACAAAAGGCTTGTGGGATGCCCTAACCTTAAAAAATGGGGCAACTACTCTCCCCTAAACCTTCTATTGACCCCTAAATGAAATTTTTCAAGTTCATCCATTAAGAATTTTAATTATGATATGGACATACTCACTCTTACTTTGTTACATTATTCAAGGCTTATTGGTGAAAGTTTCGGTGGTGATAAGTTATCTAAGAAATTAAGATCACTTACTCCTATTCGATTGACAGAGAATGGTGAAAGTGGATTTTTAGTTGCCAAATTTACAATTTACAATGGATGACAGCAGTAAGTTCAACAGAGTCTTAGAGGACTGCTGTTCTAGAATCCATAATAAAAGCAAGCCCAGAGACTTGCTCCAGAAACATCAGATGAATAGTTCGTCTCATACTCCAAATAGCTCGGTTATTGTCTATAATTGTGAAAAAATTGAGATTCTTACAGGGAGGTTTGCTGCTAAACATGGTTGTGATATTTTAAAAATATATATTGCATTGACACTCTGTCCTCATTATTTCCTTTTTGTTCTTTTGAATTGTAATTTAGGTTTGACTATAAAAAATAGATTGTAAAAGATTTGACCTTGTAAGAATAGATTTTAAAACTTTGTACTTTTATGGGTCTTCTAATTATTTTGGAAGTATAATGGTAGAGAGATTTTAGAAATCCATGGGTTCATCTTGTTACAATTAATTTATAATACTACTTGCATGGCACCATTTTAGAATACCATTAGATCCTACCCCAAGATCAATTTTGATCACTACTAAAGATACCCTCAAGTCACTATCATTACACTCTGGGAATCATAACGTGACATCTTTAAGATATCATTTCATATTGTTTGGAGTTTTCTATTTTTTGGTCTCAAATGGGATTTTACTCTTGCAAAATTCAAAACAACAATGAAAAAACACTCTCATTCTGACCAAAAGTAATTTAGTTCTCATACTCTGTCAAAAAAAATCCCATAAACATTGGTCTTCAAAGCACTTACATCACGCAGTTTGTTTCTAGGCAGCATGCGTAGAACAGCTTTGCGAATAACGTCTGTAGGGTCTTTCGCCATCTGATCCTTCAGAATTCTTTGCTTAAGGTGGCCCACATACCTACATGCCACTACTTTATGTCAAAAAATAGTCTGAATAATGCCAAAAGATTATGTGGCACAAGAAACCATATACAAAATGACAATTATAATATTGGAGGCAGAATTTCATAGAAGATAGGCATCTAAATCAGAATAAAACCATTTAATCTATAAGAAGCCTAAAATTATAAATATTTCTTTGGTTCTAATAAAATGTATTAACTGTAGCAATGCAATGAACTTGCCCTGTATGCCAGTAGTAGATCTTGTCTGTAAGTTTTCTTCCAGTCACACAAATATCCTTGGCATTAAGCACAATGCACATATCTCCATCATCACGATTAGGAGTATAAGTTGGCTTGTCCTTTCCTTGAACTACAGTAGCAATTTGAGATGCTAACCTCCCAAGAATCTACACGAGCAACATATGAATTAGCAAAATGACCTCGTGACTACAAATAAGCAAATAACTCAGTAGTTGATCACAATCCAGAGTTTAGTCACTAATCAAAAGTGCATAAAATGTCCAAAGCTCGGGAATCTTCTACACAATCTCAAATAGCCTTGCTTATAAGTAAATTCAGTCATAAATTGCTTTAAAATTCACTCGATAAATTTTTTCAAAATACTCAACCAATACCGGTTCACAGCTTGACCTTCCAAAAGAAGTAGTTAATTACCTATGATAATTTAGATAAGATATATGTTCTCATCAGAACTACCATTACAATTAGATGCTGCAAAAGATTTATATTCATTTTAGATTATTATAAAGTGAAGTTGGCTAGTCCAATTATGGGGATATCTGTTCACCTAAAAGAACAAATTTTAATTAGGACAGGACACAAGTATAATAAAACTAACATAAAGCACAAATCCTAAACCAAAAGAGAGAACTAATAATTTAAAGTGAACACAGGTCATCATAACCATAATAAAAATGCTATAATTCGATAAACCAATGCAAGAAGTTATGAAATGATGCTAAAAATATAAGATGCATTTGACATGGATACATGTTGGATATGGGAACGGCTACTATTTTACAGTGTTTCTACTTCCTTACTCTTCTTTAACTTTCAATCCTAGTAGTACATGATATACAAGCTAATTGGCCAAATGATTGGGAACCATTTCATTAACCTATTATCTCACATTCTATTCTTTTCTCATGATGCAATGCAAATGCAGCCAATAAAAAAAGTAAAACCATAAAATATTCTACAAGTCTGACATAAGCTTACTCTACAACCACAAACTTCTAAGAATAAAAAGAAAACTGCTAAAATATTACATCAAAATCATCATTTCATGGTCACACTCACTCTCTGTATATTTATTCAGGAAAAGGGAACAGGTAAAAACTGCAGACTCACCTGGCCCTTGGCATCGAAAACCCGCCACCGAAGACCATCGAGATTAATGCGTCTAAGTCCAGCTGCAGCTTTCTGAAAACACAATAGCAACAGTGTTTAAAATACAATTCACAAAAAGATTCAACTCCATCCTATATCACACTGATTTTAACTAACAACAGAACAAGTGCATTTTCACAAACACTTGGAATGCACATTTGAATGAACTAGTTTATAATTACAAGGGGTTTTCAAAATTAGTTTACCTTGAGGTTGAAGGAGTTAACCATCTTCATGTTTGTCTCGGTTTCTTTTGTCGATCTTCTTCCTATTCAATCAAAACTTAAGATGCGTTGAGTTATGAAGCGTCTAAAATAGTGATTGGGAATGAAGTACATAGAGTGTACAAGCAAGGGTTAAATCAAAATCAGACATAAAATATATCAAAATATGGAGATTAATAACAGGAACAACATATTCAAATTTCAGTACTTCTGCATATCAACACTAACAACAGTACCTTTTCTTCTTGTCTTTTCCACGAATGCTGTCTTTTCTTTTTCTCGCGCGCACTGTTCTGTTGCTACACACGGTTTGTGCAAATATGGATTAAACCCGTTATCTCTCACATATGGGCCAAGCCCATTATTTTAGATTTTAGCAAGTTTCATGCGCTTTATTAGAAAATTTTAAAATAATTATTTTGCTATTTTTAAAATGCATGTTCATTCTATCTTAATGATTTTTTTTAAGTGAATTATTGTTTAATCGTTATATACAGAAAAAATGATACTTAACAAAGATATATTTTCTTGAATAATTGTAATAATTTTTTGACATTTTTATTATTTTTAGAAAAATAGACAAAAGTTTGAATCTTTTTCGATATGTCTCAATTCTCTCTATTTGTTTATATATTTTTTCTGTTTGATCGAAAATTTATATCATATGTAAAATTTTATACAAATTTAAAATAATTTGATAAGTTATTGAAACTCATCAAAATTAATGTTTAATATAAGTATATGAGACATTAATTTTGATATATCTCAATAATATGTCAAATAATTTTAAATGTGTGTAAAATTTTATATTAATGATCTATATCATATAAAATTTTCAATCCAAATTGAAAAAATTTGAAAAAAAGAAAATAAAATTAAAAGATACAAAGATGATTGAAAGAGCATGACGAAGGTTAAAACTAAGATGATGCAAATCTATATAATCAAATATTCAATTCAAAATTCTCTTATATTTTAAAAATAAAAAAAAATTATTATTTGTATTCTCTAAAATATGTGTTAATTGTATTTATTATCAAGTAGATACAAATTTTTGAGGTAAATAGTTCTCTATATTTTCATAAATAATAAAAATATCAAAAAAACTATTTTTATTATTTGTGAAAATATATCATATTTAGTTACACTCCATATTTCCTCAACAAAAAAGAAAAAAACTAACACCGCATATCCTTTCCATCACTTACTTTAAAAAAATATCCTAACATTTTATTAACAAGTTATAAAACATTTTTTTAAAATGTTTTTATAAGATAAACAGATCCTTGATTTTAAATAATAATAATATATTACTTTTTGTACTCAAAGTTTTATTGAATATCATAAAATTCAAAATTTGAGTACATAAATGATAAAACAATCCATTTTTTAATTACATTAAAAATTTGTTAGTATATTTATTTTCTAATTTTAATGACTTTAAATTTATATTATTCTTTATCAATATATTCTACTGATTTAAATAAATACCATAATTTTTTTATAGTAAAAGTAAAACAAACCTCTTAGATTGCTAGAGCTGAATTCTCCAAATTATCATGCACCCTTTCTCCTATGAATCAGTTAATTAAAATCCAAAACAGAAATTGCAAAATCTTATTCTTGTCTGACATTTAATTCTGATAGATATTATTATTTCCCCACACAAAGAGTACCATACGTTTTATTCACCAAAGAACTTGACACATGCGGTTCAAAGCGACCCATGTCACACGCATCAAACCTTCTGAATTGTGGTACTCTGAGATTCCACTTCCTTTTTTTTTTTTTTTTAAATAACTAAAATTCCTACTTCACTTTTGTCGTGTTTAAAACAAAACAGTGAGAAAATCAATAATGGTTCATGTAATGTTGAACCACTTGATGTACCTTTGAAACGTGGAAGCAATAACATCCTCCTAGTACCTCTGCTCTGTGGGTCCTTCAGTTGAGGCTGTCTCTTTTCTCCCTCCTGGTATGTTTCACTATTCTTCTATTTCTCTCAATTGTTTATATATACATGTTTTATCAATTGTTATTTGTTGTGTTGTACTCTTAAGTTATCTCAAGTGAGTATGTGATTTGAGATTTCCCCTTTTAATTTAATGAAAATTAATCTGTTGCAAAGGGTGAAGTTTTATTGAAGTTTTGATTTCCATCAAGTCAAATGGAATATCAATTAATCTATTTATGTATACAGTATTTTTCTCTTTGGTGTTTCTAAATTTTTATTATTGATTACAAATTGATATTCAGTTTGGGAGTAATTGAATATCAAACTCTATGCTTTTCATGGTTGACTCTAGGATTTTATTTTTCTTAGTTTAATTATTTGAGATAAAGTTCATAAGCTTTATGTTTTATTGGTTGGTTAGTTTCATTTTATGCATTTTCCACATTGAAAAACAATTCCTTTCTTTCAACACAAAGATCATGTTCACACTCAGTTCAATTAAACAACATGGTGAGTTTATGTTGTACCGGTTGTATTGAACTCAGCTAAGATAAATGTATGGTAGTGGAATGAAGCTGTTGCCAAATTAATTGAATTTCATTAATTTCTTACCATTTGTAGAGATGTTCACACTTTTTTGGCATTTTGATCCTTCAACAGTTTGAGCTTTCAAATTATATTGTTTGATTTTCTAACTGGAGTTCAGAACGACTCTGACATTCACCATTTCTTTTTCTTACTGTTTATACTGATTTTTGTGTAGGTATCATCACCATAAATGGCAGTAATAATGGCTTTGCATGGTTCCTATTCTAACAATATTGAGTCGGTAAATCAGTGGAGACCACTAGACAATCTTGGTTTTACAGGCTCGATTTCAGTTCATAAATTGTCAAAGGATAAAAGGTCAACATCTGATAAATCAAGGAATGATAAATTTCGTAGGTTTGCGGTGGAAATGCGACAGACCGAAACGCCTCCATCTAAATATGGTACTAATGGTAGAGCTGTTAAAATGGTACCAGCAACTGAGGTAGCAAAAAGAAAGACAACGTCGGAGAATAAAGTGGAGACGGTAAATGGCTCAAAGAAAACTGTTAATGGAACAAGTTTGGTAAGAAGAGATGTTACACCAGCCTTGACAAAGACAGCGAAACCCAAAACCTCCAAAGAATTTCCACCAGTGGTGGAAGAGCTAAAAGTTTTGCCCTCTGATGAAGGTTTCAGTTGGGCCAATGAAAATTACAATTCCTTGCAGAGATCTATTGATGTCTGGTCCTTTGTTCTTTCTTTTCGCGTCCGTGTTCTTTTGGACAATGCAAAATGGGCATATGTGGGTGGTTTTACAGAAGAAAAGCAGGTAGGTTGTGGAAGTTATTTTGCGGACTCACTCGATTAGTTTTTTTTTCCAATGCTGTCAAATAGTTGCGCTATAATACTATAGCACATCGGAATCTGAATAAATCTCTGGCGTGTATAGTGGTGCTATAGCACTGTAGTATAGAGGAATTTGAACAACCGCTATTTTTTGTGATCCGCGATTGATAACACTGTTTTTTTTAATAATCAATTAATTTTATGTTTGTGATTGTTCTTTGCTAAGCTGAAGTAATATAACTTTACATTTTAGAAAAGCAGAATGCGGAAAACGGCTTCATGGCTAAGGGAGTGTGTATTACAGCTTGGTCCAACTTTCATTAAACTTGGACAGTTATCATCAACGAGGTCAGATCTATTTCCCCGCGAATTTGTGGATGAACTCGCAAAATTGCAGGTATTTTTGTAGATTATTTGTCCATAGTGTAGGCTCATTGGAGATTCTTTGATTTATGTGTATTAAACCTTGATGGACAGTTTTTATAAAAATTCTTAATATAACATTTTTCAGGACAAGGTCCCTGCTTTCTCCCCAAAGAAAGCAATAGGCTTTATTGAGAGTGAATTAGGAGCTCCCATTAATGTATTGTTTAAAGAGTTCGAAGATCGGCCAATTGCTGCTGCAAGTCTTGGTCAGGTAATTTTGCAGTACAAACTATGAGATAAGATTATTCAGTTATTTTTCACATCAATTTTTTCGGCCCTGTTTGTAGGTTCATCGTGCAATTCTGCACAATGGAGAAAAAGTAGTTATCAAAGTTCAAAGGCCTGGCCTGAAGAAGCTATTTGACATTGACTTGCGTAAGTTGTACTCATTTTGTTTCTACCATTTTTACATCTTGTGTTTTTGGTAGAGTTATATCACATTTAAGAGGGATCTAAGGATTTCTGAATTGCTTGAGGATAACCTCAGCACAATTAACCATATAGATACATGATCTACAATCTCTGATATTACGAAACTAGGAAAACAGAAAAAACTAGTAAAGATATGCTTATTTATATACATTGTATTCAAGAAATTCCTAGAAAATATATGCTTATTTATGTTATATCTTATTCTGAAGTCTTATAAATATTGTCGAAAACTGCTTTATTTTTTTATAATCTAATCTGATCAATGGGTCTGTTGTTACTTTTCCATAACTACTTTTAGCTTTAAAATTACATATTATAGTTAATTTTTTCCTTGATAATATGATACCATCTAAACAAGTAATGTTAAAGCTTGATAATTGTTGTAATTTCATTTTTTACTCTAACAATTTGATTGTACTATCCAGGAAACTTAAAGCTGATTGCAGAGTATTTTCAGAGAAGTGAAACTCTAGGTGGTCCTACTAGAGATTGGATTGGTATATATGAAGAATGCGCAACGTAAGTAGTACAAATATTATGTCAGAAGAAAACTCCACCTTCCCTCATTACATGTTAAAGTCTTAGCAACTCTTTTAGGACTTCATTAATCTTCTGTCACTAAATATTTTTGACATCATTTTAATACTTCGTATCGGTACACTGCCTTGTATAATTGATATTGTTCCGCACATGCTACTTTTCAGGATTTTGTATCAAGAAATTGATTATATAAATGAAGGGAAGAATGCTGATAGGTTCCGTCGAGATTTTCGAAACATAAAGTGGGTCCGAGTACCTGTATGTTTCTTGCTGCAATACTAAACCCTATTGAATATTTGAATTATTTCAGCTTCCTTGAAACTTGATTTACTCTGACCTTCATAATCTTGTCTCATATATTGCAAACTTGTTGAATTTATATAAGCTATATAAATTGCCTATCTATAGCACTGATTTAGATTTTAACCGCATAACCTTCATTTGCGCCCTTGTAGCTGGTTTATTGGGATTATACAGCAATGAAGGTGTTGACCTTGGAATATGTACCAGGTTACCATCTTCACTAGCGCATATTTCTTGTTTTCCTTTCAGTTTGAAGTGTTGTCTGTCATTATGCCACTGAACTTGGATTCAAAACTGCCCTTATTTGATTTTACATTCCGGGAACAGGTATTAAAATAAATCAAGTGGATATGTTGACTTCTCGTGGTTATGATCGATTGCGGATCTCATCACGTGCTATTGAGGCGTACTTGATTCAGGTCCTCAACGTTGTTGCTGTCTGAAAATTGATCTAATATCTGATGTTGAATATATTTGTCTCATGGGAATTTTTATATAATTTTCATTTTTGCTTGTGTTACAGATATTGAAAACAGGTTTCTTTCACGCTGATCCACATCCTGGAAATCTTGCTGTCGATGTTGATGAATCAATTATTTATTACGACTTTGGCATGATGGGGGAGATAAAATCTTTCACCCGAGAGAGATTACTTGAACTATTTTATGCTGTTTATGAGAAAGATGCAAAAAAGGTCTAGTGTTTTTGCTATACTTGCAATATTTAAAGCTTTAACCATCCGTGCTTCATAGGTGTGTATACAACTACGAATCTAGAGTAAAAAAATACAATCACAACAGCTCAATACACACTAAATTAGACATCAGTGTGCCGCTTAGAGACGATTTCTTTCAAGCACTCTTGTTCCAACAGTAATTTTGTAGTTGTCAGTTGACTTGACCTACTTTTAATACAATTATGATTGTATGTAACTGGCTAACTAGTGACAAACTTCAGACTAAGCACTCTGAAGTTACATTGAACTTGAAATTACGAATTCCAGGGCCCTTTTCAATGTTACCTAAACTTTCAATTGATAACGGTGCAGGTTATGCAATGCCTTATTGATCTTGGAGCACTCCAACCCACTGGGGACCTGTCAGCTGTAAGAATATGAAGCAGCTTTAGTCGTTTAAAAGACCGTCATTTAACAGTTTGAAATTATGATCCATATCATGTTCACATAAATTTCTTAACTTGATTTTCAGGTGAGGAGATCTGTACAGTTTTTCTTGGACAATCTTCTAAGCCAGACACCAGATCAACAGCAGACATTGTCTGCAATTGGGGAGGTATGTGAGTATTTAGTTCTTTTAGATGAATGAATTTGTTGATCGTTCATGATTATTTTGGGTAATTGTTTAATAATTAGGAATGATGATAATTAGTTGAAGATGGAAAATAATTGTTTTACTGGTTTGTTCCCAATTATCTACAGAATTTATGATAATTTAATTATTGATTGAATTTTCTGGCAGGATTTGTTTGCAATAGCACAAGACCAGCCATTCCGGTTTCCATCTACCTTCACCTTTGTTATCAGAGCATTTTCTACACTTGAAGGTTTGCCCCTTCTCTTTCCTAAATTATTTGCCTTAGGTTAGGTGTAGCTCTATTATAGGCACATAGTAATTTCTCAATCTTTACAGAATCAATATCACGTGAATGAGAAAATTTAATAGTGCTTTATATTTGATCTAATCTTTATTTGGCTTTTTATTGTTCTGGTAGGCATAGGTTACATACTCGATCCAGATTTCTCCTTTGTGAAGATTGCTGCACCCTATGCACAGGTTCAGACTGTCTATAATGATTAACGAGTTATTGTTCCCATTGTCGGTTAAATGCTATGTTATACTCAATTACTCATACACCATACATGCTTTTACAGGAACTTCTAGATGTAAGGCAAAAGCAGCGCACCGGCCCACAATTTGTCGAGCAGATAAGAAAGCAAGCAAATGATGTACCACACTTTACTTGGAACTTTCATTTTAGTTTTTCATTCTAGATGATGTTTCTTTGTAATTTAAAATTCTGATGTGAAACATTACTTTAATGATGGCACTATAATAACTAGAATTGACAAGTCTCATGGAACATTTATAGGTAAGAACAAATTCCATGTCAATGCCATACAGAGTTCAAAGAATAGAGGAGTTTGTAAAGCAAGTTGAAGCAGGGGATCTGAAGCTCCGAGTTCGAGTACTAGAGGTAGGAAAATTCTTTTTCACATGGTATGGTATATATGTCGTGTATCAATATATTTCTGTACATTGGATCTAGCATTTTGAGACGGATATAAACTATTTCTAATTAGAATTGATTTGGTGTCTCCTTAAAATTCCGTCAAAGGTTCTTGGACTAGTCTATGGAAAACTACTCCCTATATTTCTGACTCTAATTTTGAAAGGTTAATAAGTTTTCCAAAGTAGGCGTTGATTCTTCAACTTATTTTTTCTTACCGGCAAATGTTTATCTTGATTTGCTAGTCTGAAAGAGCTGCTCGGAAAGCAACGGTGTTACAAATGGCTACGATGTATACAGTATTAGGAGGAACCCTGCTAAATATTGGCGTCAATTTGAGTAGTCAAGGAAATCAAGCTTTCGCAAATGGATCATTCGTTGGTGCAGGTGATTTTATACCACAGTTTTTTTCAAAAGATTGTTTTATTATGTTCAATAGTCTATCAGTTTTATTCTTGTGACTGAGTGGTATCAGCTTATTCATATGCAGGTATTTTATTCACACTATTTTTGAGGTCTATGCAAAGGGTAAATAAGCTTGACAAGTTTGAGAAAATGTTATAATTCTTTTCCAGCAAAAATCCGATTCCTTCATGTATATGCCAAATATCGTTGACAACATTCAATTTTTTCACATACACATACTAAGTTATACGAATACCAGTTTTATAGAAGAAAATAAATATTGGAGGGTGTTGAAACTGCAAGAAACATTTCCTTGATGATATAGGAAAATGCATAGTTTAGTAACAAGAAAAAGAAATGTCATTTAACCATGGACACTAGTCAACTAAATGACTTTTGTTTTCCACGTTTTCGCACTAGTTATTGCTTCCCTTGTATATACTATTTTAATCCCAAACATTACCAATAGAGTTGAATTAAGATCCTCTCTATTTTTCAAAATAAATAGAGAGCATTATTATTACAATTTTTTTGTATAAAGTCAATAAATGTTAAATTTATGTCACATGTTATAAAAATGCACAAAACTATAGTAACGAAAGAAATAGATAGGGTGAGAAATAGAGAGAATTCTAACTCCAACAATTGTACCTTAGATAAATGGAAACTGAGTTTATAATTTTTCAAGTAAAAACAAGAAAGCATTCTAGAGTGTTTTGAATTACCGAGTTGAAATTAATTAAAATTTAATTTAAGACCAATTTTTCATGTTTAGAACTCACTTATGAATATGAAAATGGTTTATTTGTAAATAATATTTTATGTTATTACTCTTACAATTAATAACTATTCCCTCCGTCCCTCAACTTTGGTTCTTTTAATTTTGAAAACATATATTAAGAAATAATAAATTTAATCTTTTTTACTTTTTATTCATTAAATAAAAATAAAATTTATTTAATACATGTTTTTTCATTAAATAAATCTTGATTTTCTAAAATAACCAAAATTTTAAGATAAAAGTAAAATGCTTAAAGTACCATAGTGTCAACCAAAGGTTGCATATCGATTTGGCCCACACTTTTCTCATGAGATTTAGTGCATAACTAGGAGAGGGATATAATAATGTCAAAAGAGAAACTAGGACTCAGTATTCATGTCCTCTAAGCTTATATACAAAAAGGTTATATTAACAATTGCTGCAAAATTCTATAGAAAACGAGAACCAGCTGTTAAAAAAGTTCATCAAAGGACCTAGTTTCAAATTCCAAACACACTTCCCTCTAGAAGTGCAAGCTTCTTGTGCAGCCGCACTTGGTGATCAGAAAATTCCAAAAACAAATCCCTCATAGCACTAGCTATCTGGAATTCTTGAGTTCCTGACTGTACAAGCTTCAAATTGTTGCTCGTTCTACTCTTTTCATCCTGTGATACATGCTGAAAAAACAAAATGTTTTGCATTTGCTAAGAACAGCATTTAGTTATTATTGCACTGCACCTAATCAATTTCTGCAGTCCCTAGTGCCTAATTAATTGAACTTGGTGGCACAACTTATTAAAACTTCAACGTTAGCTGCAAGATTACATAAGATTTTCAAAACAAACGGATTGCATGTTTGACGGCATGCACTCTCATCAGGAGACCAGATGCTAGTGAAAATTGATTGATTAATGTATTAATTTACAAATGTACATAATGATTCTTCTGGTTCCTCGTGTGACAATCCTATGGTGGCTATACTTACCAACTACCAAGCCATTAAATTATACTTTGTTGGAAAAGAGGAGGAATGAATTGGTGTATACCTCATATTTAGGCCCCAGTGTTCCTATTGATGCTTTGATATTTTTGAGACCTACTTGTTTTTCAATTAACACCCATGGCCTGAAAAAAGACATGAAGAGGTTTGAATGGCAAATGAAAACAATCATACATAACATATACACAATTCTCTCGCCTAGGCTTGCAGATGCATAACCTTTTTCTAAGCATTGTTGATTAAATTACAAAAATATATTATTACCACTAAAACAGTCTAGAATCCTTGTTAAAATATTTACTTAAGTTGACAAATCAGGCATTCATTTTCCAAGGTTGAACCAAGAATAAATAGCCAAAGTAAGCTATTCATCAAATATATAACACAGACATCAATTAAGAACTAGAAACAAACATAATTGTAATACCTGCCAGTTGAAGATGTTATGATGTGGTTGGGATTTGTCAAAAAGTCACAAAGCTTTTGGAAATTTTGTTCAGTCTGCAACATAATGGCACCCCTGGTATATATCTCGGATGATAAAGTTAAAAAAATGAAGACTGTAGCTAATATTTGAGTATGTCTCTGTAAGAACTCTACAGCTGTTGATGGACATAATCCTTTCTCAAGATTGCCCACCAATATCATCCACACATTTCTTTTTCCTTCCAACTCTTTATCTTCCTTTGTTCTGTCAAGGTTGACTAAGACCAAAAAAAGAAAAACGGAGAAAAAAGTGTTGATGATTTATAATAATATAGAACATTTTCATAAAAAATGCAAAGTACAATTGCACACCGAATGAAAGCCAAAGTGGATGGATATGATAAATGAGTATAGAAAATGCTGGCAAGCAAAGAAGGTCTGAATCTGTTTTAATGCACATGGGTAAGGTTCAAGAAAAATTGATAGGCAGGGTTCCCAAATTCTACTTAGGACCAAGCAAGGTCTCCCTAGGATAGTAAGATCCCACCTACTAGAAGAGTTGTATCTATAAAACACGTACAATAATGCAAAAGAGATTTACATGAAATATCCATTAAAAATAATACAGATAGTTATTACCTTTTAAGTAGGAAGAGATAGAATTATGATAAGTAATGCCCATATTAGTAGATCTACCAAAGGAAAAAGAGAAACAATGTTCCAAACAACATAAGTGGTAAAGGAATTCATCAGTTTGAGAAATAGAGCAAAGTCTTTGGCAGATACCAAACATTAAACCAAACTAAAAAGCAAACCAAATATTTGAATACAAATCCAAGGAGTGGAATTCCTTTCCTTAGCACCTCCCAAAAAACTACTACATTGATTTCATTTCAAGCTCAATAACCATTCATCCATTCATATTGTGTCACAGCCCATCTAAAAAAATGCAGAGTAACAGTTCAATATGTGTAACACATTGTTATAATTACATTAATTTAACATTATCAATGTCAAGTTACACTTGAATGCAATTCTACTCATTTGCCAGTCAGGTAAAATCTGAAATGAATACTAGAATAAATACTAAAATAATAGAACTCCAAATATTGATGTGATTTTGACAACAAGGCCCTAACAGAGTCACAAGGGCAATCATATGAAGAGAATCATAAACAATAACAGAAAAGCATAAAAGATTGTTAAAGCAAAACCCAATCAATTTAACCTAGTATTAATCTCTACTATTACATAGAAACAAACCTTCAGGAGAATATGCACCCAAAGCAGATCGTTTGGCACGTTGTTTCCCCTGGAGAGGGATATATGATGTCAAACACAGAAAATACATCCATGCACATAAACTTCTCAACATGCATACTGGTGGAAAGCACTTCAGGAACTTAGAGATACATCATACACTGCTCACCTTCTGCATTCGTTCAAAAAAACCATGTCTTTTACGAGTTTCTAAGTCTTTGTGGTAGTAGGCCACCATTTCCTGACCAGACTTTGATTCTATTATCCTCCTTGCTATCTCAAGGAATGAAGCCACTGTTGGATCAAGCTCTATTACAGGCTGCACCATGCAAATATCCCCAACTTCTGCAGCAGTCAAATTTCCAGCATTTGGCCCATGTAACCAGTCAAGTATAAAGGTACACAGGCACTCTGCATCTCTTTTGCGAGAATGCTTGCGTTCTTGCACCTATAAAAACATGCAGAATTTCACAAGCAAATACAGATTGCAACCAAATTAATAATGTAAAATAAACTGTTTTATTTTTCTCAAACCAAATAAAAAGCCATCAGCATTCTATTCTACTATCGCCAGAGGAACGGAAATCCAAAGCTCTAATAAGGAATGCTTCTAGATTTTCTAAAGTTAGGTTTAATCATAAACTTTATGCATAAAATATCTTTACATGTATCTACCCATTAGTATGTGCATTTATTTACAAAAACACCCATACATCAACTTGAATGAATAATATATGATTGAAACTAACCATTCAAATTCATCCCATCAATTAATGCAAGTATTTACACAAACTAAACTATGGTGCATGAAGTAGCATAAACTTTCACAATTCCAATTTAAGCCCCACACACAATCAATCAATGTCATAAATTAGTATATACTAAGGCTTATTTGAACTTATCTACTGATATAAATATTTGTGAAAATGTTTGAGAGAACTAATGAAAACAGCTTATGATGTTTTGTAATAAGTTGTTTTAAGTTAATTCCCATAATAAAGCTCTTACGGATAGCCTATGAAAATAGTTTGAATTTATTTTATGTTTATTATAGAAAAATATTAAGCATAAGCACGTAGTCGACAAGCTGGTCATCCAAACAGGATAAAAACACTTCCCCTAAAATTGAACGATCAAACTCATTGCTCTAACATTTAACTTCATTACTTCAGTTCACAAATAATAAATACTCAAACATGAATAGTAATAGTAATAATGCTCTAAAATTAAAAGCTAAAAACTCAAAACACCATTTCAAAAAAAGCAGAAAATAGAAAGAGAGAAGGACGAACCGCATCAACGATAGCGTCGTAAAACCGAAGGTCATCAGGAATAAAGTGTTGGGAAGCGCAAACCTTAACACCATGAACGAGTTTACGACATTCATAATCCTGAACCTGTACAGAGAGAGGTCTGAATCGTTTCTCAAACTCATGAAGCGCTTCCAATGATTCGAAAAATAAGGGTTCGAACAATTGATCTTCGTCATCGGAGAATTTTTCGTACTTTATTCTGAGTGTTTGTTTTCCCTCCATTGTAACCATAACGGTGTACCAAGCATCATCGTCGAAGTTTCTAAACTCGGTAATGTAGTTCTTTTTCTGTTCGGGAATGATCGAGCACGTTTCAGTTTGCTTCTTCGATGGTGGTTGAGTTTTTTGAACGGGGATTAGTGAAACGGTCTCCCATTTGATTGCTACGTTTTGTTTAGACGGTGCTTTTTTCTCCGCCATTTCACCTTCGAGCAGAAGGTACAAATGAAATCAAAACCACACTGTCTCTGTCACTCTTACTGTCACTACATACCATAACCTTTCTATTTCTTTTTCTTGTATGTATATATATAACCTTTTCTATTTTTAATAATTAAATTAGAAAGTACTAATATTTTGTTAATGAAATAATAATAACTTCTAAATTGTACAGCTATCCAAAATCCAGTGTAAAAAAAAAATTATCCAAAATCGAAAAATCAACCGTATATCCCTACTTATTATTATTATTATTATTATTATTATTATTATTATTATTATTATTATTATTATTATTATTATTATTATTATTATACTTTTACTCATATTTTACTATTGATACTAATTAAAAAAAACTTCACTTATCTAAACGAAAATCTCAAATATTGAACTTCTCATAACTAAATATTCAATTTTAAACTATTGGTAATTGGATAAATAAATAAAATTTGAATTTTTATCTCTTTATCGTTATTGATGGACAAATTTTTTTGTTATATTGTCAAATTTAAAATGTTGGTATAATTGTACCATTTTGATCTTAAATCACTCTTTTGATTCATAATATTCATTTTTCGTTAAACATTAATTATTAAGATATGTCTGTGGATTAATTTTTGGAGGAAAGATTTTGAAGAGTTAAACTTATATTTTATATTGTAATATATTTAATATTTTTAAAATTAAAAGAACAGAATGATGTTATATAAATTTAACTTTTCTAAAATCTAACTTGCAAATAGACTATTTGGAAAAGCTAATCTTATAGCTATCTGGTTTGCCCACTGTGCTCATAATCAACCGGGAGATTGAAACACTACAATACACGCTTTTCGATTGTTCATTGTTGCTAGTGCAAGATATGTTGGGTGTTCATATATATCTAAAATCCTTAGTACTTTGCATTAAAATGTGATAAATTTTTTTTTTGGTGGGCGATGTAATAAAGATTAAACAAATCAAACAAGTGATCAACCGGAGTAGATTGCTATCTGTCTTTTTTTATATTAATTAACTTTCATGCAATCTTTTATTTATCAAAATTTTCAGTTTAAGGTTAATATATATATAAATTAGTTTGTCCAAAATAGTCAAATTCATATAAAATACTGTTAGCCTTTAGAAGCAAGCTGTCATTCTGCTTCATATATTGACTTTTTGTCTCCTTTTTTTTATATTTTGGTAACGTCGTTTAGTTACTACATGTACAGCAGCATATAAATTTTAAATTTAAAAATGAAAAGGATCGTTACTTTTCCGTAATGATTGATTATTATTATTTTTTTTTTGTATTGTTGTATTAAAACAATTGCAATTAAAGCTATGTTTGAAAATAATTTTTAACGTTTTATATATTTTTATAATTGATACAAATATTTTAAGTATTGCTCAATTGTTAGAAAAAAATATTATAAAATATTATTCAAACATAAAAATTGTTGATTAAAGATTTAACAACAAAGAAATTATCATATACAATGAAGGACACAATGTTTGCTTCAAATTTGATGAAGAAGAGAAAAATGAAAAGAATTTGAATTCAACTAATCCATAAAAATATTTGTGTTTTTAATGAAATTTCATGGATGGTAATTATATTTAAACTAAATATAGACCAAATTGAGATCACTATATATTTATTTTTTTCCTTTAATAAGGGGTTAATGAATTTGATGAGTAAACAAATATAATAGTACACTTAACGAAGCTATTTAACATAATACTATGCATGTGTGAAAGAAAATAATTTAGTTATTAGAATTAAAGTTGAATTTTGGTAATTTTTATTTGCTTCTAAAATATTAATATGCATTATTGATGTAATTTTGACTTAATTATTAGTGTTAATCTGAAAATATGGATGATAAATTTTCAACTCATAAATTTGATCATACTATTTTGTTTTAATATTTATTTTATTTTTATGTAATAATACACTAATGCTACGCATGTACTAATCACACCCACCTTAAAAAAACACAACATGGAAACAAAAGTGTGCGATGGCAGGCGTGTTAGAATGATTAACAAAAAGTCCAAGTCTACTCCAATTATTAACACTATAGCTCAAGATAGTTTCATATTAGGAAGAATGGAAGATGATATAACGTGGAAAGTGGAAACATATATAAAAAGTATAACATAGTTCTGTAATCAGTAATTGCCTAATCGTTTGACTTTTTAAGTAATTTAAAGTTAAAATATTGAAGGAATCATGGTATATGCTGGTGTTGCCGTAGTAGAATAGACTTCATGAGTCTGATGACTATTTTTAGTTGATATAAATACCTGATCAATCTCAATAATTCATCTTCAATCACAACATATGATATGATTATGCGCCTCAACTTTGACTTCATAAATTGAAAAAGGTTAGTCCCTCTCCCACGGGTTAATGTTAGTACTTTTAACACTTTTTGTGTATCAACCTTTTAGAAATGATTTAATTTATATATTCAATTCATATACATAAAGTATAAAGTGTAAAAAGATTTTTATACCGTCTATAAATCATAATTATTAAATAATTAAAAATAAAAATATTTGATTTTAATTATAATTATTTTTAAAATTATGTAATAAATGATTATAATTAGTCGATGGCTTAAAACTTTTAATGCTAACTGTATAAAAATTAATATATTTAAACAAATCTTTAAAATTATGTTTATTTATACAAATAATATACAAAGTTGTTACAACTTGCCAATTTATTTGCATAGATGGTTAAACATTTTACTCACCCATGCTGGAACTTGAGTTTATGTTTAAAATTTTATGATAGGTAAATTATATATAAATTCGATGAGAAATTGCATGGTATGTCTTCCTAAATTTAAATGTTAATTTTTTTAATATTATATTTAGTATGAAGCAAATTTTTAAAGAAACACACGAATAATAAATTACTAATTTGTTAAAAAGAATAATTTTTATATTTAGTGAAAAACATAAAAAGTAAGAATGAAAAAACTTTTCGTTAATTTTACTGTATATGATATTTTACGAGGGACATGCATCACCATCGTGAATGTCGGTAAAGCTAAGGCAGAAATATTGACCATTTGTACCCCAAAAAAATATTAACCATAAGAAAACGAGCATATTCCCTTTTCAATGGTCACTATCTCGTTACATTTTCCTTGAGACTTCGTTTGAAAACTACTTCCTTTGAAAATTTATCACATACCGCCATATATTCAATTTCAACAATTACGCTTCACTTTGTTTCAAACAACTTGTTAGTCTCTTGTTTTGACTTTTGGTTCTAATAACCAATTTATTTTTAAATATTCATATATTAAAAAAAATAGTGAAACAACTCTAAAATTTATTCATAAAAACTTCTTAAAATATTGTGGTATTTATCGTTCTTTTTACATATCAAATTAAATTTTACCAAACATTTTAAATTTAATCTCTTGATTTATATGCTATCAAATAACTTATTTATTATCTAGTATAGTTATTACCTACTTTTTAGTTAATAGAGTAGAGACCAACACAAACTAGAACTAGTAATTGTCTAAATGAAATAAAGAAAAGATTATTAAATAGGCGTAATAACTCGTTAATTCTTGTGTGAGAACTATAGTCACAGAAGCAGAGCATTAGGAAAGGAAGAATTAGCATCGAAATCTAGCTATGGCTCGTGAACAACTAGGAGTTCTAAGTGCTCTTGATTCAGCGAAGACACAATGGTACCATTTCACAGCCATCATAATAGCTGGTATGGGATTCTTTACAGATGCATATGACCTTTTCTGCATACCAAACGTGACAAAATTACTGGGAAGAATTTACTATACACACAAAGGTTCACCAAAACCAGGAACTTTACCTCCAAATGTATCAGCAGCAGTTAACGGCGTTGCACTTTGTGGAACACTAGCAGGCCAACTTTTCTTCGGTTGGCTCGGGGACAAAATGGGAAGAAAAAAAGTGTACGGCCTAACACTAGCACTCATGGTATTCTCTTCGCTCGCTTCAGGTCTATCTTTCGGTCACTCGGCGAAAGGAACAATTTCAACCCTTTGTTTCTTTAGATTCTGGCTTGGTTTTGGTATTGGTGGTGATTACCCTCTTTCTGCTACAATTATGTCTGAATATGCTAATAAAAAGACACGTGGCGCTTTTATAGCTTCTGTTTTCGCTATGCAAGGTTTTGGTATTTTGGCTGGTGGAATTGTTTCTTTGTTAGTTTCAACTGCTTTTGATCATGCTTATAAAGCTCCACCTTATAAAGTTAATCCTGAAGCTTCCCTTGTGCCTGAAGCTGATTACGTTTGGCGTATAATTCTCATGTTTGGGGCTGTTCCTGCTGCTTTAACTTACTATTGGCGTATGAAAATGCCTGAGACAGCAAGGTATGATCAATATTCTCATCATGTTTGGTATTCATTATTGAATATTCTTTCCATAATTGATTATAGTCATCTTAGTGGAAGAATGTTAGATCAATTAGTTAATTAATCAATTTTAGATTGGCATAATTAGGAATTATTAATAAAATAAACTATGATCAATTATTATTAAGCATGAATTGTATGTGTTGGATTTTGTTTATGAATGAACCGTGATGAGTTGAGTTATTCTGTCTAATGAGAGGTCTCTTTTTTATTTAATGATTGTCTCATTAGACAGTTAGCCTTACGAAGGTAATTTGACTCTCTTACTATTCTCTCACGCGCAATCTCTAGGTTCATGGATCCTAAAGCCACACAATTCCTGAAATATCTCTTAGAAAAAATATACTATAATTTCGTATCTATGATTATGAACATTCTGTTAAATCTTCAAGGTACACTGCACTTGTTGCTAAGAATGCAAAACAAGCAGCACAAGACATGTCAACGGTTTTACAAGTTGAGATTGAAGCTGAACAAGAGAAACTTGACAACATAGTTGTGAGAGAACAGAACAACTTTGGTTTGTTTAGTAAAGAGTTTGTTAAAAGACATGGACTTCATTTACTTGGAACAACTTCAACTTGGTTTTTACTTGACATTGCTTATTATAGTTCAAATCTTTTTCAAAAGGATATTTATAGTAGTATTGGTTGGTTACCACCTGCTGCTGATATGAATGCCATTCATGAAGTTTTCAAAGTTGCTAGAGCAACAACACTTATAGCACTTTGTGGAACTGTTCCTGGTTATTGGTTCACTGTGGCGTTTATCGATGTTATTGGTCGTTTCTTCATTCAAGTGATGGGATTCTTCTTCATGACAGTGTTCATGTTTGCACTCGCCCTTCCTTATCATCATTGGACTAAGAAAGAAAACAGAATTGGGTTTTTGGTTATGTATGCTTTCACTTTTTTCTTTGCGAATTTTGGTCCGAATTCAACCACTTTTGTTGTCCCTGCCGAGATATTTCCTGCTAGGTTGAGATCAACATGTCATGGAATATCTTCTGCAGCAGGAAAAGCTGGAGCAATTATAGGTGCTTTTGGATTCTTGTATGCTTCACAAAGTAAGGATCCGAAGAAGAGAGATGCAGGGTACCCTGCTGGTATTGGAATGAAGAACACTCTTATTTTGCTTGCTGTTGTTAATTGTCTTGGCATATTTTTCACTTTTCTTGTGCCTGAAGCTAAAGGAAAATCATTAGAAGAGATGAGTGGAGAGAATGAAGAAGAAGAAGCTGGTGATGATGTTGTTGTTGATCCACATGCCTCTTCTAATAGGACTGTTCCAGTGTGATGTTTTTCATAAGTAGGAATCGAACTGGATATCTCGGCAGTTTAAGTGTGTTCAGTATTACTATTACCAATGATTTTATTTTCTTCTAAGAATCTCACCTCATTAAGCATGTTTAATGTGAATTCAATCATTATTAAAGTGTAGAGTATTACAAAAATTGCACAGCAGGTCATATCCATATAGTGTGCAAATGTGTGTAGCAATATAAGATGTAGTATGGTTTTTCACCAAAAAATACTTAGTTTTGTATGGTTTACCATATCACAGATTCCTCCATAATAGTCTCTCATGAGATTTAAGTTTGTTATTCAACTTGCCTTCAGTTCAATCTGAAAAAGTACTCGAGATTCCTCTGCCTTTTTTATGTTCCTGCTAATTTTATTTATCTTTCTATTTTACACTCTTATATCAATATAATTTTGAAAACTTTAATTTATTTGTTTCTCTAAACTTATTAATACCAATAGATCTTATTGACAATTTTATTGTCTCTTTTTTTAGTTTCTCTTTAAATTTTGAACTGGATTAATTGTTTCTTTACAAATAATACTCTTAATTATTTTATATCTATTTACATATCTCTTTTATTTTCTTTTGACAAATCTTTTTATAGTAATAGTAAACAATAAAATTTTGAATTATGGTTTTCACGAGATTATTTGTGAATTTAACTCTCTCCAATTGCTTTTAAATTATTTGATGGAGTTCCCCCAACCCATAATTGTTGGGTATATTTAAATTCTCAAACAACTTTTTTTAAAAGAGAGTTGTAGTGAAAATTAGTTAGCTATATTTGATATCGTCATGGATGACAGTTTCAATGTTTTTTAACTTTTGACCATAGGCGTTCTCGAGCTTCCTCTTGGTTGATGTTATGGGGTGAGTGATGTCCTTAAGAGTTAAGGGTGTAGTTTTTCTCTATTTATAATTATTAACTTTTGAAAAAGAATATTAACTATTAAAAATTTAATATTATTATCAAATTTTTAATTTTCTAAATTTAGTTAGTGATCTTATATTTAAGGACAGATTGGGAAGTATCATTAGAAGGTGTTTTTACTTTTAAATAATACATTTTCCCCCTATTTGGTTTTGTGTTCAACTGCAATCAACATGTGTTTCACACTTTCAAACGTAATTTAATTGGAGGATATTTGGCACATAGTTCAAAACATGATTTATATGGTAGACATACGATTATTTTCAATTTTATCGTCTTTTTTCTGCTGCGTTTTTTTTTTCTTTTGTGTGTTATAGTGCCCTTATCTCAAGGTTAGGAAAAAAATAAGGGAAATGAACTTCTTATTTGTTGATTCAGAAAATAAAAAGATATGGGCAGGAGACCCATTGTATTATTTTTGTTTTATCGTAAAAATAACTAATATTAACTAGAATATGAGGGACTTAGCCGTTAAAAATCAATATGCAAAATATTATCAAATAAGGGAAATAAACTTCTTATTTGTTGATTCATAAAATAAAAAGATACGGGCTAGGAAGACCCATTGTATTATTTTTTTTAACGTAAAAATAGCTGGTTTATTAACTAGATGAAGAGGGACTTGATCCTTAAAAATTAATATGCAAAATGCTATCAAATACAACAGAAAACTTAGTAAGGAAACATAAATTTAAAGAGGCGCATGCTTGCCTTCTTTTGTTAGGAGATCCGCACTACGATTAGATTCACGGAAAATGTGATGAAAAGAATAACTCCTAACAGGAAGCTGGAGGAGAAAGTGGACCTCTTTCAAGAGAGGTTCAACACCCGATGGGGTAGGGGACATACCTTGACCATGTTAGTCAGAGGTTTAGAGTCCTTACAAACATAACTTTTTTAAGCCCACATCTCGGGTCACTTTAACCATGAAGAAGAACCCAAGCAAAAAGAACATTTTCAACGCATATATTACCATAGTAACTGATACAATAATTGTCATTTCCGTCGCGAATGAGTCCATCAAAGGTTGAACTGCGCGTAGTAGGTTGGAAGATACCATCTACATTCACCTTATAATATCCGGGTTTCCAAGTTTGTTTAGCAACTAGATGAACTTGAGTTGGGTTTTAATCCAAGAATTCGTGTATAAATAAGAGGAATTTGAAAACACAAGCCCATTTTATCCTTCCAAAGCCTCTAAACTATGACACCAAAACAAGTAGTCCAAGACCAAGGAACACAACTAATATTGTTAGTAGAGATATTCCAATTCAATCAAGCATTCGTACGTACCCAAGTTGAAGAAACAACTCCACTGATCTGGATTTTTAAGGTGCAAACACGAGAAGGGGGATTGAATTGTGTTTGCCTAACTTGAATACTTTTCCTGTTTTTACACTTTTAAAACAAAACTTGATGTATCAATAAAAACAGAGTTAGCAGCAGATATAAAGTAAAAATAAAACACAGAATTTTAATACTGGTTTACCGTTAATGAGGCTACGTCCAGTCCCTTCACCTTGAAGGATTTCACTAATTCAAATCTTGAATTACAACAGTTCCACTGACCCTCCAAGTCAGTCTTCTCAAACAGTCTAACAATCCTAGACTCTTGAGGAATACAGCACCTTGACTTCCTAAGTCAAGTCTTCTCCTGCCAATCTGACAACCCCAGATTGTAGAAGGAATTACAACGCCTTGAATCTAATTGCCAAGTACTGCTACCCCTTCTGACTCCCTCAGATTGTAGACTCTACTTCAACAACTTAAATCTAACACAAGGGAAAGAAAATAACACGAGTGCTTGCTTCTTGAAAGCTGGAACTCACAATTAACCTCACTGAAAACTTGAGTGTTTGCTTTGGAAGTGTATGACTCTTTTGTGATTTTCGATACTAAGTATTCTGCCTTGAGCCTCCTTTTATAGATGCAGATTAGGGCCTTTTCCAAGCTTAATTTCGAGCTGAATCTTGCTGGATTCTCTTGCAAAAATATCTTGACCAATTGGGCTTCATTTAAATAAAAAACATATCTTCTTTAAGCTTCATATTTTCTTTCAAAAATAACTGACCAATCATGTCTTTAGTTTCTTTCCGCCAACAGCTCATGAATTCCACAATACTTCACTTTATTTTTGTAAAAAAATCTTTTTAATACTTTGACCAAAATAAATTAAAATCTCCACCGTTAATCCTCATGATTAAATCTGGACCATTTGATCTTCTACGCTAGTCCACATCTGGACCATACTAAGTGATCTGCTGTGATCCTCTGATTTCGGCCAACCCTGGACCACACTTTCTAACCTTCTGATCTCGGCCATCCTGGTCTAGCAAACTGATCTGCTGTGATCCTCTGATCTCGGCCATTGCTGGACCACACATCCTGACCTTCTGATTTTGGCCAACACTAGGTCATGGTCTGATCTCGGCCAACACTAGGTCAAATACTTAAATCTGAACCATTGATCTAAAAATCTTCCCTCTGAACTGGACCAATTCTGGACTTGATCTGGATTAAACTGAAATTAAATTTGGACAAATAATATTTTAGTCTGGACATTTTACCTTCTGTTTTAGATCAGTTCTGGAACAATTCTGGAGATCATTTCTTCTGGTCTGGACTTAGTTTCATACCCTGAACCATGCTATCTTTTGGTCTGAGTCAAATCTGGATTGATTCTCTTATTCTGGACCCATTAACTTATCCTCTAATTAAGTCTGGATCAAGTCTGAGCTATTTATTATTTCACTGCCAGGCCATCTTCTGGTCAGAATAACTTCTGGAATAAATCTGACATTTGATTCCTTCATGTTTGGATCAAGTCTCCCTCTAGCAGGCTTTCTTCTGGTCTGGTCCAGGTTTCCTTCTGACTTTGCTTCCTTCTGATCTGGGCCAGCAAAGATATCTTCTGGTGATGTTTTGACATCCTGGAGTATCTTCTGGTACCTTCAGGATTCAATCTCTGGAACACTTTGATCTTCTGCTTTGATTACTTTAGCTTCTGGTAGCAATTAATTTAATAATTCAAGGTACAAAATAAGATTACATTGAGTGCTTTTGTAAACATCAAAATCCTAAGACTTAGAACCAACTTGGTTCCAACAGATTTATGATGCTATTCCAAAAAATTTATACCGACTCACAATCATGAAATATATGCATTATGGATTCAGGAATAGAATTGAAACGAGGGCAAGTATCGTTCGATCTGCTCCATATTAGTCAAGATTTTTCCATGGGCAATTTTCCAAATGAAAAACTTGATGTTGTTAGGATTAAGCCATTCCAAAGCTTTAAGGAACATAGAATCCTGATCGTTCTCATTATCCTCCTCCTGATTAGTTAAGATGACATAGGCAGACTCAATAGAGAATTGGTCATCAGGTCAGGAGCAAGAATCTAATTTGGGAAGTCCGCTTTTGCATTTTGGATGTGGGGTCTAGTAGCTTCAATCTTAGTACAAATACCATCTAAAAGGAGGTGCTCGAGCACATCCATGCGCCGACTGTTATTATTTGCATAAAAGGATACAAGGTACTCAGCTTGACCTATTAGGATATGACCATTCTAAAAGTTTTGATACTCTTTAAATAATTTAATAATGGAATATTTTTAATAAAGCAACAAAAATTTAAATAATTATATAAACAATTTTAAATAAATACATTAAAATCTAATTTAGTAACTATTCTTTTAAAATTAATTTTAAGTCAAACTATTCAAACAACATTAATTCATAAGAATAATTTTTACGTAATGTATCTAAATATAAATTAATATATATTCAACTCACTTTTAAACATATATTAAATCTAATAAAATGAATTTTTGTTACCGCATAACCAAACATATGTTTTGTATTCAGTTAGGAATATTGTAGAGTTTGTTGTGTGAAAAGTGTAATAGTATCAATAGTATTTCTAAAAGAACTTATAAAAAAATACCACTCAACTTTTTATCACATTGATATTGATTAATTATACTTTAGATTTTGTTTATCATTAACATTGGTCTTATTAAAAAAAAACTATATTATAAAGTTTTGGTTTTCTATTTCAATTTTATTTAAATTTAGATTATATAATGTTAATCATGCTTATTTTTTCGATTAATCAATAATACTTATTATTGAGACATAAGATGTAAGGCTTTCAAATATCTATCCCCATATTATATATATATATATGCTTATTTCCCCATTAGAAAATTGTAATAGTTAGTAAACTTTCGAATATCAACTTGAAACAACTATTTTTATATACCATGTATGCTTATTTCCCTCGCGACTTTTATAATTGAAATGTTATCTTTGATCATTTTTCTCTCCGAAAGGGTCTTACATTTTATTTATATATGGTTAAGTTTATTTTTATTTGGATATGGTTAACTACATACACACACAAGGTTGGTATATATATATATATATATATTTACCTTCATTTATTCTATCGGTCTCGGGTTAGTTAGTTTGGGTCAGGTTGAATTAGACACGTCGGGTTAACCGGTGACCAATTGAAGAGCTAATGTTTTTTATGGGCAGTTTTTCATAACAAAAGTTCTTAAAAACAATTTTTTTTTAAATTTCTTTCTAAAATGAATTCATTAATGCCAACACCTTTTGGTAAATTTTTACGGGTCTAATTTTTAAGTTTTTCTGAGCCAACCTATTAAATAATAGTTGTTAATATTTATTATAATACTATGGGCCTAACAATTACAAGTCACAAAACAGCCAACCAAACTAAACGATATACAAATAAATATTAAAATTACAGTCTAAATTTCAATTTAAGTTAATTACTGAGACAATTTCAATTGTTCGAGTTCCATTGACTGAATACTTATCATATTGCAATACATTTCCACATTAAACAACCACCTACAAATTTGTAAGAAAAAAATATGAAATATTAAATCAGCATATCTATAAAATAATAACATAAATTTACAAGTTAACTCATAAACAGGTTTAGCTCATAAATTTGCAATAGACTTAATTACCATATCACATGAAGCAGATCATTAGGATACAATAGATAGTAGATAAGTTAAATTGTTCAAAAAATTATGTAGTCTAAAAATAACATACAAACTATATTTTCAACAAGTTGATTCACAAAATATGACACTGAGCACTTGAACATTTTAATTTTTTTTTTATAATTAAAATATATTAAAAAAAGTAAATGAGACTGTATATCAAACAGTAACAATATTACAGTAAATAATTAAGTTTCTAGCCTTGTAGGCGTTACAACAAATCTAAACATTTAACATGATGGTTAGGAAAGTGATAGAAAATTTTTTTAGTTAGGATGTGTGGCTTATTCTATAATGTCTTTGCACTCGTGGGAATTAATTTTTTTTTTCTCTTTTGACTATCACTTATATTTCCTTTAATAATATTTTTATTTAAATAAATTAAGCAATCGAAATTAATACCACTTGATGATTTTTATTCGAGCAACTAGACCTAAACAAATATATAAAATCACTTTGGAAAGTTATTATGTTACACAATAATCAATAGATGATCAAATGAGAATCGGTGAGATCTAACTTTCTTGTGGTGTTTAGTCGGAAATATATTGTAGAAAATTAATGACATATGTATTATGTAATACAATGTGATAACAAAATATGTGTGTAGCTTTGATTTTAATATTATACTATTATTATTTAATATTAATTTTTATTTTTTTTACATCTCTATCCCTATAAGAATGTAGCAAGATTTCAATAGGTATTCAATAGGTATGATTGGAGAAACTCCGATTCCGATCATCTGAATCCGATTAGAAATCAAGGCAGTGAAAGTAAATTGTTTACTCTAAATTTATTTAGTTGGGTGTCAATTAGAAGAAAATTATTACACAATAAATTACATATATTATTGAAATTAATTAAAATTTTGATGGGGACCGCGTTTAATTAGCTCGAAGGTTTGTACTAATACAGTTAAATGAATTACAGAGAATGGGTGTGAGAAGAAAGATTTTTATGGTGGCGGCGTTTAATCAGCACACAAAAGTATATTATTTTTATTGTTAGTTGTAGTTAAGAATAATAAGTTGACGACTCATATATTTTACGAACAAGAATTGGAATGGTGATCCATATTAATAGCTTAGCATATGCAACTTAATTGGAATATGGAATTCGATCATGTCGTGTAGACAGCCTTATCAGTTTACGGACACCCCTAAATTCTCAAACAAACGACTCTAAACTTTTCTGAAAATTTTATAATTATATTTTATGTCTAAAATTTATATTAAAAAAATTTGAATAATAAATAATTATTAATTGTGATAAAATTGTAAAAACTAAATTATATAAGTTTGTAAAATAAATGTGATGAATTTTAATTAAATCTGACATGACACATATGTTAATATATATGTTATTTAATAGATAAATATTGTGGGGTATGTTTTTGTAATTTTGGGTTATATAATCGGTGTATTTTATTAGTTGAATTGTGATTGTTGAGTTATTATTGTCGAAATGTATGTTTGAGTTTAATATGTGAAAGTAACATGTTATATGTGCATCTTTTCTTGTTATATGAATTAATGTGACCAAATGATATCCATCATGTAGATTAGTATATGTAGATCCTCATTAGATTGTATGTTTGTGGACTAAAATTTATTAGGTTCAATTTTTAAGATTAGAATAAAGCCTTCAAAATCTTTTAAGACGACATTGAATCAAATACATCAATTTTTTTACACCAACTTATATAGTTTAGATGTCTATTATTAAAAAATTTGAGGGAATAATTTATATAAAAAAAAATTACAAAAACAACTACTATACTTATAGAATAAAATAAAATTTTCAACCTAAATTCCAACAAATTTTTAATTATTAAAAATGTCAACCGAAATATGATTTACTACACGTCTTCAATATATTTTTAATTAAACCTGACATGACATATGTTAATATATATGCTACTTAATATAAATATTGTGGTGTATGTTTTTGTAATTTGGGGTTATATAATCGATGTATTTTATGAGTTGGATTATGATTGTTGAGTTATTATTGTCGAAATGTATGTTTGAGTCTAATATGTGAAAGTAACATGTTATATGTGCATCTTCTCTTGTTATATGAATTAATGTGACCAAATGATATGCATTATATAAATTAGTATAGGTAGATCCTCATTAAATTGGTATATATGTGGACTAAAATTTATTAGGTTTAATTTTTAAGATTAAAATAGAGTCTTCAAAATCTTTTAAGACGACATTGAATTAAATACATCAATTTTTATACACCAAATTATAATTTAGATATCTATTATTAAAAAATTGGACGGAATAATTTATAAAAAAAAAATTACAAAAACAACTATTATACTTATAGCATAAAATAAAATTTTCAACCTAAATTCAAACTAATTTTTAATTATTAAAAATGTCAACCAAAATCTTATTTATTACACGTCTTCAATATATTTTTGTAAATTTACAACTTAAAATTCTTATATACAATACAATATTATAATTTTTATTTATCTATGAAAATTTTAAAAATTTGGTCACCCTAATGTTTTAGTTCAAGATCCGCCATTGTTGTTTAGTAAACTAAAATGATTAATGGGTTGTGTGTATAAAACAAAAACACAGGTATTTATGTATAACCCTCTAACTCAACCTGTTGCTGATCGATTCTGTTCGAGTTAAATAAAAATCAATTCGAGTATCAGATTTTGTCAAACCCAATCCAACCCGCGTAGACCCCTAGTCTCAACACAATACAATTTATTTTCAATAAAATTTGTCGGTACAATCAATCGTATCCCTAAATTAAAGATATTATTTGATCTTTTTCAATGTTAAATAGGATAATATCTAAATTAAAAGTATTTTATATGTATATATATAACTACAAAACTTTTATATAAATATATATATATATATATATATATATATATATATATATATATATATGAATTTAGTTTAAATTTTTCACATTTAAATCTATCAAATTCTTATTTATTATTTTATTTGAAAATAGTAAGTACTACTATTAAAAAGAAAAAAGTATGTAGTGGCGAAGCTTAGGGGTGTATACGCGGACAGCCCAAAATTTTCAACAATTCTTTTTAAAATATTACTCTTTTTATTTTTGTTTATAACAAAAATTTGATTTATAAGTTGTTAAATAAAGATTGATACATATCAAATTATCCTTAACTCTCTTGTTTAAACCATTCATAAGTTATCCAAAATTTTATATTTATACTTTATTTCTAAAATTTATATTAAAAAAATTTTAAAAATAAATAATAATTAATTGTGACAAGGTTATATTTATACTTAATTTTTAAAATTTATATTAAAAAAATTTAAAAAATGAGGAAAATGTACGAAATTTTTCCAGGAGTGCAGGGAAAGCAAATTTGTAAGTTTAGACTCGCTTTTTGTATAGTTGGCCTGATTTGTCGTTGTACTTAAAAGTTTTAGCAATACCATGTACTTCTCTAATATCGCCATGCATATGTTCAATAATTCAATCAACAATTACTACTCTACTAGAACCTAGTTACATTGGACCAAATTTGCAAGGTGATAAAATCTAGTTTACATGTTGCAGATCCATGTTATGTCCATTGATTTTACTTTACTCTCGACATTGACACCATTTTGGGTTTACAATATATGACTGCTAGAAAATGGTATACTCATTAGCATTTATTTAAGTTTTATTTCAATTTTTTTACTAAGAGATCCTAGTCCCTACTATATAAAGGTCATTTAATAGTAGTCCAAAATGCAGGTTTGACAAAGGTTCTTGGTTTCTTCCAGTATCACTGATACCATTGCTGTGGCCTGCTTTATACCTTCTCTTACGACCCTCACTTTCAAGCTCTGTCGTTGCACAAACTCCTGTTGAATTAGAGTAAATCCATTTGATATTGCCAATATGAATAAGAATTCACATTTATAATGCAATAAGAATTGATATTGATTGTTTGGTTTGATTTGGTTCAGAATTGCAGTATTCATTCTACAAAGTCCACAACATAGTTATATAGTATCTAATCACCACAATTTCACTAGCCCATAACAATCTTGAGATCCATTTTAAGCATAATCTTTACAGAAACTTGTTTTCTTCTTTTACTGTATGTAATAATTCCTTGGAGAGAAGTTCTACTATTTTGTCTACATTTTTATTATCTTGGATGAGATCCAACTTGTAAGAAAGGGCATTATTACTAAGTAACACACTTACCTTAAATAGACTAATACAAAAAATTATTATTTAAAAAGTTCAGTTATTAAAAAATTCTCTTAATATTTCTTTAAAAAAATGTTTGTTAAGAAATTGTTGTAAAAAATCAAAGATCAATTATTTTAAGAGCAGAGATTGATTGAATTTAAAACGGAGATTGATTTGTTTGAAAATGGAGATCGTTTATCGTTCTCCGTTTTCTGGTTTTGTTTCTTTTAATCTGAACAGAATTGAATCTTACTAAAATGAACACACACAATTGTTAACTCAGTTAAGAGATAAAACTCCTACGTATGGGGGATTGGATCCGACTTCGATTTTTCACTATACGAGATGAAATGATTACAATGTACAAAATGCTCTATTTTCAATCAGTTTTCTGGTTTTTGTGCAAAATTGAAAATTCTCTCTTTCTTTTCTAGTTGTTGTCCAACTACTTATATACAAGTTAGTTACAAAAACTAGTTGCAACTAATTAACTGAAAACTAACATCCCCAAGTTAAATTGGCTTGTAAGTAATCATCCTAAGTCTTCTTAATTGAGTACTACTTTCAACAATTCTCCACCTTGGTACCAAATGAGAAGCTTCAACCTGTGATTTTTCAAATCAGATCCTCTTAGTCCTTGATCTCAGTTTCTGGACTTGATATGCAGCATGTCCAAACAGTGTTTGAATTTGCTAAGTGTGACAGGTTTCGTGAACATGTCAACTGGATTGTCACTTGTGTGCACCTTTGCCACATTTATCTCACCTCTTTCAATGAAATCCCTTATGAAATGCAGTCTGATGTCAATATGATTGGTTTTTTCATGATACATTTGATTTTTACTTAAATGAATGGCACTTTGACTGTCACAATTTATGAAAACCGACTCTTGTTCTTAACCAACAATACCGAAGCTCCCTATGGCGACACACTTGGTCTGATAAGTCATTTCTCTAACAAATCTTCAATTTGGCTCTTGCTCGTTCAACTCCAATGGCGACATCCGATACAGCGCAATCGAAATAGGTCCAGTTCTTGGGTGTAGATCAATGAAGAACTCCACATCTCTTACTGAGGGTAATCCTGGAATTTCTGTTGGAAATACGTCTGGGTACTCCTTGACAAGCACCACGTCTTCTATGCTCACATCTATCTTTGCCTCTACGTTAGCCAATGATAGAAACTCTTGAGTTCCTTCTCTCAGTGAAACTCCGAGTTTGTTAGCATCCAAATACCGAACGACTCCAGGTTCGGGAAAAGGAATTAATTTGCGAGCACAATCCAAAACTACATAATGATACGACATCCAATCCATGTCGAGAATGATCTCGAGTGATTGTAGGGGTAAACAAATTAAATTAATCAAGAAATCTCTATCCTGAATAGTCACTTGACAGTGTAAACATGCAGTATTTACGGTCGAAGTCTTAGCAGGTGTGGAAACAACCAAATCAAAAGGCAGAGGAGAAATAGATAGCTTCAAATGATGTACACAGTCCATAGCAATGAAGGAATGGGTTGCTCCCGAATTAAAAAGTGGAGTCAGTGTGTTGCCTGCAATCTCACAGTCTCGTTGGATCAAATTGTGAGATTGATTTCTAGCTTCAGCACCCATGCAATAAACGCATCCCCTAGCCGTAGGACGAGTAACCCTAGTTGCATTCAATGTCGGTTCCACCTTCGGAGCCTTGCAATCACTTGCAAAGTGTTCTGGCTTCTGGCAATTGTAGCATGGAGGACCCTTGGTGGTACAAGCATTAGCATAATGTCTCTCTTCCCCACATCGGAAATATCGAATCACTTGTCCCAGTTGTCTTTCAAAGCTCTGGTTCCCCAGGCGATTCTGACTCATGTTGTTGTTCTGTGGTTTGTTATATGGCTTAACAACTTGTTTTCCTTTGTTGTTTTGATAGTTCACCCGACTAGGCCCCCCTGAACTAAAGTTCCCTCCTCGATTTGCCCTTTTGTTCTTCATGTCCTAAACCTCTCTACACTTCTTATTCCTAGTGAAATTTAAGAAAATCATCACCCAACTTAGTCCTGGTATTCATCGGGAAGTATTTGTCTAAAAACTTCCTTTTGAGTGACTCTCAATTCACCTCCTCGTGTGCTGATCCCATAAGAAGCCTTGTACTTCTCCACCAATATTCAGCATCCCCTAATAGTAGATATGTAGCATAGTTAACCTTCACCATTGTCTGGCAATTAATCATTTTGAAATTTTTTTCCATTTTCTGAATCCATTGGTCGTCTCTTTCTGGACTCTCATCACCTTTGTACTTTGGAGGATTATGACGACGGAAATCCTCTAGTCCCCTTGATTCAGCAGCACGAATCTATCTTTCTTTCTTCTCTAGATCCCATAAAGTTTTTGCAGCCGTATGTGCAACAACTAAAGCAGCCATGTTATTCATTGCTTCAGCCATCCGATCACCCGGTTGACGTCGGCTGTTGCAGTGTCGTCTCTTCTTGGAGGCATTGTTCCATACAAAACCATCATCAAGTAGAAATCTCACACCACTTAGAATAATTCCAAAATATAACTTAACAACGTCATTACTCCAGCACACCACAACTACACAAGATTTGACACTCTAACCACATACCCTAACACATGATCAGATAACGACTCCCAACCTACAAGTCGACCTACAATCTAACCAAAGCTCTAATACCACAATTGTAACACCCTAATTTTTAACAACAGTCAAAAAAATTGGATCATGGTCCCACCAACAAAAGTCACTGTCAAAGTACGTCATAGGTAGAGTCATCCCAAAATGAAATAAGAACAACCTCCAAAACACTAGGCGTAAGACCCTTAAATGTTATATTAATTCTGGAATTAATATTAAGGGTATTTTGGGAATATTTGTAAAATATTTAATATATGTATGTTTTGAGTGAATATATATATATATATAAATATTTATTTTGGAAGATGAATTAAAATTATTGGATGAAGATTAAATTAATTTAATTACGAGTAATTAAATTAATCGGACAAGTTAAATGAGGATTAGTGGCTAATTACAAGACAATTAAGTGCTGAAGGATTCAGCATTATTTTAACATTAATTTTGGTGAGGTGGCACCTAAGTGGCTCTATAAGTACATGTGAGGAGGCAGAGAAAAATCAGAACTCCATACCTCCCCATTCTGCATGTAATAGTGTTGCATGTAACAGTACCCTTTCTCCCATTCTGCCCCCTGTTTTCTGAAAACTGTTTCACGGTTTCAAAGGAAAAAGAAAAAAAGGGAACTCTTCAAAGTGCCATTACTTGAACATACAAACACCAAACCAGAAAACCCCCAGTATTAAAGTTAATCCCCACCTCATTACGGAGCTAAAGAACCCAGTTTCGTAGCAGCAAACGCAAGCTGCAGTTTCACCGGTTTTGGACGCGCAAACGGGAGCATAATCAGAAACGAGAGAAGTAGCAGAACACACAACCAGAAAACTGTTTTATGATTTTGCATACTGTTTTCAGTGAAGAGAAAATATTGCATATTCATGCATTGCATAGTCAGGTGGTGACCGCGATGGGCCACAGAGTTGATGCGGTGACCGTGATAGGCCGCGAAGTTCAGTAGTAACCATGGGTTATAGAATAGTTTCGCGTGTATTAGACGGTCTGTTCTATTCGGTGTCAGAGTAGTTCCGCGTGTATTAGACGGTTCCATTCTATCCGTGCGAGAATTTAACTTCTGTGTATTTGGCCTGTGAGAGGCAATTACATGTAATTGTAGTGACCATGATGGTTATAGAATAGTTCCGCGTGTATTAGACGGTCTATTCTATCCGGGTTTAGAGTAGTTCCGCGTGTATTAGACGGTCTATTCTATCCGGGCTACGGGATGGTTCCGCGTGTATAAGACGGTCCATTCCATTTGTAAAACGTGCTGGTCTGTTGAGCGACTGCACGAGTGCTAGTCTGTTGAGCGACTGCACTAGGTGCTGATCTGTTGAGAGATTGCACCCTGGTCTTGAGGGCCGTTAAAGTCTGACATATATAAATCGTGCTGGTCCGTGAGAGACTGCACATGTGCTGGTCTGTGAGCGAATGCACCTTGGTAATTCCAAGAAGTTGAGTACATGAGCATATACATATTGCATCGGGTGATTAACCGGTGGGTCACGATTGATTATATGATGAATGGTTGGAAAATGATGTGTGTGAGTACTGTACAGAATCTGAATTTCTGATTTAATGATTGTGATTTGCTGAGGTGTTGTTTGTACTTACCACATATTCCATAATAATTGGCTGCTGTTTTTGAAAAGGCATATATGTCATTAAATTTCAAATGAGCGTTATTATTTTCCTCATCATCATATGATATGCCATGTATATATTTGTTGCTGTGAAATATATGCTATGTGATTATCTGTTAATTTCGGTCGGTGACCCTTACTATTATTGTGGACTTTGGGCTTTGCCCTAAGATGTTACTCGAACCCGTCCGACCGACGAATACACTAACGACGAAAACGTCGTTAGTTTCCCCTGATTTTCACGTACGGAGTCTATGTGGACAATGCAGAGGGACGGACAACTAGTTGAAGACGAGACTTATAGAGGATACGGTGGAGACCGTGCTACTGTAGCTTAGTGCATGATCAGACTAGACTTTTGTATAGGGTCTTGAGTTTTTTGGGAAATGTAATTTTATTTTGGGGAATTAATGTATGACTTTTCCGCTGTATTATTCTGCACTCTAATGCTATTTAGTGGCCACAGGCCGGGTGTTCTCTTTTGAAATGAACTGATGAAAATTTTATTTTAATTCCCTTGACATTAA
>JBBPBO010000004.1:62464201-62479518 GCA_037974295.1 Cicer cuneatum | reverse complement strand
ATATATATATATATAAATATTTATTTTGGAAGATGAATTAAAATTATTGGATGAAGATTAAATTAATTTAATTACGAGTAATTAAATTAATCGGACAAGTTAAATGAGGATTAGTGGCTAATTACAAGACAATTAAGTGCTGAAGGATTCAGCATTATTTTAACATTAATTTTGGTGAGGTGGCACCTAAGTGGCTCTATAAGTACATGTGAGGAGGCAGAGAAAAATCAGAACTCCATACCTCCCCATTCTGCATGTAATAGTGTTGCATGTAACAGTACCCTTTCTCCCATTCTGCCCCCTGTTTTCTGAAAACTGTTTCACGGTTTCAAAGGAAAAAGAAAAAAAGGGAACTCTTCAAAGTGCCATTACTTGAACATACAAACACCAAACCAGAAAACCCCCAGTATTAAAGTTAATCCCCACCTCATTACGGAGCTAAAGAACCCAGTTTCGTAGCAGCAAACGCAAGCTGCAGTTTCACCGGTTTTGGACGCGCAAACGGGAGCATAATCAGAAACGAGAGAAGTAGCAGAACACACAACCAGAAAACTGTTTTATGATTTTGCATACTGTTTTCAGTGAAGAGAAAATATTGCATATTCATGCATTGCATAGTCAGGTGGTGACCGCGATGGGCCACAGAGTTGATGCGGTGACCGTGATAGGCCGCGAAGTTCAGTAGTAACCATGGGTTATAGAATAGTTTCGCGTGTATTAGACGGTCTGTTCTATTCGGTGTCAGAGTAGTTCCGCGTGTATTAGACGGTTCCATTCTATCCGTGCGAGAATTTAACTTCTGTGTATTTGGCCTGTGAGAGGCAATTACATGTAATTGTAGTGACCATGATGGTTATAGAATAGTTCCGCGTGTATTAGACGGTCTATTCTATCCGGGTTTAGAGTAGTTCCGCGTGTATTAGACGGTCTATTCTATCCGGGCTACGGGATGGTTCCGCGTGTATAAGACGGTCCATTCCATTTGTAAAACGTGCTGGTCTGTTGAGCGACTGCACGAGTGCTAGTCTGTTGAGCGACTGCACTAGGTGCTGATCTGTTGAGAGATTGCACCCTGGTCTTGAGGGCCGTTAAAGTCTGACATATATAAATCGTGCTGGTCCGTGAGAGACTGCACATGTGCTGGTCTGTGAGCGAATGCACCTTGGTAATTCCAAGAAGTTGAGTACATGAGCATATACATATTGCATCGGGTGATTAACCGGTGGGTCACGATTGATTATATGATGAATGGTTGGAAAATGATGTGTGTGAGTACTGTACAGAATCTGAATTTCTGATTTAATGATTGTGATTTGCTGAGGTGTTGTTTGTACTTACCACATATTCCATAATAATTGGCTGCTGTTTTTGAAAAGGCATATATGTCATTAAATTTCAAATGAGCGTTATTATTTTCCTCATCATCATATGATATGCCATGTATATATTTGTTGCTGTGAAATATATGCTATGTGATTATCTGTTAATTTCGGTCGGTGACCCTTACTATTATTGTGGACTTTGGGCTTTGCCCTAAGATGTTACTCGAACCCGTCCGACCGACGAATACACTAACGACGAAAACGTCGTTAGTTTCCCCTGATTTTCACGTACGGAGTCTATGTGGACAATGCAGAGGGACGGACAACTAGTTGAAGACGAGACTTATAGAGGATACGGTGGAGACCGTGCTACTGTAGCTTAGTGCATGATCAGACTAGACTTTTGTATAGGGTCTTGAGTTTTTTGGGAAATGTAATTTTATTTTGGGGAATTAATGTATGACTTTTCCGCTGTATTATTCTGCACTCTAATGCTATTTAGTGGCCACAGGCCGGGTGTTCTCTTTTGAAATGAACTGATGAAAATTTTATTTTAATTCCCTTGACATTAACTTTGGAAAACTCATTTTAATCATTTATTGAAAAAAAAATATACACCCGCGCTATATTTTAATCTCGGGGTGTTACTATTGTGGTATCAGAGCATTTGGTTAAAGTTTTGGGTAAAAGCTCTGATTTAAGTATTTGTTTTGAGTTATTAGCTGATCATGCATAGGAGCAAGTAGTTAAAGTGTCAAGTCTTGTGTAAGTTGTGGTGTGACTGAAGTGATGATGGTTTTGTAGGAAACAATGCCTCCACGAAGAGACGACACCGCAAGAGCCAATGTCAGCCGGGAAGATATGATGGCTGAAGCGATGAACAACATGGCGGCGTCTGTTGCTGCACAGACGGCTGCAAAGACTCAACGGTATCTGGAGAAGAAGGAAAGAGAGATTCGTGCTGCTGAATTTAGAGGATTTTCGTCGTCATAATCCTCCCAAGTTCAAGGGTGATGAGGGTCTTGAAAGAGCGGACCAATGGATTCAAGAGATGGAGAAAATCTTCGAGATGATTAATTGCCGAGCAGCGGTGAAAGTCAACTATGCCACGTACCTGCTGATAGGGGATGCAGAGTATTGGTGGAGAAGTACAAGACTACTGATGGGTTCAGCTCACGAGGAGGTGAACTGGGAGTCGTTCAAGAAAAAGTTTTTGGACAAGTACTTCCCGATGAATACTAGGACCAAGTTGGGTGACGATTTTCTGAAATTGCACCAGGGTAACATGTTAGTGGGGGAATATGCGGCTAAGTTTGAATCCCTGTCAAGACATTTCAGATTCTTCCGGGAAGAAGTTGATGAACAATTTATGTGTCATCGCTTTCAAAATGGACTGAAATATGAGATTCAAGACTCGGTCTAGCCATTGGGAATTCAACGTTTCCAAGTGTTAGTGGAGAAGTGTAGAAAGGTCGAAGAGATGAAGAACAAGAGGGCCAACAGAGGAGGGAACTTTAATTCTGGAGGGCCTAGTCGGATGCACAATTAGAACAATAGAGGAAAGCAGGTTGCTAAGCCGTATAACCGACCCCAGAACAACAACAGGGGCCAGAATCGCCGAGGGAACCAAACTTTTGGATGACAATTAGGGCAAGGAGTTCGATGTTTCCGATGTGGAAAAGAGGGACATTATGCTACGGCTTGTACCACTACGGGTCCTTCATGCTACAATTGCCAGAAGCCACGACACATTGCAAGGGATTGCAAGGTTCCAAAGGTGGAACCAACAGTGAACGCAACTAGGGCTACTCGTCCTGTTGCTAGAGGACGCGGCTTGGGAACTGGAAAGTAAGATGAGGGAACAATATCCTCAGTTGTTATCAACATGTAGTTTCGAGGACGAAACTAATTTAAGGGGGGTGGTAATGTAAGACCCTTAAATTTAATATTAATTCTGGAATTAATATTAAGGGTATTTTTGGAATATTTGTAAAATATTTAATATATGTATGTTTTGAGTGAATATATATATATATAAATATTTATTTTGGAAGATGAATTAAAATTATTGGATGAAGATTAAATTAATTTAATTACGAGTAATTAAATTAATCGGACAAGTTAAATGAGGATTAGTGGCTAATTACAAGACAATTAAGTGCTGAAGGATTCAGCATTATTTTAACATTAATTTTGGTGAGGTGGCACCTAAGTGGCTCTATAAGTACATGTGAGGAGGCAGAGAAAAATCAGAACTCCATACCTCCCCATTCTGCATGTAATAGTGTTGCATGTAACAGTACCCTTTCTCCCATTCTGCCCCCTGTTTTCTGAAAACTGTTTCACGGTTTCAAAGGAAAAAGAAAAAAAGGGAACTCTTCAAAGTGCCATTACTTGAACATACAAACACCAAACCAGAAAACCCCCAGTATTAAAGTTAATCCCCACCTCATTACGGAGCTAAAGAACCCAATTTCGTAGCAGCAAACGCAAGCTGCAGTTTCACCGGTTTTGGACGCGCAAACGGGAGCATAATCAGAAACGAGAGAAGTAGCAGAACACGCAACAGGGTTAAGGGTACAGGAAAATCGATCCACCCGTGAGTGTGCTCCACATACGACATTGCCCCGGCGATCCTACTGGTTCTCACCACCTTCCCCGTATAAGTAGCCCTGCTTGAGATGGGGTCATATACCCAAGCAGTCGGCCTATGATGATCAGGGAAGTCTAACGACGTCTCCGTCGTCAGGGTAACCGTCGGTGGTATGAACTTGGGTATCATCTGAGGGCAAAGCCCAATTTTCCACAATAATGTAAAGGGTCACCAACCGAAAATAACAGTTAACAATTACAAAATATGACAAAGTCAACAATACATACATAGCAGTTCCAGCAAGATAACAACATTGACAAGATAAGCATACCCACTTATTGAAAATGTATAACATCTAAGTTTTCGATGAAACAAAAGATTTAAACTACAGATCATGTTGCAAGCCCAAGTACAATCAACAATCACAACAACTTATTAGGAACTTAGAATTTAAGGTACTTGCACATATCATTTTCACATATAGGATCATAACAATCATGAATCACACGTCAACCATCCTAATGCAATGCGTACAAACCAATGCACATGATCCCAAAATCTGCAAAACAAAACCCTCCACGAGGGGCGTAAATCATAATTGTACCGCCTATCACAGGCCTTAGTACAAATTACCAAGGTGCAGTCTCTCACGGACTAGCACGGTTTACTTAAATTGTAGCCTATCACAGGCACTACACATAAGTTAAATCCCTTTAAGGATAAAATGAACCATTTTATCACGTGGAACCACCCCGTAGCCCATCACGGTCACTACTTAACTTCGTGGCCCATCATGGTCACCACTTAATGACAAAACCCTCCTCGAAGGGGCGTAAACCATAATTGTATCGCATATCACAGGCCTTAGTACTAATTACCGAGGTGCAGTCTCTCACAGACTAGCACAATTTACTTAAAGTGTAGCCTATCACATGCACTACACCCAAGTTAAATCCTCGTACGGATAGAAAGGACGGACTAGCACGATTTATACATTATTAACCACTTTGATAAATATTTGTAAGACCTTAATGTTAACACCATTTTTTATGAAGAATGTTCAAAATTTAGACCATATTAGTATAAATTTTTTGTTTAGCATTAGTGTGCAAAAAACAAATTTTAAACCCTTAAAACAAAGAAAGCTCACTATCAATTTCCACACCGTTGCAAGTATAAAATTATAAATTTGAAAAATGAGGGCAAGAACTATAAACCTTAAGCATAGCTAAAGGTATGTAAATAAGGAGGAATGAGTTGAAACCATAAGCAACAAAAATAATCATAACCAATAAAAATGACAAATAACCCCTAAACAAAAAAAAAAAGGAATATAATACATTTTTTACCACTGCCATTGTTACTTCCTTAAAGATGTGATTTTCATCTTTTTATTATTCCTCTTAGTTCATTCTTTTTCTCTCTATTTCAAGGTTTAACCAAAATCCAAATGAAAAATGTCCTGCATGAATTTTAGGCATGTTGGTTTTTATATCGATCTTGTTGCACTGTGTTCTAAATTGCAATTTTAAACTGAATTTAACCTTACCTCTCACATTTCAAAGTTATTCCCTGCTATAATTTTAAACTATACCTTGTCTATTTGAAATACTCTTGCTGGTGATAAATGCGGGAAACTTTTCTTTGTGCTGTGATAAGACACTGCTATAGATACCCTGTATGTTTGAATAATGTTGATAACTTGAAGCATGATTTTAACTATCATTCCTAAAACATACTATCCTCAGCAAATTTGAAGCCAGTTTTCATCAATTCTGATGCTCTCTTTATTCTAATATATATATTGTACTTCCCTATTCCTTTTAACCTCTCTGTTGGAAAGATAATTTTCAGAGTTTGATTACTTTGATCAAATATTACTAAATTAGAAGAATTACTCTATTATTTAGTTGCATCTAACCAGTTCTATCACTTTTATATTGAGGCTGTGATGGAGTTGGTGTTGAAGCCCACTCACATCCAGACGGGATGCGGGCTAGGCGATTAACCCGCATATTTTTTATTCATTATATATTTAATTTATTTGCAACTTTTTTAATTTAAAATTTTTTTCATGTCAATTTAAAAACAATTACGGTATACTTTTTATACATTAAGTATGAATCAATTTGAATGAGTGTAAATTGTAAATGGATATTTGACTCAAAAAGGCAAGTGCGAGTGAAATATGATATTCTAGATCATTAAAAATATATAATAAAATAACGGCTAAATAGCATTCGTGGTCCTTAACTTAATTTCAGTTAATGTTTTAGTCCTTTATCTTTTTTTTTCCGGTTTGGTCCTTTATTTTAATTTTAAGTGACAATTTGATCTTTTATGTTTTAAAATGTCAATAATATTATCCTTTTTTTTACAAAAATTCATCAAAATTTTCAACCAAAAACTCATAAAATTAATTATATTCTTTCATATAATACAAATTTCATTAGATTCATAACTCAAATCTTCAAATAAACTCATATTTTCATTCTTTATTTCACTTAAAATTAAAATAAATGACCAAATCGGGAAGAAAAACAAGATAAAGTACTAAAATGTTAACTGAAATTAAGTTAAAGGACCACATGTGCTATTTAGCCTAAAATAACACACAAACTAAGTTTGGATTTTTCAATTAACACAAACGCGATTCAAATTTTTCAAAACAACACACAAATTAAAATAATTTTAATTTTAAGGCCAATTTTATTTTTATATTTTTTAAATAGATTATGCGGGTTGCGGGCTACTCGGTACCTACACGGTACAGGCTAACCCAAATGGGTAATAGGTTTATTTAGACCGGACTCAAAAGCTCTAAAAATTGGCCTTAAATTATTAGACCCAAACCCCATGTTTAGCGGATGGCCCATTTGGGCTAGGCAATAAAAAAGTATTATGTAGCAACTATCACAAGTTGTACCAAAGACAATTACAAACTAGTATAATGCAATAACTATTATGAATCTATTTTAATACCCATATTATGAGCAACTGTCAAAATAAATACAAAACAAGATTATTGCCTCAAAACAAATACGAATACAAACTCAATCCAAACAATTATTCTTGCACAAAAACCATATTATTGCCTCAAAAATCACCATAAGTACACAAGACAAGATTATTGGCTCAAAAATCAGTGACACTTGAACTAGCTAATATGATTGTAAGAAGTTATCAATCAACACCAATACACCTCTAACAAGTCATCAATTAGTGCAAAAACCATCAATGGAGGCGGATTCTTAATCAATTGTCAAGGTCAAAATCAATTAAACACACACAACTCTTCATTCTTAAAGTCCAATATAAATTCACGTGTAGTGAATACTCCCAAAGTTATATTATGCACAGGGTTAACTAATTAACCACCTTATGTACTTCGATAACTAGTGATTTATACATTATTAACCACTTTGATAAAGATTTGTAAGACCTTAATGTTAACACCATTTTTTATGAAGAATGTTCAAAATTTAGACCATATTAGTATAAATTTTTTGTTTAGCATTAGTGTGCAAAAAACAAAATTTAAACCCTTAAAACAAAGAAAGCTCACAATCAATATCTAAAGCTCACTATCAATTTCCACACCGTTGCAAGTATAAAATTATAAATTTGAAAAATGAGGGCAAGAACTATAAACCTTAAGCATAACTAAAGGTATGTAAATAAGGAGGAATGAGTTGAAACCATAAGCAACAAAAATAATCATAACCAATAAAAATGGAAAATAACCCCTAAACAAAAAAAAAAAGGAATATAATACATTTTTCACCACTGCCATTGTTACTTCCTTAAAGATGTGATTTTCATCTTTTTATTATTCCTCTTAGTTCATTCTCTTTCTCTCTATTTCAAGGTTTAGCCAAAATCCAATTGAAAAATGTCCTGCATGAAATTTAGGCATGTTGGTTTTTATATCGATTTTGCTGCACTGTGTTCTAAATGCATATTTCTGGGCCACCTGTGGCTCGGTCGCTATAATTTTTGCAAGCACAATACTAGTATTTCATCATTTTTTTTGAGTTTTTATAAATATGGTGTCTTCTTTGAGTATTTGTAACGTAATAGTTCTTTGAACTATATACTAGGCAACTCATGATTGGTACCATATCTAAACTCTGATAAGGGACTTAATTTGGCAATTTAGGCAACTTTTTAATGTTGAATCTCATGTATTAGCTAACTCTGGCCATAATAGTTATAATTAATCGCACAAATAAGTATAATCTTGTCATATATTTAATATAATACATCGGGGAGCGTTATGCAAACTCTATTTTCAATATTCACTCTCTTATTAGATAAAATCAATGAGATTCCCATATGTTGGGAGTGGGTCCCACATAAAGTGGTGGGAGCCATATATATAGTTCATCAAATGAAAGATTGAGTGTTGGAAAAAGAAAGTTCGTAGCACTTTTCATGTTACATATATTATGATAAGAAACAGATTTTTTTAGCTCTAATGTCACTTATAATCAAGATATTATTTGTTTCACCATACCATTTAAATTTTGATTGATAATTTGTGTATTGGGTGATGTATATAAAAAAAATTAGGGAATTTCTATATAACATTTGCAAATTGATATGTTTTGGTACTAAAAATCAATTGACCAATAGTTGGATGATGTGGCTTTAATGAATTAGTGTGACTAGGTTATAAATTTAACATCACCAAATTTTTTAAGTTTTTCACATTAGGTCACTTTTGGGATAGAATGAAGTGGAGCAAAGTGGAATGAAACTCATATTACATTCCATTGTTTGGATATTTTATAATAAAACATTCCTGTCACTATTTAGAAAGTAGACGAAATTGAATGAGTTATAACGTTTTTATTCCATTATTACCCTTATTTAAAAAACTTATTATTAATTAATTTTTTTAATTTATATAAAAACTTTTTTCTCTTATCATCTTCACTCTCTAGTAGCATAACAAACATATGACTGAATCAAAAGAGTAATTTCTTAATTGAAAACGAATCAAAGACATAACTTTACACATGGATACTAGTGAATCTATTGATGTAAATCTGGGGTGCACTTCAAGCATTAAGCCTATCTTGTTTGAACATTTTTTTTACCTTTGTTTGTCATGTGTGCTACCAAAAACATTAACAAATCAAACTTATCCAATTGAGACAGGAATTCTATATTGGCAATGGTGTTGCCATTATCAACGCTAGGAAAAGAAATAAACAATCTTCTGTTTCTTTTTTATACAATAATATTTCTACATTTGTGTAGCTCTATTTCCTATATTGTTTTTATGGTTGTAAGTTTTTTACGAAACAGAGTAACAGCAGGGAGATTTAGGAGCAGAGGATTAATGTTCATAGAAGAGGATTGAAGAGAAGAAGAAACCCGATGAAATAAAAATATAGGGATAATAGGGTAATTATTTAATTAAAAGACTTCATTCTATTGCATATCTCTTAAATTGGGGGGAAGGAAAAATATGGAATGAAGGTGGTATGGAATAGAATGAGTTCCATCATATTCCATGACATTCTATTCATATTTTTGAAATCCAAACAATTGAATTATATTACACAACACTCTATTCCATCAATCTAAACATAATCTTAGCTTTTTCTTTAAGTTCTAGTTGGCCATTTAACTCCAAAATTGTTCAACTAAGCTGGTCATTTTTGTCCAACATTGTTGGTCAAAATCAAACATGTATACAATCTTTTCAACTTTGTCATTCTTCTATTCATGCCTTTTCAAGTATCCATTGATTCATTTTCTTTTTAGATATTTAATCTTGTGTATCTTTCATCTTTGCAACATATTTTCATTTTCACAAAACACAATATGCTTTGTTTTGAATTAGGGTTTAAAGAATTAAAAGACTTTGGTTCTAATTCAGGTGAATTGGAAAAAATTAGTAACATACTAACTAGTAAATTTGTCTATTTAAAAAAACTGCTCTGTTTATGAACAAAATAGGTTAACAAGAAAATGAGTAAAAGGGAATAACAAGATGTCTTGTTTCTAAAAGTTGCAAAAAACAAAGAATTTGTCAAAACCCTAAAGATTTGGGAAGATGAAGATAGAGTTGGAGAAGAAGATACAACAATTAATTATGATAAAATATATCAAATGTCAAGGCACCAATTATTGACGATGGTTAATACTTTTTTTATAGAAAAGACCCACTTATCTTAATAAAAGTAATTTAAAGATCAAATCAAGCTATTTTATAGTTTAATGGGCCAAACTAAACTTGGAAAGTAAGTTGAAAAAATTGTAATTGAACTTACGATTTTTATTAAAATGTATTCACTTTTTTTTAAAAAAATATAATCACTTTAAAAAGTTTTTATCTGTTTATTATAATTTTTAAACATAATTAGAATCTGAAAATTATTTAAAAGCTACTTAAAATGAGAATTTGTTTTTGAATAATTTATCATAAAAATTATTTTTTATAACTGTTTTTTGAAATAACTTTTGTTAGACAAGATAAACATAAAAACTTCTACTTTTTTTTTAAATCTTTCAATTATATTAAATGCCAAAATTATTTTTTCCACTTCAAAACTCTCAACTCAAATATAAGCCTTAGTATTGTAAATCTAGTGTTTATATTTGAATGAAAAAAGGACTATGCACGGGACAATGCAAGGAAATTTTATGATATCACTTAATAAGAATAATTGATCTAACTATTTCATCATATGATTCTAACTTTCATTGATCAATAACTACACAATTCATGGCTCAGTTTAATTATCATTATAAAATTGTTTACACTGGCGATGCACAACCATTAAACTCTATTTGAACTGTTTTGTTTTTAATTTTGAGTTTTGATTTTTTCACGGGATTAACAAATGTAGGGTTTAATTTTGAGTTTGGATTTTTTATTTTTATGAGTTTAATTGTCATGCAATATCACAGTGTAAACAATTCTACATTATCATCCCATTACATTCATTCATATGCATGACTTTAAATGTAATTATAATAAAGTCAAATATCTCTAATGATTTAACAATTGTGATTAATTGATAAAAAAAAATATTTACACTACCGATGCATATAAAATAAATCTTTTTTTATTTTTGAATTTTTATTTTTGAATCCTTTATTAAAATAATTATATGTTGTATGTCATTTCAACGTCTCTTAATAAAAATGAAAAAAAATTAACTTGTAATTCTTTTAAAAGATAAAAGACTTATATAAAACAAAAAAATTAAAGAGCCAAATATTATAATTAAATAAGATAAAAATGTAACTTTTACAAAAAAAAAATCACCCATATTGAAAGAACAAAGGAAAATGTGATAAATAGATAAAAACAATGATAGATACAAAAAGAGAAAATCTATAATAGGATTTGTTATTGGGCGGTTAAAAAAGAAGACTAGGCCCATTCTAAAAAAGAACTCAGCTTTCTTTTTGCTTATTAAAGAGAGGACGGTTTATGTGAATTTGAATGAATTGCGATTCCTTCGATCCTTCTTGCCCAATGTCGATGGATGCACTCTTGCTCGGCGTCACCCAACCACCCCCGGAAATCTGCGATGAAAAGCGGCTGAAATCAGTACCGGATAAGCCATCGGAACTGGTACTGGAACCATATATAGCATCAGAATCGGATCCGGAATCGGATACGGAATCGGAATCGGAACCACAATTGGACGCGGAATCGGAACTGGTACCGGAACAGCAACAGGAACCGGAACTGGTACCGGAACAGCAACAGGAACTGGAACCGGAACTGGAATCGGAATCGGGATCGGAACCGGAATTGGACCCGAGATCGGATTGGGAGTTAATACCAATTGAAAAGCTGACTGTGAATGATTTGTCTAGCCGTTATGACGATGACCCTTCTCCTTTTTACTTTATGAGTCCGAACTTTGTGTATAAGAATAAAGTTTTTCTTAAAAGAGAGGAGGACAGAAAGAAGGCCCTGGCTGAGCATCGTGAGCTCTCTCGTGGCCTATCTGTACGTATCTTTCTCTTTCTATCCAATTTTGTGTTTCATTTTATTTTTTATATGATTATTAATATCTTAATCTCATTCTGCACAGCCCTTCTATGCTATCCCTATTACACCCTTAGCAGCTGATTCTTTCCATAACTATCCCGTTCCCATGACAATCACAGAAGAAAATCGCCCTCGTCTTACTGACCTCTCCAATGTTGCTCTGGAAAAGTTTAATGCTAAGAATAAGGTTCTAAACTACTTACTTAACTACCAATATACATAATAGTTTATTTATTCATCAACTTCATTAATCTTTCTCTCTTATTTAGGGTTCAAATTTTGTGTTTGATGAACTTGTCAAGGCAACCCGTCAACAAAATCCTCTTGGTCCTTCCGACAGCCCTGCTACAACTTTCCAGGCCCACGTCTGGAATAAGCTGTCTAGAAAGGGTTCGATTGTGGTGGTCAAGTCGTGTTCCATTAAAACCTAACACCCGCACCATGGAACAATGTTGCATTATTATTATGTATGCTTAAATTTTTAGTATATTCAATTTAGATTGTGTGCAGTGTGACTGCTTGCTTTGGTGGTCCACATTTCCTTGGTTTTTTTTTTAAAAATCTATATAATACCACCTTTGAAATATCGACTGTTTGAACTTGATTAGATGGTTCAAATGTGTTTGTGTGCTTGCAGTTCTAGGGTCGTGACTGCACCCAACCGCATACATTCTATTCTAGGATACTTAATTTTTTTTTTGTTGAAAAGAAAAGTCTAGAGACTTAAAATTGGTAACAATTTATAGTTCTTTTGAACTACTATTTGATTACGATATTGAAAATTCACAAATTCTAAACTGGAGAAGTGTCATGTGTGGTCCATTGTGAATCAATTTTTTCAACCATTCGTTTAAATTCATTTTTATAATCATATTATGGTCACTTTGCATCATATGCATATCTTTCCCTAACCATCTCTCATCCACACATCTTTAATCGTTTAGTGGAACACGAAGCTCCGACAACAACTCTCCATCCTATGTTCTTCACACCATTTCTTCTAGTGTCACATCCATTTTGAAACCACCATCTATGACCATCAAGATGAGTCACAGTTTGTCGCACGCAGGGGAGCCAAATGTGGTTGTTCCTCAAGAGCATGTCAAGGGTGAGAATTTGAATTAGGAAATGAAAATAGAGACAATAGTAGCATTTGGGAAAGCTGATTTTTATCAACTTACTATCAAAATTAAGTAAATGTGATCTTGCCTTTATGGTTTGATGTTTGGGTTCTCTTTATAACTCTTTTCATATCTTAGTACTAAATTAGATCTCTCTCTTTCATTTTCATGTCTCAATACTGAATTAGACACTGTTATACTGAATTTAACCTTACCTCTCACCTTTCAAAGTTATTCCCTGCTGTAATTTTAAACTATACCTTGTATATTTGAAATACTCTTGCTGGTGATAAATGCGGGAAACTTTGCTTTGTGCTGGGATAAGACACTGCTATAGATACCATGTATGTTTGAATGGTGATAAATGCGGGAAACTTTGCTTTGTGCTGGGATAAGACACTAGATAAGACACTTGGATAAGACACTGCTATAGATACCCTGTATGTTTGAATAATGTTGATAACTTGAAGCATGATTTTAACTATCATTCCCAAAACATACTATCCTCAGCAAATTTGAAGCCAATTTCCATCAATTCTGATGCTCTCTTTATTCTAATATATATATTGTACTTCCCTATTCCTTTTAACCTCTCTGGTGGAAGATAATTTTCAGAGTTTGATTACTTTGATCAAATATTACTAAATTAGAAGAATTACTCTATTATTTAGTTGCATCTAACCAGTTCTATCACTTTTATATTGAGGCTGTGATGGAGTTGGTGTTGAAGCCCACTCACATTTAGATGGGATGCGGGTTAGGCGGGTAACCCGCATATTTTTTATTCATTATATATTTAATTTCTTTGCAACTTTTTTAATTTAAAAATTTTCTTCATGTCAATTTAAAAACAATTACGGTATATTCTTTATACATTAAGTATGAATCAATTTGAATGAGTGTAAATTGTAAATGGATATTTGACTCTAAACAAATACAAACTCAATCCAAACAATTATTCTTGCACAAAAACCATATTATTGCCTCAAAAATCACCATAAGTACACAAAACAAGATTATTGGCTCAAAAATCAGTGACACTTGAACTAGCTAATATGTTTGTAAGAAGTTATCAATCAAAACCAATACACCTCTAACAAGTCATCAATTACTGCAAAAACCATCAATGGGGGCAGATTCTTAATCAATTGTCAAGGTCAAAATCAATCAAACACACACAACTCTTCATTCTTAAAGTCCAATATAAATTCACGTGTAGTGAATACTCGGGTTAACTAATTAACCACCTTATGTACTTCGATAACTAGCGATTTATACATTATTAACCACTTTGATAAAGATTTGTAAGACCTTAATGTTAATAACATTTTTTATGAAGAATGTTTAAAACTTACACCATATTAGTATAAAAAAAAACAATTATTTTAGTTCTTGAAAGTGGTAGGCGCTGTTTTGTTATTAATTTACTAAAAAGTTTAAATTAGTCTTCAAATCATCAAAGTATCAATCAATTTTAGTCTTTCATAATAAGGTGTATCATTTAGAGACTTTTAAGATAAAAAAATATATCATTCATGAACAATCTTGATAATTAATTTGAATTTTTGTTTTTGGGCCAATCATTAATTTGAATATTTAACTGAAACAATCAGCTACTAAATTAACAAATGACAATACCTTACAATTTCAGTAGGGCTGTACGTGGGCTGGTTTAGGTTGGGTTTAGCCAAAATCGGAACCTAAACCGCGTAGGGGATGTTGGGTTAGATCTGTTAAAAAAAATGTCTCTTACAGTACTGAGTTGGGTTGGGTTGGATTAAACCGTTAATTTTTGAATTGGATTGTGTACTAGGTTACCCACATTCTTTTTTTTTCTTCAATTTAATTGTTAATGATAAGCCATCATATTCTTTCTAGAAAAATAACACAACCTTAATTTTTTTCAAAAATATGGTGTAAATTATTCACTATTTTTTTAACATCTAATATGTATAAAATATATGCATTGCAAGTATAAAATTCATCATAAAATAATGAGAATGTCAATTAATGAAAATATCAAAATCATAATATTTATTATAAAATATGTGCATTGCAAACATGAATATGACTGAAGTTGCAAGGTTAATAAAATTGTATAAAAATGGTTGCAAACATTAAGATCAATGTGTTTATTTATTATTATTATTATTATTATTATTATTATTATTATTATCAAAATCATATTATTATTATTATTAATATTATTATTATTATTATTATCATCATCATCAGTGTGATTACATGATAAATATTTG